>OX375783.1:2933109-3512616 GCA_947359385.1 Chesias legatella
ATTTTTTTTTTTATCAAAAAGAATGTCTCTTCGATGCACGCAACCGAATCGTATAATTAATGCATTAGTCAGAATTAGGGTGGAATATCTGTTTATTATGGAAAACTGGAGCAGTGGAACACAGAACATACTTTGGTGCTTATTCGGTAGGTTGGTAACTATGTTTAATTTTGTTTATTTGTTCTAGAACGCAAGTGAAATATTGATATCATTTTCTTTGTTTTTTGTTTAGTAAATGATCGCGATATATATATCGCGATTATTTACCTAGTCAAAGTCAAAGTCAAAAATTTTATTTCCATAGAATTCATAAAGAAATGGATTGGCAACGGTTACTTAGGTATAAATTACTTTTATTGGTGAAATGCTTAAACCCTGTTATGGATAAATAAAACAATCCATAAATATTGGCGGACAACATCTGTACGCCACAATACTTGATCAATGATTCTGGGAAATTCGAAGTTTTTTAAATGTTTTCCCACACGTTGCATAAGGTTACTGAGTTATCTGATTATGTAACGTAATTGAAAATCCCTTTTAGGATGTACCTTTCGGCCATTAAAACGCGATCCTTGCTTCACACAACACATTTATTTGAACTCTAATAGAATACTTTGGAAGTTTCCCTATAAATAATAACTATACTATAATCATATAAATAATACAAGATACTACAAAAATACCTGTTACATAACGTTTAGACTAGATCAATCTTAAGTTTTCTAGATAAGTGTACAAGCTGTTTATTCCTTTTTAATATAAGTATACCATTTCTATTACATAATTAGAACTTATCACATGTATTTAAGGGCCCACGTTGCTCGCGTCTGCATGTGATAACCCTTTGAATCCCTACACGTGTCCCCCGGGTGGTGCAAAAGGAGCAACCCACAGTAGCAGTAGAACTTGTGCTAAGTTCGCCCGGAGAAGTACTGCCACCACACCTAGTAATCTGCCGCTAAGCAGTGATGCACTCGTGTTGCTGTGTTCCGGTGGAAGAGAGTGGGTGCCGGCGAAATTGCCGCCGCATGAGACGTAACATCCCCGTCTCGGGGTGATGGACGCAATGCAATGCGACTTGAGTCATCTCGTACTATGGAGAGGACTTGAGTGGTATTGCTGTTGTCCATGGGTTGCGATTACCACTTCACATCAGGTGGGCCGTCAGCTCATTCCATCACTACAACGAAATAATAAAAAAAAGTATGCAATAGCGATATACCTTTTGAAGTCGCGACGCTAGCACTAAATTTCATTTTATTTATTATATAAACCAAATTAGTTTCAGTTCGGTACACACACACACGCGTGATTTCCGTTATAATATTGTATGTATGCATCAAATAACTTAAATGTTCAGTGCACGTAAGTGCTCAAAGTGGCACTACAAAGTACCTAACTACGATCAAACATTGAAAATTCACTAACACAGAATTTTGACCACATATATTGCTATAAGAAATAATTTTGAGCCACTCTTAACTTTACTTTAATTTGAAAAACATCGAAAGGGTTTGTTTAGTAAATAAACAAAATTAAAAAGATTTGAAGTTTTTCTTTTGATGTCCGCTTAAATACATAAATAGATCATTTGTTAAAATTACATTTAATTGCTATGAAGTTTCACAGATATGCGTAAGCCGAAAACTATAACTAAAATTAAGATATAGTTAAACTAAAATAAACTGTAAAATTTAGAGAGGGCAAATGAACTAACAATTCTAACTAAAATTTAGTGGCCGACACTGTAAAAATGTCTCTAATAAATATTGTATACGATCAGTGAATCATTAGTGTTATATAGCTTATTTCGTAATTCTCTAATGTTGCCATTGCAAATCTGCAATCCACAAGAAATGTTGTTTTTTATTGTTATATAATCTCGTTACAGTGCATTAAAAACTGTTACATAAGTAACTTTCCTGCCCCATATTTATTCAGAGATTATCCTTTCTTTGTAGCGAATAATTTGTTATAATTATTATTTTATATACTACTTATACCTATATTACTATTATATATTAAAACTATAAATGCATTGTTTCATTTAGTTTATTCCGTGGACAGCACAATTGTCGGTACGGGTGACGAGGTGGAGTGCAGGTTTGATTCTTGGCTATGTCGCACCCACTCCACGACTCGTGTCGAGTCGCCGTTCGGTTGAGGCAATGAAAGGTTTGATGATCTCTGTGAAATATTTTATTGAGTGTAATTATACTGATTCCGAAAACTGAAGGCACACTAGCGTTAACTACAGAATATTCCTCAGTTAACTAGTAACATCTAGATAATGGATAAGGAACAGAGTTCAGGAAATCGTACAATTTATTTTATCATAGGAAAGTATTTTCTATCACATATAATATATAAATAATATAGAGCGTGGTGGCCTAGTGGTACTGACCCCGAGTTTCGATCCGTAGGTGGCTAGTTCTAATCCCGACGTGCACCTATGAGTATTTCGCTTGAAAGATTTATGTGCGCAATACCACGTTCTCATAACGGTGAAGGAAAACATCGTGAGGAAACCGACAGTTCCTAGAACTAAAAAAAAACGAAGACCTGAAAGGAGCCTCTTTGAGGCGCCTAAATCCTTTCACCATACTGGTTCGAGAGAACCAGTGACTCTACTACAGGTCAGATATAAATAATATTTCTCCTTTTCCTTATTTCTCTATATTACATAAAACTTTGTTAAACTTTAACATACATGAATGTAGAGTTGCCCGCGACTGCGTCCGCGTGGAATTCGGTTTTATCACGCACCCCTATTTTACCCCTCCGGAAGTAAGTAGCACAAGTTACTCCTTGTTACATCAGCTATCTGCCAGTGAAAGTCCCGTCAAAATCCGTCCAGCCATTCCGAAAATTAGCCGGAAAAAACAGACATACAGATATTGCTGTTGAACACTAAACGTATTATTATTATTTGATTTGATAATTACGGAACGAGCCGACGGCCCACCTGGTGTTAAGTGGTAATCTCTGCCAATAATCCTCGATCCCCGAAACTATTCAACCTATATATAAATGGTTTAATTGAGGGACTCAGCAGGACAAAAGTTGGATGTTCGATTAACGGAACCTTTGTTAATAATATCAGTTACGCCGACGACATGGTCCTGCTGTGTCCTTCAATTTCTGCGCTCAGACAGATGCTAGCCATTTGCGAGTCCTATGCTGTGGCCCATGGACTCAAGTACAATGAGGATAAGAGTGAAGTGATGCTATTCAAGGCAGGAAATAAGACCTACACTGTCCCTCCAATCACGCTAGGTAGTAAACCACTCAACCAGGTTAAAAGATTTAAATATTTGGGCCACTGGGTCACGGAGGACATGTGTGATGACATGGACATCGAGAGGGAACGTAGAGCGTTGTCGGTCAGATGCAATATGCTGTGTCGCAGGTTTACACGTTGTTCTGTTCCGGTCAAAATGACCTTGTTCAAGGCATACTGTCAAAACTTCTACACGTGTAACTTGTGGTTCCGGTACACGCAAAAGTCCTACAACGCTCTACGAGTCCAGTACAACAATGGGTTCAGAATGTTGTTGGGACTGACGAAATTTTGTAGCGCGTCGGGTATGTTCGCTGAAGCGAGGGTCGATGACTTTTACGCGATCGTACGAAAAAGAACTGCGTCCCTAATAAGTCGGATTTTCGTCAGTACCAACAGCTTATTAAATGTTGTGGCTGATGATGTTAACTCAGTTTTGATGAGGAGCTGGGTACGATTACACCAGCCTACGCCACTTGTTTCTCAGTGAGACTCCATCTGCTTCACATTATTCAATTCAGTTATTTAATTTAATTATTGACCATTATTATTATTTTCTTTGATTTTTGTTTTTTCTTGTTGTTTTTTATTATTTCAAATGTAATTTTGTAATGCAGGATCAATTTATTAATTAATGTGTTAAATTCTTATTATTATTATTTTTTCCCTTTTCATTTATTATTAATTATTTATGACCTGTTATACATACAAATTTTATTTTATTTTGACATTTTTAAGTGAGTGGATTATGGAGTGTGAAATATTATTATTATTAAGTTATTACTAACATAGGTTTAAATTATAGTTGCATTAAGTACTAACAAAATGGATGGATATCTGAATTTTTAAAATAAATTTATTTAATTAAAATAACAACCGATTCGAGTTGGGTCCTACCTAGAAACTCTGTGAACATTTTATTTTAAAGATTTGAACGAGCAGTTTAGTAGTCACCTTATCTTCAGACAAGATGGAAAGGCGCCTCCTGGACATAGAACTGGTTGCCCTGTGTTTCCGTCCGTCCATCTTCAAACCGACGCTTGCCGCAATCGAAACGCTTCTTCTCTTCGATATAGGCCGTTCGTCACTTACTAAATTCAAATATGACATTAGATTATAAAATAGAAAAAAAAAGTTTTTGAATGTATGCTGGTTATAAAACGAGCTGACAGCCCACCTGATGTTAAGTGGTAACCGCCGCCCATAGACAACAGCTATTCGACTCAAGTCCTCACTGCCAAAGTACGAGATGACTCAAGTCGCATTGCGTTGCGTCCATCACCCCGAGACGGGGATGTTACGTCTCATGCGCCTGCAATTTCACCGGCACCCACTCCCTTCCACCGGAACACAGCAAGTGCATCACTGCTTGGAAATACAAAATACTTGTGACTGGCTGCAACTTGGATTATTTGCAACCTAGATACTACCTACCAACCCGACGTCATATGTAATGTTACCTGTGGATGTTCCCGTGTGGGCGTATTTCCTAGTCTCTCTATCAGCCAACCGCTGCTTGGTGTGTCGCGCTGCGTTCTCCCTTATGATCTGGTCGGCTCGCAGACGCAATATCTGAGCGGCCGTTTTGTGATGCTGCAACGCCGCGTTCAGATCGTAACGGGATAACGCAAACAGGTTTGAGTACCCGCGAGATCTGTTCAATGAAAAGCTTTTGACGTAAGCTACGGATCGAGCAAGATGGCCAACTTTATTTAAGCATTAAACTCGTCTGTTACGAGTGGTCACCAAAGACGCGTCTGTGTTCATACTTTTTTAAAAATCTTGTTTACCCAGTTTTTGACAATACATAATTTAAAGTAATTACGCTGTGTACCCTAGTTTTGTAAATAAATAAGAAACATGCGTCTTGGGGTCCTCCCTTGGGGTCCTATGCGTTACAGCTTGGCAGAAATGGGTATGGTGGCAGTGCTTCCCCGGAAGGTCTTCAGCCTGTGTGGTTCTTGCATAATTCTTAAGTGCTGGCGTCCACCGTTGTACTAAATGTCTAGTACCACGGTGGGCGCCAATGCAAATCTTAAAGGCACCCAATAGGAGCAATAAATTTATAAATGTGATTTTTTGAGTTGTTTTTTTTTTAAATAAAATACGGTTTATATATTAATTAGTTGACAATGCCTGGTTGAAGTGACACGTGACCCGAAAGCTGGCATATTCCTGGCTCCGAAACTGAGCATTTCTATCCAGTGAGACAATGCCACAATTCCACCTGTTAGGAATTGGATCAGTTGAGCTATCTATAGATTGTTGGAAACAGGTTTTTGAATGCTCAGTTGGTTTCATTGTATATTGGAAATATTATCATATATTGTTGTAAAAAGTTAAATAAATATAGTATTGTTATACCTGACAGTGGCTGTTCTTCGTCTCAGTCCATCAATCCCCAACAGGCTGACTTCTCCAAAAACAGAGCCTTCTTTCAGTGTTGCCAGTACTTCCGTCTCGTCTGGTGACATTACCTGAATACAGTTCATAAAGCTGTAGAGTCGGCCGCGGTGTTACAAGGTTAAGAAAAACAGCTATGACGGACAAGTATCGACCTGATTAAACCATTTAAACAACCAACAAAGAACAAACATCTATTGTTCGTTACACAAACGTTTGTGCTGGGTGGCAATCGAACCCACGAACCTAAACCGCTGGTAGAGTTACTATGAACCGGACTGTGAACTATTTGAAATGAAATGAAATTTATTCTCGATCACAAACATTATTTTATTAAATATAATAATGCAATAACATAGGTAGCATACAAATACGGTGAAATTGCAGGCGCATGAGACGTAACATCCCGTCTCGGGGTGATGGACGCAACCCAATGCGACTTAAGTCATCTCGTACTTTGGTGGAGAGGGCTTCAGTCGTATTGCTGTTGTCCATGGGCGGCGGTTACCACTTAACATCAGGTGGGCCTTTAGCTCATTCTATCACCTGAATAACAGATTGTTACAAGGATCGTGCTCGCGAAAAAAAAGGAAGCCCTACATTAGGGGTTTCTTGTCTGTTCTCCCCATGGACGGTCGGATAGGGTTTGAACAGGCGTCAAAATTTTCGATAAGTACGCGTGGCCTTATGTTTTGAATATTATTGACGTTTCCAAGCCGTTTCTTTATGAAGTCTATGGAAATAAAGTTTAAAAAAAATATATCACATTTTTGGTTGGAAAACATTGGTACCCAAACTAGGATGACCTGTGTATTGGCTAAATACTAAATACTATGGCTAATAAAGTTACAACAAATAATTTGCTGTGTGTGCGTGACTTACATAACACTGGCCAGACTTGATGATGTACATGTGATGTCCAACGTCTCCCCGCCTCACAACCAAGTCTCCGGGTAAAAACGACACGGGTTTCAGCTGGAGGACCAAATCACGCAGCAGTGACTCTGAACAGTCCCGGAAAAGTTGCACCTGTTTAGACAATAATTATGATTTTAAGTAGGCGTTTACATAATCCCTCTGTAATTTTAAGTAGGAGTTTATATAATCCCTCTGTAATTTTAAGTAGGAGTTTATATAATCCCTCTGTAATTTTAAGTAGGAGTTTATATAATCCCTCTGTAATTTTAAGTAGGCGTTTACATAATCCCTCTGTAATTTTAAGTAGGAGTTTATATAATTCCTCTGTAATTTTAAGTAGGAGTTTATATAATCCCTCTGTAATTTTAAGTAGGAGTTTATATAATCCCTCTGTAATTTTAAGTACGAGTTTATATACTCCCTCTGTAATTTGAAGTAGGGGTTTATATAATCCCTCTGTTATTCGTTCGTGGTATTGTAATCACCTTGCTTAAAGTTGTCATATGAACAGCCAGCGCCACATCACGTTTCATGTTGGACGGCAGAGAATCCAGAATTTTTTCCTCATCTAGAAATCAATCATACGTTAGATCACATTTCTTCGTCAAGTAGGTAAATAAATCGCATACTCGCGTAACATCAAGAGTCACGTCAAATGTAACACTATATTATGTACTCAACCTTATTTTTAATTTTATTTGATTGATACAGTTACGGAACAAGCTGACGACCCACCTGTTGTTAAGTGGTAACCTCGGCGCATAACAGCCGATGCGACTTGGGTCCTCCCCTACTAGGTACGACAAGACCCAAGTCGCATCGTAAGCGCCCAACTCTGAGACGTGTAGGTGGAATGTCTCATGTGCCTGTAATTTCGATAACCACACCTTTCAAACCGGAACACAGTAAGGCGAATGCGTTACTGCTTGGCGGCAGAAATGGGCATGGTGGCAATACTTTCCCGAATGAACTTGGCGAGACTTCTACTGCTCTTAAAATGATTTGATTCTACCATTAAGCCAAGAATCTGTTGCCAATGATGTTTCGGCAGATAGCGTGTGGCGCCAGAGTTAGCTCTATACTCTCGTAATATCAGGTGTGTGCGTAACGTCAAATGTAACATAAGTTTCACAAAAAAAACATTTGACGGATACAAACTGGATAATTACCAAAGCACCTCTGCATAGTCCAAGTATAGGAGAACCAGCATGTAACTCGCCATTGCAACCAAGCGGGCATGTTCAGCTGGCGCAAGTATCTAATGCAGCTGTCCACTTGCTTACGATACTCTGCCTGAGGGGAACGTGGTTCTGACATTAGTTAATTAGTTCTGATGCTACTACTAGATGGCGCCTGTAGTCATTTAGAACGCGCTATCGTCGCGACTCATAATTTCATTATTCATTTATAATGTGACAATTGCATTTCTAATGACAAAAAAGTTTCTTAACATAAAAAAAAAATATACAAAAAGCCCGTCTTATATGTTTAAAAGTAGAAATAACGATACCTTCGCCCTCGTAGCAGTCGCTATGATATCCCTGATCTGTCCAATCAGCAACGCGAACACAAACACTCCCATAAGCCAAGCAGCTGTCATAAACAGGTATTCGATCGTGCTTTCAGGCTTCGGATTCTTTCCTATAGAAGTGGCGGTCTTAGTAGCAAAGTAGAAGCATCGGATGTAAGCGTTCCCTTGGTCGTCGTACACCCAGCCGTTGGAAGCGAGGCCGATGTGAGCGCTCATTGCGTAGTACGCGCAAGCGTTGAGGTGGATCAGGAAGAAAATGTAGAATAACGTCTTGCCGATTCGTACCTGGTAGAAGATAACAATTATGCCGACCTACAGCGCAGAAGGCAGCGTGTTCAGACAACCAGGACAAACATTTGACGAACATAGATGTTTGAGCTGTATCTGGGTGATGATAATACATACCTATTATGTATATGTATTTACAAAAAGAAAAATATTATATGAGTTGTCTGGTTCCCCTCAATCTGAAGGCCTATATTTCTATATATGATTTTAAAATAAATATTGGCGGACATTTTACACAGCGCCGTCTAGTCCCAAACTAAGCATAGCTTACTAATTACACCACAGTATGCTTAACTAAGCATGCCTTGGGAACCGGACAACTCTACCAATAATAATTTATAGTGTTGGTATTAAGTTAACTTTTTAAAGCCAGGTGCGATATTGACATGAAAATATTTTTTTAAAATCGTCATTACTTACCACGTAAGGAGACGATAGAACGCGGTCCATAGCCTGGTGAAACTCCCAGAAGGTTTGCAGTTTGAAGAGCCTCGGGAACCGCAAAATTACCATTTTAGAACCGAGAAATATGTACAGCAGATCTAATGGTAGAAGAGATACTACGTCGAACTGCAATATAATATGAACAATTTCTTTCAGTATTTAGAAGTCATTCTAAATAACGGAAAAATGGTTTATTTGGTTCATCTGTCACACATATATACTTTTCTAGGATTGTTGCTGGCAGTACAAACATTATAGTTATATGTAAGGTACTGGAAATCGATCCCAGAACTTCTATACTTCAGTTTTTACTAACGTAAATAACTTCGGAACCATTAAATGTATTTCAGAATTAATAAAACTAATCAAAACTTTAGACCTTGGAGATAATATTTTCTACTATACTAGGAATAGATAGAATTCGACGGAATAGGTAGAACTCGGCATTAACTTGTGGTGTAAGTCAATGTGTGTCAAGTAGACTATAATATCAAACAACTTCCTTTCCTCGTTCGATTTATCAGCAATAACATCTACCAGTAATTTATTCATCTCACCTTGTACTGTGCCTTCCTCCTGTAGTGTTTTCTCGTCGCGGTCGGGTCGTCGACCCAGAACCCCTCATGAAGAAACACGAGTTTCGGCTTGACCATCGCTACGTCTATCAAGTATACCAGGTCGCAAAAGTAGTCCAAGATCATCCAAATAGCAACGTTCTCTGGCGTTTGGTATGGGAAAGTTGCGCGGAGGGGTATACACCAAGCGTTGTAGCTATAGCAGAATGTTACGAGGAACAGCCAGCAGATATACATTTGGCCTATGAAAGTCAAAACAACTATACTTAACATTCTTATTTCTAACTTTATAAAAGCATTTAAGTATTTATCTCTATTGATTAATTGTCGAAGTTATTATAAAAGTAGGCCAGTTTTAATAGCAGTAGGTCTTCGATTAATTAAAATTAATTGGCTCCCAACAGGGACAATTCAGCTCGCCTCACCGCCCACAAAATTATTTCAAATCCGACTGTGGATTACATCCAACAAGCTTTTATGAGATGTAATTGTTTCGGGATATATACATCATTATCTTCGGATAAATACTTCATTACATTTACCTTGTGGATCAATTGGTCTAACAAGTTCGCAAATTTTGCAAAACATTGACGGTCCATGCGCTCCCTTACAACGCACAGGAGAGCTTGGAATCGGGCTTTGCGGGTTTTCAATTTCTGGTATCTCATTTCCTTTTAATGAGACTCTGAAAATGTATTACCCCAATCAATTCACTTTAAAACTTAAGATGAATTACATTTTAATTGAACACAATGTGAACATTTTTGCATAATATGACAAACTTGATAAAAGATTTTCACATCCGGGACTGTACGAAAATTGCTCGTCCGGGCTGAATTATCGTATTTAAGTGTTCTTATATCCATGAAAAACTTAGCCTTGCTCAAAGAACTTTCAAAATAATTACCTTCTTTTGGAAGAAGCGTGTCTGCTAATCGATTTGCGAAGTTCGTCAATTTCTGACGCGGTGTGTTTGACGATTTCGGCCAGTTCCGAGGCTTCGCTCTTTACAGCGTCAGAAATCATGCGCTTTATGGGCGGGCTTTCATTGTATAACTGGATTTTTTGTAACTGGAATGACCTGAAAGCGTTGTAGTAAGTTCGGTACCTTTAAAAAATAAACTTCCTATAAAAAAATCCAGCAGTTACTTACTCATCTCGGACCTGTGTCTTGCGCAAGAAACTTGACTTTTGACTGAATCTGCAAGGAATTACAATACTAACAACGTCCCTTTAAAAATAAGCAATTTTGATTATAAAAGAATAAAAAAAAGATGTTACTTAAATAGGTTAGATGTGTACACTATGCCAGTCAGTATTCACATACTGATTTATCGGTCAATTACAATTGTTAAGGTTTGCGATCCGACATATTTTTCTTGAATATTATTGAGATGAAAATATTAAATGAAAGTCTCATTAGTGCAGCTAAAGAATGAAATAGGATATGACTACTTACTGGCAATGGCGAAAGAAATTCTACGGGCCACATTACATACGTCTGTTGGTCCCGTATTGGCGAGCCTGCTGGGGTGCACCATGATCCATAGCTGCCTTTGTTATCTGGCGGTTTCGAGCGAACCTTTGCACCTGGTGAACTTGGATGGACTGCGTGCTAGAAATTAATGATTCGTATGAGACGTAGTTACATAGTCATAGACAGTTGAGGGTACTTTCGACTTGGCTACCACAATGCAGTCATAGACAGTTGAGGGTACTTTCGACTTGGCTACCACAATGCAGCCATCGACAGTTGAGGGTACTTTCGACTTGATTACCACGATGTAGTCATAGACAGTTGAGGGTACTTTCGACTTGGCTACCACAATGCAGTCATAGACAGTTGAGGGTACTTTCGACTTGGCTACCACAATGCAGTCATCGACAGTTGAGGGTACTTTCGACTTGGCTACCACAATGCAGTCATAGACAGTTGAGGGTACTTTCGCCTTGATTACCACAATGTAGCCATAGACAGTTGAGGGCACTTTTGCCTTGAATACTAGACTTTATTCAATGCAGTCAGGGACGGTACTCAATAGTTAATGTGTTGACACTCAGTTGAGTTCATTGGCGTGACCCGTCCTTTGCATGTCTAACGAGGCAGGAGTAACAGATTGTTAACGATCGCACGAAAGCACTTATCGGTGCTTTCGTATTCAAATCACAGCTACGGAGCGGAGGCTAATGGCGCATGGAGAACCGACCTTGCATTCGTCATCTGGGGTATTACTTCGTTATCGGCTATTTCTTGTCATATAATAATAATAATAATAATAAATTTATTCAAATAAAACATGGTAAATGTAACAAATCAATGTTGAGATTAGCTGGAACAAACAGACAGACAGACAAAATTTGCAAAAAATGTTGTTTTGCTATATGTACCGTGTATACATCCATATGCACTTAGTAAAAAGCGGTTATTTTATTATTACTAACAGACACTCCAATTTTATTTATTTGTATAGATTATACTGATTTGATCTATTTAAGTAAGTAGATGAGGTACGTAATTGATCGGCTAACATGGATAGTAATTAACACGGGTGCGGCGTATTAGCTAAGTCATCTCATCCATCACGCTAAACAAGTACTTTATATATGTAATTACATAGATGCTACTTATTATTATTTATCTTTGTTTCAACTTGTATAAGATCTAGTTATTGGAATAACATGATATTATTTTATTTATTTTTATTTTATTGCAGTTAATGCTGTGGGCATAATGGGCATGTAAATTATTTTTTTATGTATTATCATAGAATCAACAGCACATAGAAAAATTTACAATAGAGAACTTAACTAAACTTAATGCCAATTACAGATTCTCACTATGTATATATATATTTAAGGGCTTAAGCCGCTACAATAGAAACAAAAAAAAACTATGGCATCATACCAATTGCTGCCCCCAAGCAGTATATAAATAATGCGTTCGTGTTACTGTGTTCCTTTCCCGTAAACGCCCGCGCGGCGCGCATTTTCTCCCATTCCTCCCGACTCGCAACGCCCCAAGCCGAGGTCCGAACCTAAGTGGTGCCCTTGGTGACGTGTATAATTTTAAGTTTTACCGGTAGAGAGCCGTCTGCTCTCACCAAAAGCCCGTGTAAACGCTGTCAAGGCCATCTGCGGCCAACAACAAATTGTCCAGTCATAAAAAAACTGTGTTCCTGTTTTTATTAAATACTAGCTGTTGCCCCCGACTTCGTCCGCGTGGAATTCGGTTTTATCACGCACCCCTATTATACCCCTCGGAAAAGTAGCCTAATTTACTCCTTGTTACATCAGCTATCTGCCAGTGAAAGTCCCGTCAAAATTGTTCCAGCCGTTTCAGAGATTAGCCGGGACAAACAGAGAGATAGACACAAAAATTATAAAAAAAATGTTTTGGTATATATGTACCGTGTATACATATGCACTTAGTAAAAAGCTGTTATTTTAATATTACAAACATACACTCCTATTTGATTTATTTGTAGATTTACATAGATGCCGAGTTTAAACGGTGTGTATCTAACAATTTTATACTAAGACCTTTGTACATACTTCTAGCAAGTCAAACATTTCATTTCCTTTCATTTCAGAATTTTAAATTTCACCGGCAACCACACTTTTCAAACCGGTACAGACGAAAAGGTGGAATGTCTCATTGTCGACATTGACATTCCTTCACGTCTCTAAGTTGCGGACGCATACAATGCAAATTTATGTCGTACCTAAGTAGGGGAGGACCCAAGACGTATTGCTTGTTATGGGCAGGGGTTACAATTAACACCAGGCCATCTGATATACCGTAACTTTAACACATCAAAAAATTATGAGAAACCTTTGCTAATAAATAATTAAATAAAAAACTTACCACTTCAACTTTCACCTCCATTATTCCAATACTTTTTCTTTAAATGCACTGCCATTGATATCCAATAAATATAGCAGTTGTAAATAACAGTTGCGCTTAGAACTCACCAAAGATGAGATTTTTTTCACTTAACCAACGGCTATTAACACTGTTTTACTAAAAACTTATTTTATTTAATTGTAAATATTAGGCTAGTTCATAATATATTTTCTCGATTGATACACGCAAATCGTCTGTGAACTTAGACAAGTCCGGCGCGCGTGCGGTCTGGTCAGAAATGGTCAGTCAACTGGACAAGAGCAAGCGAACGCGGCGGAAAACTCGCAAATGCGAAACAAGACGCCATATAAGTTGCAGATATACTATCTAGATACATTAATATGCGTGGCTATTTTGTACTTTACCCAAAGTGCCGTATTTTCGTATTCCAAACGACTCGCAGCTGTTTGCAAATTAACCGATAAATTAGGTAGGTAAGGTATAATGGTCGCTCCTTAAGCGAACCGGGAAAAGTAATATAAGATGGTTCACGTTAGAATCTGTTAAAAATTCATATCAACATATATCTTCTATCTATATATGAATAAAAATCAATGTTTGTATGTTTGTTCCCCATGCGTTCCGTAACCATTGATCAGATTGTAATGAAACTGATAGTGTTCTGGGGACGTCCGCGACGGTTCCTGGACCAATTTTTTTTTTTTCGTTTTATATTTAAGTTATTGGTTTAGTGAAAAAATAGTTTTTTGTTTTTAATGAAACTTTTTGCGCTATGCTTTGATATTACTTAAATACAATGGCACTTCAATAAACAGAATATTATTATTATTTATTTATTTATGATACTCTTTATTTCTTTATATTTGACGTGGCATTGCAACGCACGCCGGGTACGTCTAGTCTAGTGTATTATAAAAGAGGATGTCCTGACTGACTGACAGACAACGTGCAGCTCAAACAGCTGGTTGCAGTCTAGATATATTTTTGATTTGTTCCGTATAGGGCATAGGTGCAACAAAGGAGTTTTGGAAATTCAAACTCTAAGGGGATCGAAATTGAATTTTAGCGCTGTATTTCTAAAAGCGTTTGGGAGCACATCATGAATTTTTACGCGAAGATTTCTCAGATAGCAAAAATACACGTGTCAAAGTATACTTATTTGAACATTTGACCTAGAATAATTCTTTGGAAAGACAGGTGTTAAATAATAGGTACATGTGTAGTCTGCGAAAATTGCGAAAAGTGTATCCAAAGGCGATCTTATCGTAAGATATGATTTCTTCCTACCCTAAACTAAAACTAAAATAAAAGTAACGTAAGACTAATTAACGCAAGAAGTATGCTCTTGCGAACCTAAAAGACTGAAAAGTGCTGATTTCTCTCTCTAAAAAATAAAGCTTCGCAGTCTTAGCTTTATTTAATCTTTCTTGTGCAAAGTTTTTACAAGGTTTGTAATCTCGCTCTACGGAGTTTGATCGTGCTCTACGGAATACGACCGCGTCGGCGTCGATTCGTCGGCAGTATTCTAGCCTGCATCAGCGCAACTACAAGAAATTGCACGTTTCTCGTTTTAACCTTATGACATTTTTGAGCAACAGAAAGAGATAGGAGGTATGCTAAAATCCGATGCCAAGTGTCCCAACCCTAAACAGTTGCGTTATTATCGTCCGATACTATGTTTGTAACGTACCTACCCCCTACCGCCTCCCCACAACCCCGACCCTCGCCGTGTTATCAAAGCAGGTAAGAACATATCGCACAACCGCAGCCTTCCTACTTCTGTCGCGTCGTTATTATCGCAGTGTGTAAGGTTGTAAGCATCCTAACACGAAATGTACTTAAAACATATATCGCAGTAAGTTCTCATATATGGTAACAGTCTTCGTTTTACGATTAATTATCAAATACAGATGATGGCGCGCGGCCAAGCAGCAACAAGAAAAATAACTTACCCGTTTGAAAAATGGAAAACTCATGATGAGAAAACCAATTCACTCAGGTAAATATCGACCACCCAATGACGATCATCACGTTTACTGATATAGTTGTGTTGTTATGTAATTTCTATTTTATTATAATAATGTTCTGAAACTAGCAGGCATTTTTGGATTATCCATCGACTCGCATATGGACCCAATTAATTTTCAGTAATAAATCACAATCATAACTTTGTTTGTTGGCAAACAGAAATTTATATCACGATTGATAAAATAACTAAGTAGAAGGTAGGTACTTATCTACCAAATAATGTTAGCAGCTGGAAAGCGCTTTCTCTTGACAGACATTGAATGCAGTTTTGTTATACCTAGTGTTAAAATTCTAATATGTTTTTATAGTTTTTATCTGTGTGTTTTTTAGGCAATTAAATTATATAACTTTATTTGATGATGGAAAAATTTACATATTTATAACCGAAGTCATATTTATTTTATTTCCATGTTACAAATAAGTGCTGAAAGCGCTTTTCTTATCCTTAAACGACAGAAAACTCAGCCTATGCGCGCGCACCCTTAAATTTACCGCACTAAAAAATCACGGTCGTGTGAATCGATTAACCGCTATAATTATTGTATCATGGCAACATCTTGCAGTGTGAGAGCCTCCGAATTTGATTTAAAGTATTATTACACTATTCAATATTTAGCGTCTCATTCACACGATTAGGCCCCACGTGCATTCATATACGAGTAGCTCTTTGGCCAGTTTGGGTTTGAAAAAACCGTGGCTTTGCATTTACGGCTTCGGTAGCCAGTCTGTCAGCATTTCCCAGCATATTGCAGTCGCTGAGATGCAGCCTTCATCGAACGAATACGTATCTTTTAAAATAAAGCTTAGGCTACCAATGTTGTGGGTTGTGCTCCTTCCAATTTAGTGCAAAATCTAGTTTCAGGACACAATATTGTAGTTACGAAGTGTCTAGTATTTCGTTTTGATGTGAAACATCTATAGCCGCACGTAAAACCGATTTCTGGCGTGGCGACGCGTCGCCACGGCATGCGTTGTATTACTTTTACAAAATAATGTCGATGTTTCACATCTGCCAGGCGTCCCGTGACGGCTCATATGTTTTCTTTCTGTATAATCATTTTATTTCATTTTTATAATATCCGAGCCCAACGGTATGATAGTTGAAAAAAGTATCTGGCGTGATTTTGGTGCAGTTTTTTGGATTGTGGCTACACTGGCTTCGTTAGTGGCACTCTGGCAGCACTGATTATTGTTTTGATTTGGGCTCTGCTGGGAGATAGTTATGATTCGATCAGTCTTATAATAAATTTTTCATTCCACAATTTTACTTAAAATTCCTAATTTTCGCGCGTGATTCAGTCAGTCAGTTCAGTGTTAGTTATAAGTTCAAAAGTGAAGCGGCATTATAATGGATACAGGTCTTTATTTGTTATTTTCGTAGACATAGACCGAAAACGTAAGCCACTTTTAAATTATACAATTGCCATTGCCTGTTCGCAGATTTGAAAAGAAAAATGGTTTCATTGGATCAACTGAACAGTCTTCTGGAGTTCATGAAGGATCATCCCGATTTGGCTAAAGGGCTGATACGAGGGAGACGTGGAAAGCTTATGACCCTCAAAGTATGGAATTCGTGTGCCAAGAAGCTTAATGCAATGCCAGGAGCTGTTAAAAATGGGAAAGGATGGTCTAAGGTTCATATTAATTTAAATATAATTTTTAGATTTATAATTAATAAATAAAATAACGATAACAGTTTTTCAAATTAATACTATATGTGTCACTAGTCATAGTCAGTGTCGCTCTCAACCAGCCTGGTGGAGAACTATTAAAATGCGCTTCAAAGTGGCTCCTTTTCTTTTATATCCAGAACATACTGATTTCCTTACTTGGTATTGCCCACATGATTTTTTCTAGTGAAAAACGCAATGTTAGTATTTGAACCAGTCATACTTGGGGTCTATACTACTGGCTAATGGGCCACCACAATCTCAATTCTATACAGTTTCTAGGATTAGTAAGATTCCTATTGCACATGTGATATGAACAAACGCAGACATCTGATATGTGAGATCAGATTTTATCTGTATTTTTCAACTTATTTTATTGCTAACTAACAATTCTCAACAGGAAGTACTAATTAACATATGTGGATTTTACAGTACTGGTGTGATTGGAAGTACCGAGTCCGCAGAAAAGCATTAGAGTTGAAAGCTGCCAAAGAGGGTGATGCACCTCAAGATGGTCTCACACCGCTGTTACAAATTGAGGAGACAATAATGGGTGTCATAGGAGAGAACACTCTTGATGGAGTTGTTATTAAAAGTGGTCCCCTTACTAATGGGGTGAGTATGTTTCTGTGTTGCAGCAGTATAAGCTTGCACAGCGTTCTTCCAAAGTACTGTGACAATGACTAGATTTCTTTATTTATTTATTATGGGTTTCCAGTAAGCGATACACATTTCTTACATAATTATCATTCTAATAGTATACTACTTGTGCTCGCTTCCTCAAGCTTACCGCAGCTTACACAGGTTCTTCAAGCAAGTGCACAAAAAGAGCCTCTTGGAGGCGCACTTAAATCCTTTCACCACACTGTTTTAGAGAGCCATGGCACAAGTAGTATTACTAGTTTTCCTATATCATTGCAGGATTTAAGTGCTCCAGATGCAGTAGAAAATGACAGACTATGTGATGTTCCGGTTGGTCAATTTAACAGTAAGTATTTTGTGAGTGTTACTTTTTAGTGAGCATATAAAAAACAATGTAAGTGTGAATGGGACTGTTAAATCGACGACATTTTGGAAGAAATCTTACTACTTATCCTGAACCAATGAGTATGAAGAATGTTGTGAGTGTGAATGAAGGAAAAGAGTTATGCCAGGATTGCCTCTCTGCTCTCTGCCTACCCTTATGGGAAACAAGTGCATTTTGTATGTTCATATTTTTTCCAGGAAAATTATTGTCACATAAAACTGTTGGTTTATCTTCTCACAGCCACGAGTGGTGCAGCAAGGAAACGAAGAAGAAGCTCTTCAAAAGAGTTACAAGAGTTGAGCAGACCTTCTACTCCGCCAGAACACAAACCCACACTTGGTGATGATTTGGAAACAGATGAATCAGGTATTTTTGAAAAGACTGACTGACTGGCCTTACAGCTCAGTTGGTAGTAACTTTGCCTTCTGCGCTGTAGGGGGGTTCGATTCCCACTCAGGACAAATATTTGCTTAAACATTAGGTGGGCTGTCAGCTCGTTCCTGCACTCAAATTACATTAAAAAAAATGTAATGGAATCTTGTTTTCTTCATGCAAAAACAATTAATATTGGACTTAAAATGTAATTTATTTTCATGTACAGAGAGCGAAGCTGAGCCAAAGGATGTATCCGCACAGTTCCTGAGACTGGAAAAGGAAAAGCTGGCACATTCTAGAAAACTTAACGAATCAGCACAGTTAATAGCCTCGGAACTGACAAGACTGACTGATGCTGTGACCCAAATCAGAGACGTAATAGTGAATAGATTCTTGTGAACACTGAACTGATGAGCGAGTGATTTCTTGTTCTTTTTAATTTTAATTTAACTGCTGTCATCGTTTGATAGTTAACTGCGAAAGTAAAGTTATAAAGCTAAGGTTCGGCCGCACGTGGAATACTGATCTCACCTATGGCACGGTGCGCCCAAGTACCAGCTCAACCGATTTGACTCTCTACAAAGAAGAGCTGTTAGGATTATTGACGATCCCGAACTCACTGACTCACTCGAACCTTCAAGCGTGACATCGGTTCGCTGTGCGTTTTCTATCGATTGTACAATGGGGAATGCTCAGATGAACTGTTCGAACTGATACCACCCTTGAAATTTTTCCAACGTACCTCTCGGGATCGGAATAAGGCCACACATAATAGAACCATGGCAGGCTCGGACAACTCGATTCACGAGGACTTCTACCGCATACTTGTAGGCTGTGGAATGGGCTACCTCTTGAGGTCTTCCCGGCAAGGTCCAGGGGCAGCTTCAAGAGAAATATAAAAAGAAATCTCGAGGGTAGGCAACGAATCAGTGATGCTCCCGGTGTTGCTGACGTCAATAGGCTGCGGTGACCGCTTAACATCAGGCGGACCGTAAGCATGTTTGCCTAAAGTTAACATAAAAAAAAAAGTGATTTTATAAGTGAGTGCCAATTATTGTAGTTTTAAGAGGACACTAATGTATGAGTGTTATAATGAGAGATACATGTTCGTTGTTCTAAATTGAAAAAGCTATAATAACATGTCTGAATATTTGTTGCAGCTACATTAAAGGAATCTGTTATAGCATGATTTTATTTATGAATTTGTTTGTTAAAAATATGTTAGCTTAAATTTTTTTTGACTACACTTACAGCTCATTTGGTAGTATTCTGCCTTATGCGCCGTAAGTCGTGGGTTCGATAATCACACATTTGTGTGACGGACATATGTATTTGTTGGATTACAATATATATTGTGTGTGAATTCTATCAGTAATCTGATACCCATAGTACAAGAGATGCTTAGTTTGGAACTAGATAGAGTTATGTAAAATATACTATTAAAAAAACTAACATTTAAAGCTTGAGCTTGATTCTTATTTAATTTGCATGCTGTAGAGTAGAACATAGTTGTACTTGTACCTTTTACTGTCATCTTTTGATACCTATGTTTCGCAAATAATTGAATTATGAATTATCAATTGAAGTCAAACAGGTGATCAGTATTTGAGCTGCAGTTACCCAGAGCAATAATTCATGTGTCCTTGACTGTGTCTTATCGAAGGTCGCTTCGTTCTGCTGATTAATATATTATATTATAAAAACAGGCCTATGAGACATTCCACCTACACGTCTCAGTTACAGGCGCATACGATGAGACTTGGGTCTTGTACCTATAATAATAATAATAATATTGGTAGACAATTCACACAGCGCCATCTAGCCCAAAACTAAGCATAGCTTGTACTATGGGAACCAGAAAACTAATAGAATACTTTTTTTTGTAATATACGTAATAGCATCCAGACAGAACAAACATCTATGTTCGTCCCACAAATGTTTGTCCTGGGTGGGAATCGAACCCACGACCTACAGCGCAGAAGGCAGGGTTACTACTAACTGAGCTGTGAGGCCAGTCAAGCCCCTATGTAGGCGAGCATCCATGTCGTATATCTTGTTATGGGCATAGTTTACAGATTGACTCAAGGTGGGCCGTCTGCTTAGCTTCATCATTATCACATAAAACGGCAAAATGCCGACACGTGCAAGCGACGCTTTTAACGAGGTCTCAATGAATTGTGCCGCGAATTCCATTGAGTATATCTTATATCAGGTCAGAAAGTTCACACAGATAACTCATAGACCCAGAGACCCGTGAGTAAATCAGTGTCCGACAGTGGGGCCGTGTAACCGCACGCGATGAGGCCCCTATACGTTATAGTTCTGTCTCTGGCAAGGTAGGTGAGATGTATTGTGTATATGTGATAGTTTAAGTGACCCCTTGCGCGGTGAAAATCACGAGTGTTCGCAGCAGATCTCGAACGGTAGGAACGTTTTGATCACGATATCATCGCAATACATAATGACTGGCCTCATAGCTCAGTTGGTAGTAACCCTGCCTTCTGCGTTGTAGGTCGTGTCGATTCCCACCCAGGATGAATATAGATGTTTGTTCTGTGTCTGGGTTTCAATATGTATGTATTTACAAAAAAGTATATAAGTTGTCTGGTTCCCATAAAACAAGCTATGCTTAAATTACTTTAGGGTTAGATGACGCTGTGTGAAATGTCCACCAATATTTATTATTATCTATCTATCTATCCATTTCTGTGCGATTTAGTTGAAAGAATAATAATAAGAAATTGCAAATATTTGACGAACTTGTAGTAATGTGGGTAGGTCATTATGTTTACCAGAATCTGTCTTTCTATCTACTGTATCCCGAATAGAATAAAAGTAATATTTATAGTGAAAATTGCTTAATTCTAATGTGATGAAGTTACGGAACTAGGAGATGACCTGGTATTAAGTAATAACATTTGATAACATGCAATACGACTTGGATCCTCCCCTTCTCAGGGAAAGACCCAAGTGAATTACTTATGAAGTCTTCTGCTGTTATCACTCTTTGAATATTATGCATCCAATACAGCCTCCTGAGACTTTAGGCTAACACGGTTGGTATGGGATATTTCGAATATTTGGCATTTATAGAAAACGTCGTTAGATACGGATTTACCCTTCGCAGGTAATCAATTGAACATAAGTCGCTCTGTAGCTAACCAACTAACTTTGAATAACAGGTTATTTTTAAATATGTACCTATCTGTTTGTTTATACTTTATTACCTAAAATGCAAAAAGTGGAGACCGAGTATGCAAACATGTGTGGGGCGCCCTCGGCCAGGTGACGTGATGTCTCTAGGGTGACTGGTAGCATGTGGGTGGGGAGAGTGGTGATAAACGGAAGAGACCTGTGTTGATAATTATGAGCCACTTTTCACGTTGTGGGTTACACTATCGTGAGAACGTAGACATGACCGGAGTGAGCTCGTCGTCGCCATAGTTTTCTCACGAATAACTCGGCTACACTTTCTTCCAGTAATGCATTCCAGGTCAAATCTTATACCAACGAAATTATTAACAAGTCCGGGCGAAGCTACAGTATAATACTAGTTAAAAAAGCTAATTATATTTTATTTTCTAATCAAACAAACAAAGCAAGAACTAGGTAATAAACTAAATTGTACACTCGTTTAAACAAATATTGAATCTTGAGCCAGATCAAAAGAAAATAACTCGTAGAAATGGGCTGAATAGTCTTGCAAAAATGTGGCAAAAATCACTGGCAGGTACCAATATGGCGGTTTCGTGTTACGTTACAGTATCAGAGTAAAAAGTTGATGAATGTGTGAAATTCCGGTTGAACCTATTCACGCGAACGTACGCGATGGAAAAGTTACTTTACTAGCTGCGCCCCGCGGTATTACCCGCGGTGAATTTTTTCTTTTTCTTTCTTTTCACTTTTCCGGGATCAAAGTAGCCTATGTGTTAATCCAGGATATAAGCTATCTTGATACCAAATTTCATCTAAATCCATTCAGCCATTTGAGCGTGAAAGAGTAACAAACATCAATACAAACTTTCACGTTTATAATATTAGTAGGATTTGCTCAATCACGATTATGTATTTATATAAGCTGTGCCCCGTGAATAAGTTATCCCACGGGAACCGTACATTTTCCGAGAATAATTGTTGCTTATGCGCTACTCCAGACTATAATCAATCTCTGTGCCAAATGTCATCCATATCTGTTCAGCCGTTCTGGCGTGACTGGGTAACAAACATACCTACATCCATCCAAACTTTCGAATTTTTATTAGTTTTTTTGTTTGTGTTACAGCTACGGAACGAGCCGACGACGGCCCCCCTAGTGTTAAGCGGTAACCTTGGCCTATAACAATCGATGCGACTTGGGTCCACCCCTACTAGGCACGACAAGACCCAAGTCGCATCGTATGCGCCCGTAAATCTGAGACGTGTAGGTGGAATGTCTCATGTGCGTGTAATTTCACCGGCAACCACACCTTTCAAACCGAAACACAGTAACGCGAATGCGTTGAGAAATGGGCATGGTCGCAGTACTTCCCCGGACGATTTTGACGTGGGATCTACTGCTCTTATGCATTATACATACAAAATGTTCAAAATGGCTTCTAACCTCCTGCTTTTCAGTGTATACGGAAGAGTAGCAGTAAAAGAAGAGGACGTAACCGCCGCCGATCAAAACTCAATAAACGATCCGGCTAAACTAATTAAAGTCAAAGTTATAGAGCAGCTCCTACTCTCGGAGGGACTGAACATAACGTGCCACACTTCGGACGACATTGATAACAACATCGTTGGTAACGATAATGTGCCCTGCGTCGATAACGTTAAAGTAGATAATGGGACGGCATTGATATTGACACCGCTTATCGAGCAAGGTCGGATCGAAGAGGCGAGGATCGCGGCCAGAGTGGACCACAGGCTGACCTTAGGCCTCGAGAGTTACTCAGGGTTCTTGACGGTAAACAGTACATACAACTCGAATTTGTTCTTCTGGTATTTCCCGTCGTTCGCCAAGCCTGTGAACGAGACGCCGTGGATCATTTGGCTGCAGGGCGGCCCTGGAGCGTCCAGTTTGACCGGACTGTTTGACGAGATCGGACCCTTCAGCTCAAACTCTAACGGGACATTGAGATGTGAGTTCTAATTTTACATAAGTTTTTATATAAGTATTATATCGGTTGTCTGGTTCCCATCACACAAGCTAGGCTTAGCTTACTTTGGGGCTAGATAGCGTTGTGTGAACTGTCCACCAATATTTATTATTATTATTATATGAATGGTTTCAGTCAACCCTTACTCATGGCTGATGAACCACTCGCTGGTGTTCATCGATAACCCGGTGGGCACGGGCTACAGCTTCACCGACCACAGGGATGGCTACGTCCACGATATGAATACTGTAAGTGAGATCATCTCCGTAATCAACCAAGTTTTAGTGAATACGACGTTCTCAAAACGGTGAAGGAAAACATATTTAGGAAACCGACATGTCCTAGAACTAAAAATTCGAAGACATGCGTCAAGTGCACGAAAAGAGCCTCTTTGAGGCGCACTTTAATTCTTTCACCACACTGGTTCGAGAATGCCAGTGACACTATTAGTAGAGATATAAGACTGACCTCACAACTCAGTTGGTAGTAACGCTGCCTTCTGCGTTGTAGGTCGTGGGTTCAATTCTCACCCAGCACAAACAATTGTGTGCTGATCATGATGGTTCTGTCTGGGTGTTTATATGTATTTACAAAAAAAAAAACCGTTATGTATTCTATTAGTTGTCTTGTACCAATAATACAAGCTATGCATAATTGGGAAGTAGAAGTTTTGTGAAATGTCCATCAATTATTTATACAAGAATTACGTCGATAAAGTGGCGGGAAAACTACAAAAACTGTTGCCCAATATATATATAGTTATATTATGTATAAATAGTATAATTTCGACAGGCCTCATAGCTCAGTTGGTAGTAACTCTGCCTTCTGCGTTGTAATTCGTGGATTCGATTCCCACCCAAGACAAAGATTTGTGTAACGAATATAGATATTTGTTCTGTGTCTGGGAAAAAAAAGTATATATATTCTATCAGCTATCTGGTTCCCATAGTACAAGCTATGCTAGTTTGGGGCTAGATGGCGCTGTGTGAAATGTCCACTAATATTAAAAAATAAAAAAATATTATTACAGTACGGCAAACACCTGCACTCGGCCGTGAAGCAGCTGGTACAAGTGTTTCCGGAGCTGCGGGTGGCTCCATTGTTCATCGCGGGCGAGTCCTACGCCGGGAAGTACGTGCCCGCTCTCGGCGTCGAGATACATCGACACAACGACACACCGGGGATGGACATCAACTTAAAAGTATACCAACTTAACCATTTTTAAGTCTAAAGGCAAATTAACTTAACCAACGTCTCTAAGTCTATAAGCAAATTAACTTAGACCAGCGTTTCTAAGTATGTAGGCAAATTAACTTGACCAACGTTTCAAAGTATATAGGCAAATTAACCTAACCAACGTTTCTAGGTCTATAGGCAAATTAACTTAACCAACGTTTGTAGGTCTATAGGCAAATTAACTTAACCAACGTTTCTGTCTGTAGGCAAATTAACTTAACCAACGTTTCTAAGTCTATAGGCAAAAGTACCGAAGTAAGAAACTAACAGAACACTGTCTTAAACAGAGTTATTTTCCTGAATATATTATGTATTAGAATAGGTATACGCGAAAAGGAAGGATCCTTTAGAGTTTTCTATCTGTTCTTCGGCATGAAGGGTCGGATTCTATTAATAAGGTTAAAAACTCTAAAAAATCTTTTATCTGACGTTCTATTATATTTAGCAAGATAACTGGTGCTTCCTCTATGTCAGGGTCTGATCATCGGCAACGCGTACGTGGAGCCAGAGATGATAGCGCAGGTGGTCCGTCCGTTCTACCACTTCGGACTGCTCGAGAAGGAACAGATAGAGATCACGCAGCCTCTCATCGACGCGTTCCAGGCAGACATCGCAGCCAACAGGAGTCTGGAGGCTAAACTGGTCAGTTGCAGCTTGTATTAGATTTTGCACACGGATGTAAAAAAATTTGGTGGACATTTCACACAGCGCCATCTAGCACCAAAGTAAGCGCAGCTTGTAGTATGGGAACCAGACGGCTCATAGAATACTTATATTTTTTTAATATTTTATTATTTATAATTAACCAGAAACATTAAATACATTTATGTCCTTCACTCAACTTACCTGGGTGGGAATCGACCACGCGACTAAAGCGCTGAACGCAGAATAAAATAAAAACGTTGTTTTTAAAAAAAGAGTTGACTCCAGTCGCCATCAAACTAACAAGCACAATCTATTTTACAGAAATGGAACCACCTCATTTCTTTGTTCCTGCTTCTGTCACATCAGAGACACGCGTACAACTTCCTCCGCGACGACTTAACAGTGGGCAGGTACATCGCGTTCCTGACCAAACCCGAGGTGAAGAGGGCCCTGCACGTCGGAGATATCAAGTTCTCTTTCGTCAACATCACTGTCAACACCGAAATGGCTCCCGACTTCTTGAGCAGCTCGAAGCCGCTGTTCGAAGAGCTGTTGGAACATTACAAAGTACTGGCGTATTGGTGAGTTTTAAACAGCGCCATCTAGCACCAAACTAAGAAGAAAGAAAAAGTTTTTATTGTCTCCACAAACTTACAAATTATATAAATAGTAGCTGTTGCCCGCGACTTTGTCCGCGTGGATTTCGGTTTTATCACGCACCCCTATTTTACCCCTCGGAAAAGTAGCCTAAGTTACTCCTTGTTACATCAGCTATCTGTCAGTGAAAGTCCCGTCAAAATAGGTCCAGCCATTTCAGAGATTAGCCTAGATTAGAGGTTTAAATGGACGAAGTCGCGGGCAACAGCTAGTAATAAAATAAATTAGAGAAGCCTCACATACCTCTTGTATATGAGGTAAAGGCCTCTTTTTTTGAAGTCAGTTAAACAGCCCTTATCAAAACTGAACTTTTTATCCAGAGGTTACCGCTTAACATCGGACCGTCTTGCTACGTAACTTATTCGCTAATAACGACGTTAACGGAGACTGTTGTGCATCAAACTTAGCGATAAGTACGCGTGACCTTATGTTTTGAACATTATTGACGTTACCAAGCCATTTCTTTATGAATTTTATGGAAATAAAGTTTTTCACTTTGACTTTGATTCCAGCGGTCAGCTCGACCAGATGTTGCCATGCGCTTACGCGTCGGAGCGGTACCGCGCGTGGAAATGGCCGTCATCCGCTAAGTTCATCGACTCCATACGATACCCCTTCATCGTCAACGACAAACTTGCTGGGTGAGATTATAATAATAATATTGGTGGACATTTCACACAGCGCCATCTAGCCCCAAACTAGGCATAGCTTGTACTATGGGAACCAGACAACTGATAGAATACATATATACTTTTTTTTGTAAATACATACAATTAATACATATTAACACCGAGGCACGAAACAAACATCTATATTCGTCACACAAGTGCTTGTCCTGGGTGAGAATCGAACCCACGACCTATAATGCAGAAGGCAGGGTAACTACCAACTGAGCTGTGAGGCCAGTAGATATAGATGTACAGTAGAATCCGTTTATTATGACTCCGCCTATATTGACCAACCGTCTATTATGACGTATTTACACAACTAAGTTTGGTTTTCATATGAAATTCTTCGTAACAAAGTCGGATATAATGACTTCGCTTACAGTGACATGTCGCTTATTATGATACATTTTTAATAAGTTTTGTCCGTTTATATTGACCAACATGATCACACAATGTTCGTTGATTCCCGATTCTTCGGCACGTGACTTGTTTTTTGTATGACGTCCGCTTAGTATGACGTGTTTGTCCTTTCGATGTCACTATAAATGGATTCCACTGTACTAACGCAGTGTACAATGTGACGTGGTGCAGGTACCACAAGAGCGGCGGCGGTTTCACATGGGTGGTGGTCCGCGGCGCGGGACACATGGTCCCGCTGGACGCGCCGCGCGCCGCGCAGCGCCTCGTCGCGCGGTGGACGCACGGCGAGCGACTCACGCGCGCGCTCCACTCCCTCCATCCGGACGCGCTGCGAGAGTACGTCAAGCACAGCGCCGTGCCCGGAACCGGGAACGGAACCTTCGCCGCTTACTTGTGATCTTAACCCAGTATCTTCTCTAGTGTAAAGCAAAGTTATAAAAAAAAAACTCTATGCCCGTCAGTTCTTCTGCCCGACAGTCTGTAGGCAGGTTTGAGGCGACCTGGCGATGAAGTATGCGTGTTGAATATGTTGTCTTCTTATCTATAGTATTTTATTGACAACCATAATTGAAAACAAATAAATTGTTGTTCCTGTTCTTCTGGCTGTCGGTCTGCTTACGATGAAGAATGCGTGTTGAATATATTCATAGTTTATAGTGTTTTATTAATCACCTTTTATCAAGTAGTAGTAGAGCTTGTGCCAAGTTCGCCCGGAGAAGTACTGCCACCACACCTGGTAATCTGCCGCCAAGCAGTGATGCACTCGTGTTGCTGTGTTCCGGTGCGGAGTGGGTGCCGGTGTAATTGCAGGCGCATGAGATGTAACATCCCCGTCTCGGGGTGATGGACGCAACGCAATGCGACTTGAGTCATCTCGTACTTTGGTGGAGAGGACTTGAGTCGTATTGTTGTTGTCTATGGGCGGCGGTTACCACTTAACATCAGGTGGGCCGTCAGCTCGTTCTGCCACCAGCAACATAAAAAAAATATTAAAATACGGTCATTCAATCTTTCTGTCTATCTGTAGGTAGGCGGGAGTGGGGCGACCTGTTACGAACACCTTTTGTTTGTTTCTTTTTTATATTGGTGCACATCTTTACACAGCGCCATCTAGCCCCAAACTAAGCCTAGCTTGGACTATGGGGAACCAGACAAATAAAAGAAACGTTGTTTATTTTTTGTAAATAAATATATGTGATACATAAAAAATAAATAAAATACAGAATAAACGTCTATGTTCGTTACATAAATATTCGACCTGGGTGGGAATCGAACCCGCGACGACCTACAACGCAGTTGGCAGAGTTGTGAGCTGTAAGGCCAGTCAGATTGATGTGTCGGAGGTATGCGTTTTCAAAGTAAACTCTTTCCCATTTTAATCTCACTACACAATACAAAATTTATTTGCCAACTAAGTGTACAGTAAGGTCTTACGGGTAGTCTTTTGTATAATATAATAATAATTATATATTATAAAACACATAATATAGGTTTTATATGAAATAGAAAATGGATGACACGGACGTTATGAAGTAAGTACTTGAGTTGAGAATTTGTAATTATATTTGCTGCAGGCTATTTAGTCGCCACAGTTTTTTTATACTTATTTTTTTATATACTTATGTTTTACGAAGGTATAACTATGTGCTATGAAATCTATACCTACATCTATACAAATAAATAAAATTGGAGTGTCTGTTTGTAATGTTAAAATAACCGCTTTTTACTGAGTGCATATGGATGTACACCCGTACATATACCAAAAGAACATTTTCAAATTTTGACTGTCTGTCTGTCTGTTTGTTCCGGCCAATCTCTGAAACGGCTGGACCGATTTTGACGGGACTTTCACTGGCAGATAGCTGATGTAACAAGGAGTAACTTAGGCTACTTTTCCGAGGGGTAAAATAGGTGTGCGTGATAAAACCGAATTCCACGCGGACGAAATCGCGGGCAACAGCTAGTATTATATAAAACACTGTTTTCGCCACCGATTTTCAACTATCCTGGCTACTGAACCCTTCACAGTGTGCGTTTAGACACGCACTTAGATGTCTCTTATTATCTTAATAAGCGTTCAGTGTGCGGTCGTAACATTAAAACAACTCTTACTTTGGTAAGAAAATAAATTAACTACGCTGATATCGGTGGAAAAAATAATTAACTTAATTACTGTTGTTACTAACGCGGGTCTGACCCAAATTCATTTATTTGGCTTGTTTTTATTATTTGTTATGCTGTTATATATATTTAAGGCGATTTAAGACGATAATCACGCTGTTAGACTCTTATAGATTACTGTTTTTACGATAGAACAAGACAGGAAAAAAATATTTATTATTTTATATTATTTTAAACGAAACGAAAGATTACTAAAATACAAAATTATTTACTAACCAATTATATATGTCGCGTCTTCTCCTGTATATGTGGAAATAAAACAAGTATATTGGTGCGTCCTGGCGTGCTACAGAATGACAAACAGGTTCCTGCGACGTGCCTTTCTATTATAGTGATCGATCAGATGTCTACGCAAGTCACACGTTCATTAACAAAAACTCTTGTGACAACTAGAAAGTTCTGTCGATTTGGTCTTTTGGTATATACAGAATAAACTATAATATTTGATGTTTTGTTTTTTGGTAGTAAGAGATCAACATTTTTTTCTTCTGCCGAGCGGGAACGCATATTGTGTTCCGGTTTGAAAGTGTCTTGTTTCCGGTTGCTGGGGTAACCAGTGGTTTACAGCCACTTGAAACTTTCCACCTTCACGTCTCAAAACAATACAATGCAACTCGGTCTTCCCATATCTAAGGGGGACCCCAAGACGTATTGTTTTACCATTATGGACAGAGGTTATCACTTAAGATACTTAAAAAAGATTTCTTGTTTATCTTTTGCTTTTGTCAGTCGATATTAGCCAATACTTCGGTAATTGGACTCGGATTATAGGAAAAGGCATGGGTAGGTACATACAAATAGAACGAAGAGCCTGGATAGGCCAAATTTCATCTTGCCGGTACACTAGACAACTTAGATGTGATAAGTGATGAGCTCATGTCCGGCAAGCAGATAAAGCGCCGACAGTTGTAAGATTAAAATTAATATGCACATACGGGGAGTCAGTATCAAAGCGTAAGTAACTACTTTATGTCTCTGAGTCAGTCGGGCCGGGAAAGCCATGCTGTGGACACGACTTGTCCGCGGACGACTTGAATTAAACAAATTAAGTGAGTCGATAAATCTGTGTGTAAAATGAAAGTTTTTATTTATGGATTGTTCTTGATTTTAAGGTAAGCTCGATCAAATTATAGTATTTAGTTTTTTCTCAAGTGTCATTCTCAAATGTTACTTTTGTAACAATACCACGATGGGGCAGTGGATCTTATGAAACCGGGTTGTGAAACTTGACCCGGCATAGTATACAGATTAATCATTTTTTTATGAACGAGAACTGGTTAAATTTCCATATAGAATTTAAGATAAAATGTGAAAAAAGTGTATGTTTCATTTCAAGCAACTTGATAGAAACAAACTCTTTTATCTGGACTTACGAAGCCGACCCCAAATAAATATGACAATAAGAACATATAGTAAATACATAATATAGTACTGTATCTTATTGTCATATTTATTTGGTATATTTACTTAATTGAGTACGTGCTTAAATAACTGAATATATGTTTATTGTTGTATATAACTTTGAATTAGATTAAGTCGATTTAATGTCATTAAACGGACCTCTTTTAGTTCAATAACATTCAAATATCGGTCGTTTCGGAATCTCTGGCCAGGTTAAGAATAAGCCTGAATAAAAAACGAGAAAGTGGGTGGTCTGTTCCCCCTACAATTATATAGATGAGATAAAATTCCATTCCTCCAAGTTTCTGGCGGTGTCGGCCCTTTCCAGGATCCTAGTTTAAATAGGTTGTCACTATCTCACTGTCATCTTGAAAGTATTATAAGCTTGCGCCTCCTTGAGGTCCCATTTATTAACAAACCCATCCTGTGACCGCCGCGACAACCTCTCTTCTGGGGGTAGAAGGAGGGTATGGAAGAATTTCCTTTACACCCAGCTCATGCTGCAGTTTGGAAGGTCAGTTCAACGTTTTTCTCAACATTCTTTTGCATCATAATTACCTTGCAGATGCATACGACTGTTCAACGATCCTAGCATTGCATCAGTCAACGCTGGTAGGTGAGAATTCATTCATATGTTCTTATTACTTCAGTCAGAGAATAGAATAGAAAAAATATTTATTGCTTAAACTAAAAAAACATCTTCAAAAACAAAACAAAGTAAGAAACTAAATTATTCAGACAAAACGTTAAATTAAAAAACGCTGTTTTCGTAAGTTAGGTTGAGCCATGTCCTTGACACACTTACATGGTGGCGTCTCGTACGTGGTTCCGCTGCTATTCGACACAAAACTCTCCGTAGCGTAGCGTCCATCCCTTGTAAGCGCCTGCGCCAGTAAGGATGTAAATAAATAAATATTGGTAGACATTTTACACAGCGCCATCTAGCTCCAAAGTAAGCTTGTATCATGGGAACCAGACAACTGATATAATACTTATATACTTTTTTGTAAATACATACATATAATACAGTTTAACACCCAGACATAGAACGAATATATATTGGTGGACATTTCACACAGCGCCATCTAGAACCAAAGTAAGCTAAGTATAGCTTGTATCATGGGAACCAGACAACTGATATAATACTTATATACCTTTTTCCTCACCTATGTCCGTCACACAAATGTTTTTCCTGGGTGGAAATCGAACCCACGACCTACAGCGCAGAAGGCAGGGTTACTACCAACTAGCTATGAGACCAGTCGTAAGGGTAAGGGACCGGTGTTCTCTTGCAAGCCAGTTATTCAGGTTTCAATGTCTCGTATTGTTTTTATTTTTGTAAGGGTAACATGTGGTGTAGGTATAATTACATAAACATGTTATTGTGAGGGTAGTTCAGAAACTTGATTGTGTTACTTTCTGTTGGCAATAAAGCAGTTTTCAATCAGCAAGCATTTTTTTATTTTCAATTATGAACTCGTAGATAGATAAACTCTTTATTGTGCATAACACCTTAATTAAACAATTACCTACATTTTAAAATTAAATTAATCTAATATTAAAACAGAAATTCACAATGGGCGGTTGATAATCGTAATGTGAAAATTGTGAAATTCATTAATATTCATCGTCAATGCATATCGTGAAATTAAAAAACATAAAATTTTTGTTATCGTGTCCATATTTTAAAACAATTGTAGGTATGTTGCAATTAAATGAATTATGTTGTATGACAACATAGGTCCTGGCTTATACCTACTACTGGTAGGTAGCTAGGTACCGGGTAGCTTATGGTTTGTGATCACTGATCTGTTAAATAAATGTACCTGATGATCTGATAGGTGTATTGAGTAGTTTTTTGGTATTTTTAAAACGAACACAGATGAAAATTAATGATAAAACATTATAATGATGAAATGAGGTCTACCTACTTATACATAGATAGCCATTTAGCGTCCAGTGAAATCTGGTGAACAAGGTGAAATAAATAATATATATAGTATATACAATACACCTATCACACACCTATCGGTCCAATTGTAAATCGAGGGATCCACTCAAACACTTACAAAATAATTCGTTAAAATCGGTTCAGCGGTTTAGGAGTTTGGATCACCTGGGTAGACCATAGTCTTCGTCCAGAGCCAGTGTGCTAATTCCTCAATTTCTTTTTGTTTGATTTCTAGTCTCTAACAACATGTTCTTTCGTTTTTTTGCTTAGTACCTAATACTTTAAAATTTTCAACCATCCAATCCACTTCTCTTGTATAATTCCAAATACCAACCTCAAAAAATTATGTAAAATGTATGTATAATGTTAAATAATCTGCAACTAAAATTAGTTCAAGTATGGAATAAACTAATAACGTCCACTTATTTTCGCATAAATCGGTATTTTCGTGTCAATTATTTTTATATTTAACCTCGGGCGAAAATAACCCATGAGCACAATGCACAGCAGCTTACCGGTACATAGCCCCCGCTAACTGCCTTTTTATGGATAATGCACCTGCTACAACATTCAGTCACATTATACTTAATTTTATGGTATAAATCTATATGCACATTGAACTTAATAGTATTTACGTTATATTTTTATACATGTATCTACTTTGAAATAAAATTTATTGAGAAAATATGAGATTACCTAACTATATTATATATACATATATAATATTTACAATATACTAAGGAAGGCAGCAATTTAGCTACCAAACTGTATACACATGTTCTTTAGAAATTTTCTTCACTGATAATCTACAGAATGTTGCGAAAAACAATGCAATTGAAATAAATAATTAGTAGGCAATTATCACTTGCGTTTATTGTCTGAAAACTAGACTTGACGCTTTTTGTTCGCCCATTCTAGGAAGTTATTAAAATAAACCATTCACTCATTCAGGTACATGTATCCGCGTCAATGATTGAGCAGCTCGCCGACAGACGACTGTCAATCTTGTCTAACTGAACTTGAAATGGCCTCGAGCGGTTCAAAGTGAGATTTGCCCTCGAACTAGCTTTGTCCCGCGAATACAACCGTTAGGCACTGTTGTAGCTCTGAATGTTGTCTCCGTAGCGAGATAATATATTATACATCTATCCAGTTTTAAGTGTAATCAGCTTATAAACACAAGTTTCATAATCAGGTCTAGTAGTTACGTGATGCTCAAACAAAAAGACAGACAGGCATAATAGAGGTAGTATAGCAACCCGCTATGCTATGAAGATGCAATTTTTACATTTTAATATTGACTAATGACAAAAAGTTTAAGAAAGAAACCTGCTAGAGTCGCGCATAAGCCTGTTCAACTGCTTTTTGCACCTACAACCGTCTGTCTGTCAGATTGTCTTTTTTTAACCAACTTAAAAAAAAGGAGGTTCTTTTTTGTAATGTTCGCTGCCTTATAACTCCATATTTTATGAACCGATTTGAAAAAAGTCTTTTTTCTATGAAAGAAAATACTTTCCCGATTGGTCCCATAGAAATTTCAATTAAAATCGGTTCAGTAGTTTTAAATAATAATAACTGGAAAAATATGTCATCCAAGTGCGAGACAACGAAGAATGTATTCTCTTCATTGACGATGAAGTCGGTTTTTTCCTATCTGCGTAGTAGTCCATGTTGTCGGACTTACATGAGTTATTATATGTTTTCATTATTCTACCTAGGGGTGCGTGATAATCTAAATTATATTTATATGAGTCTAATTGAAATAAATTAAATGTTATTGTGTCGACTGTAAAATAAATACTCTTTCTTTCACAAAACAATTACATTATCTTATCGAAAACATTTGTTCCAGCGCAGCAATAACTGAAGCCATATCACCAGCGTTGATCCTCACGACCCTACTGAAGAACAACAGAACGGATCGCGCTCGAACTCTATCCGCCGTCGAACCTCGTCTCTTCCTCAACGTGACCAGCCACTCTGGATTCTTCACAGTGGACGAGAGACACAACTCTAATGTGTTCTTCTGGTACTTCCCGGTGGCCGGTAAGGTGGCGGAGACTCCGTGGATCGTGTGGCTTCAGGGCGGGCCGGGCGCCTCCAGCATAGCCGGCCTCTTTGATGAGATTGGACCCTTCGAGTATGTTGGTAGACAGTTGAAATGTAAGTGAAGATATTAAAGATAATTTAAGGCAAATTGATAATATTCTGCTGTTTTTCGTTGGTGGAAAATAAACCGAAAAAAAACTGTATCTACTAGGCAAGACAGTCAATTCCCTAGCAACAATCGCCAAAGTTTTCTTTGAAAAAAATGCCGATGTTGTTCTGAAATCTTTGCATGAAAAACGTTTGGTTGAATTCAGAAGACGCGATCTTCGATCTGAGGCAGGTTCCGTAATTGCCAACATTGATAGCCAACCTTTTATTAAAATCGACAATTTTGTAAACGACGATAATAAAACAAAGCATCGTTTAACTAACAAAAGATTGAATCAATTTTATTATTAAATAGCTTTGTCTATCTATCACATAAATAAGCCACACATTTCACAGACCACAAGGTACAATATAAATGTCGGAAATCTCCTCATTATTTATCAAGTATGTCTCAATATATCACGACTCACGTCACAATAATAAATACCTTTGTAGTTATCCGTATTATCTGCTGGTGTCTCTAGGTGATTTGCTAGGTTGAACTTGTATGAATACGTGATTCTACAAAAAGAATCTTAAAAATTTTCAGAGCGTTGACTTTAACTGGTGATTTTAACTCTAACCTTATATCTCTAACAATATTTTTTGTTGTCCAAGTTCTTATAAGCAGATATATTGCACCGCATTATACAGACTCATATACAGATATAAACTGGTTTAAAATTATGTTACAATTTAAAATTTCAATTATAATAATATAATAATAATTTTGGTGGACATTTCACACAACGCCATCTAGCCCCAAAATAAGCTAAGCATACCTTATATCATGGGAACCAAACAACTGATTAATATCTACTTATATACTTTTTTGGAAATACATACATATATTTAATCAATATACTACTTAAGAAAATCAGTTAAATCACAATCTAGACCTTGTATGGCGCTACCATTGGATACCATAGTCACTTCACATTACTTGATATTTATAGTGAAACTCAAAAATAGTATTTAATCAAAAAACTTCTTTTTATCATGAAAGTTGCCAACTATTCATTAAAATGTCCAATATTATTATTAAAAGATTGAGAGCGTGGTGGCCTGTTGGTACTGACCCCTTCAATCCGGATGTCACTGGTTCAAATCCCGACGTGCACCAATGAATTATTTTAACTGAAAGATTTATGTGCGAAATACGTTCTCAGAACGGCGAAGGAATACATCGTGAGGGAACTGAAATATCCTAGACCTAAAGTTCGAAGACACGTGTCAAGGGCACGAGAGGAGCCTCTTTGAGGCGCACTTAGATCCTTTCACCACGCTGGTGCAAGAGAACTACCGATTCGAGAGTACCACCGACTCGAATATTAGTATTAAAAGATTTTCTCTGAATAACTTGTTTTAAATGCCTTTTTGATAAACTTAGTTTGTAGTAAATACGGTAATAAAAATACAAGGAAATCCTAATCCGAATAAATTACGTTTTTATTACCTACCTAATTCCACGATATCTCTATTAGAATGATCACTGCTTTGAATAATTAAACTATTATTTTCGGTTGAAGGTTTAAAAGTTGACTGGCTATTTATATTTTATTATTTTATTGATATTTTGATAATTAAGAGACGGACGGAGTAGAATTGATAAACGTGTAGGTACATACATAAATAAATCTAATAAATAAAAATAATTTTCGGATCGTCCATCATCATACTAACATTCGAATAATCCCAAATCACTAAGCAATACTGAGTTAGCAAAATGTTTCATACGAAATAATCATAGAGTACATACAACTTAACTAAATTGAAAATAACAATAATAATATTTATTTACAACAAACGTCACTTACCTACTACATTTATTTTTTATTTTTACATGGATATTGTTTAAAAAAATATTAACCATGGAATTTTCTCTTCTATAAGGATATAGAAGAGAAAATTCGTACCTTTACGTTGAAAGTTTGTATGTATGCTTGTTACTCTTTCACGCTGAAACGGCTGAATGGATTTCGATGAAATTTGGTATCAAGATAGCTTATATCCTGGCTTAACACATAGGCTACTTTGATCCCGGAAAAGTGCAGTGTTCCCGTGGGTTGACTTACTCACCGCGGGGCGCAGCTAGACTATAATATAACACGTAAAAAACTATATTATACCTTATTGTTCGTAGTGCGGGAGTGGTCTTGGACTAAGAAACACTCTGTGTTGTTTATCGACAACCCTGTGGGCGCTGGCTTCAGTTTCACGGACAGCGAGAACGGCTTCATCAGGGACATGCCCACGGTAACCAATTGTATCTTGTAATTGTTTGCTCAAATATTTCCATCATTCTGTTTAGGTTCTTTGCAAGCTATGCCACCTGCTATGATTTTTTGCTTTGTTCGACGCAACATTTCGACGCATTCCCATGCGCCATTATCTTGGGTGATTAATTTAATATCTAACTCTCGCCAAGTTCGTCCGGGGAAATACTGCCACCATGACTATTTCTGCCGCCAAGCAGTAACGCGTTCGCGCGAACTGTGTTCCGGTTTGAAAGGGTGATTGCCGGTGAAATTACAGGCACATGAGACATCCCACCTACACGTCTCAGAGTTACGGGCGTATGCGATGCGACTTGGGTCTTGTCGTACGTAGTATTGGAAGACCCAAGTCGTATCAGTTGTTATGGGCCGAGGTTACCACTTAACACCAGGTGGGCCGTCGGCTCGTTCCGTAACTGTATCATATAAAAAAAACACATAATGACCTGACATGATCGTTTGAAAAGTTAAATTCTGCTGTTATTTACCATTACTTGTAAGCCAGTAAATGTGCCTTACAATACAGCGTATACCTATTATTCAGTCATCTTTAACAAATTGGTCAGGGTAAATGTTCAGAATATGCAAATAATGAAACTGATATGTAAATAGACGAAATTACTCGCTATAAAAAAATCATAGCATATTTCTCAATTAATGAGTTGTAATCGCAACAATGAAATTTCTCAGTTGGGAAACTTACAACAGGCCTACTTGAATCGAATGGGAAAAATCAGTAATTACACACATTTTTCCGTTGATGTACTTACAAATACAAACCGTATTACTCTACATCAACTTCTCTACATTAAGAAGGCTGATGAAAAATTAAAAAAATAAGAAACAGTTTTCTTGTTGCTTTGAGAGTCCTAGTTCAAATTAAGTTCCTAGTTGTCTAACTAAAGAGCCGCAACGCCGTTTATGATTCAGAACATCTGAAAAGTGTTACCATCTTCAAAAAATAAACAAATATTTTTTGTTCCTCACAGTGTGCAATTCACCTGTACAAAGCCCTGCAGCAATTCCTGACTGTGTTCCCTGAGCTCCGCAGGGCGCCGCTCTACCTCGCGGGGGAGTCTTACGCAGGAAGGTACCTCCCCGCGCTGGGGCTCAAGATACTGGACCAGGATACCCAGCTTGGACCTCTACATGTTAACTTGCAGGTGAGAGTTTTTTAAATAAATATCGGTGGACATTTCACACAACGTCATCTAGCCCCAAACTAAGCATAGCTTGTATCGTGCGAACCAGACAACTGATATGATACTAATATACATTTTTTTTGTAAATACGTACATATTAACACCCAGACATACAACCAACATCTATATTCGTCACACAAATGTTTGTCCTGGGTGGGAATCGAACCCACAACCTAAAGTGTAGAAGGCAGAGTTACTAGGTTACTATAGCATACGGCCCACCTGATGTTAAGTGGTAACCGCCGCCCATAGACAACAGCAATGCGACTCAAGTCCTTACCTAAGTACGAGATGACTCAAGTCGCATTGCGTTGCTTCCATAACCCCGAGACGGGGATGTTACGTCTCATGCGCCTACAATTTCGCCGGCACCCACTCCTTTCCACCGGAACACAGCAACACGAGTGGATCACTGCTTGGCGGCAGATTATTAGGTGTGGTGGCAGTACTTCTCCGGGCGAACTTCGCACAAGTTCTACTGCTACTTTGGGTTGCTCCTTTCGCATCCCCCAGGGGACACGTGTAGGGATTCAGAGGGTAACCAACACGGGCTCCCTAAACTTGAAAGTAAACATATACAAATAAATATGTATTTTGCGACGACCGTACATTTGTTCAAAGTAGTAAGAACAGAACTTTATAATGTCGGTATAGAATGATAAAAATCGTATATAAATACCTGTTTATAACAATACCTAGTTATCAAGTTGAAAAATGCACGGGATTTATAAGATTCTATAAAAAAAGAAACAGACTATCAATTAGTATTTTATATAAAAAATCAGCAATGATATTCGAGTTTTTGTGACTCATGACTCATGAATCAAGATTCTTCGCGCACAGTTTTTATTATTCCTTGTTGTCTGGAAAACCCCGTCTTGTATAAAATGTTGAATTATGCTCCAAAGGCGCTGGGGAAGGTAAAGAGGTAAAAATATCTACTTACAGAAAGTTGTAAATTTTTTATCTGCCCTTTTTATATTTGGCAGTATGATTGGGATAAACGACCTAATTATAATCTTATTTCATTCTGGTTTTCTTTTTTGCAATCGAGTTTGACAATTAATCTCAACTAAAGTAAATATAATCTAATCTATACAAATAAATAAAATTGGAGTGTCTGTTTGTAATATGAAAATAACCGCTTTTTACTTAGTGCATTATGGATATATATACGGTATACCAAAACAACATTTTTTACAATTTTTGTCTGTCTGTCTGTCTGTTGTTCCGGCTCATCTCTGAAATATTTTGACGGGACTTTCACTGGCAGATAGCTGATGTAACTTAGTAACTTAGGCTTCTTTTCCGAGGGGTAATAGGGGTGCGTGATAAAACCGAATTCCACGCAGACGAAGTCGCGGGCAACAGCTAGTCTCAAGTAAACTAGTTATCAAATATGTATGTCACAGCCTTTTGACTGGTCACAGCTTAGTTGATAGTAACTCTGTCTTCTGCGCTGTAGGCCATGGGTTCGCATCCCACCCAGGAAAAACACTTGTGTAACGTACAAAAAAATTTTCACTGTTTAGGTGTTTGTATTATATGTATGTATTTACAAAATGTATACAAGTATTGTATCAGTTGTCTGGTTCCCGTGATACAAGCTGTTATCTTTCGTAATAACACAATTATTAATAATACAACAACTAATTATAAGACATTAATTAATATTTAATTTTTAACATTAATTAATATTTTATAAGACAACAATTATTAATATAAAAGAAGAGTTCATAACAACAGACAGAGACAGTACAATGCGTGGAATATCAGTACCGGACTTAAATAACTCAATAAATAATTATCTTTATTGCAAACTCTCGCCTTGACCTCCAAAAATATTGCAGAAATTTTGATTTGGATTTTTTTATATCTATATAGATACCTGATAATGCTTAATAAATATTTAAGGTGCATCAGTGCGTAGTCAGGGTTTAGGAATTATGACGATCCATGATTAATTAGTTTGATAAATATAATCACATTTATACATTCTTTTTATGGGTTAATATTATTGAAAGACCATACTATATACCTAGTTGTAATTTGACTGTCAAGTAACAGCAACGATATGTAACAGAATGTGCTAATTAGGCCCATAACAACCTACACGACTTGGGTCGTCCCCTAATTATCTTTATGGTTCACTAATTCGAGAGCGTGGTAGTCTAGTGGCACTGACCCCGAGTTTCAATCCGAAGGTCGCCGGTTCAAATCCCGACGTGCACCTATGAGTTTTTCTACTGAACGATCTATGTGCGCAATACCGCGTACTTAAAACGGTGATGGAAAACATCGTGAGGAAACCAACATGTCCTAGAACTAAAAAATTCGAAGACATGTGTCAAGTGCACGAAAGGAGCCTCTTTGAAGCGCACTTAAAATCCTTTCATCACACTGGTTCGATAGAACTAGTGACCCGAATAGAATAGACTAATTCTGAGTGTATATCCTTGATTTCTCTCCTCAGGGTATAATGATGGGGAACCCAGTGCTGAGTCGTGACGTCATCTCGGATTACAGCGGCATCTTCCAGCAATGGGGTCTGATCGACAGCCAGGGCGCGGTGGCGGTGAAGCCTCTGCAAGACGCCTTCAACAAAGCCATCAGGGATAACCAATCCGCCGCTGCGGTGGACGTGAGCATATTAACATATTCTTTACTAGCCGTGCCCCACGGTGTTACCCGCGGTGAATAAGTAATCCCACGGAAACACTCCATTTTTTCCAGTATCAAAGGGGCCTATGTGTTAATCCAGGATATAAGCTATCTTGGCACCAAATTTCATCCAAATCCATTCAGCCGTTTGAGCGTGAAAGAGTAACAAACATCCATACAAACTTGCACGTTTATAATATTAGTAGGATATAATTTCTTCTAATATTCTTTTAATATCTTCTAATATAATATCGATAGGCCTCACAGTTCAGTTGGTAGTAACTCTGCCTTCTCCGCTGTAGGTCGTTCGTTCGATTCCCACCCAGGACAAACACATGTGTGACGAATATGGAAACAACAGGAAAATTTTCCTGTTGTCTCGTGTTTATTAGAAGTTATCGTCAACCTATATGTTTAAATTGCCAGGAATCTACAGATATGTCGAATAGTCTTACTAACTTAGTAAATTTTTACCGGCATAGTACATATTATTTTACCTATTTCACAGCTTTATAACACTAGGTATTTAAACGATGCAAGACGTAAGAACACTAAGTACATTACGTACAATTCTTGGAACGTAGGTATGTAGTATATAATAGCTTAATTGTGAAATGCAGCATAGAATGCAGACCCTATTGCACACAGAGCTGGTAACATAAAGATTTTAGATAGCAAAAGAATTAATTTATGTATAGGTACTTACGCAATCACGTGAAAAGGGTATTTGACATAGGTACTTATTTAAGTTGCATACAATACATTTCTCATATTTATTGTATGGCTGATTGGCTTAGATTTAGATTATATATAATTTTAGGCGTAATATAATGCAATTTTATTATAAATGCATATAATTAAGTCAGAGTCTTCACATCTCTACACAACACCACATTCTGTATGAGAAATATAATTCACCTAGTGCTCAAATTGGAATTTTAGTCTCTTCAGTTCACCTTGTTATCAGTTAAATAAATATAATTCAAGGCGAGGGTAATAAGGAAAATACGATTCGCTTCATTACTTCATCTGTTCAAGACGACGCGGATATTGATAGGTTTTTATATAAATCCATTGTGCATCTATCATTGTAGTATCATGCGTGTAAAAACCTTTGCCAATCGCTAACGGATCTTTTAAAGGTTAATTTTCACGATGATTAACTGTAACTATATGATTTAAATAAAATACAAAGTGTTCTTAGATTTTAGCGTTTTTATTTTATGAACGAAAAATACTTTTAAATATTAACGATGCAAAATAATACAGAATGCTAATACCAAATAAATCTTCTTGTCTCTCACTCAACACCAAACACATCCTCTTGTATCTCACTCAACATCAAACACATCCTCTTGTATCTCACTCAACACCAAACACATCCTCTTGTCTCTCACTCAACACTAATCACATCTTCTTGTCTCTCGCTCAATACCAAACATATGCCGTGACTCTCATTACGAAACATGTTATTTCCAGCTTCGCAACCAGCTGTTAGATCGTCTGGACGACATGGCGATGCAGTCGCAGAACTTCAACGTCCTGGAGGACGATCTCCAGAACAAGCTGAAAGGGTTCATGGAGTACATCACCCGAGTTGACGTGAGGGACGCGCTGCACACGGGCAACATTCGATTCACGTTCTCGAACGCGAGTGTGCACGAGAAGTTGTACCCTGACTTCCTGAGTGAAGTCTCTTCCAAGATGGAACGGCTGCTCGACCATTACCGGATACTGATATACTGGTAGGTGAGACTGTACCCCGGAACTTGGTCCATAGATTTTACGTGCAGATAATTGGGCAGCCGTTGGATTGGAGACGATCCATATTCATGTCATAGCGTTTTAGGGCACAATATAATGCGAATTGGGAACGTGATAGAGTCGTTGCACTTCGTTCAACATTGTTTTATTATACATTTTCTTCGTGGATTCTCTTCCAAACTGCAACGGCTGCTCGAACATTACCGGATTTTACTACTGGTGGGTACTATTGAACGGTGGAACTAGACCCATGCTTTTTGCAGGCAGCTATCTGTACATCCTTTGAATTTGTAGACATGTGAAATATTCCATCTCGATATTTCAGGGTCAAAGTGACGTATTAATTACTAAGACCTAAGTTAAATCTCCAATACGTTTTCTACCAATGTTCATAATTAAATTAGTTACGTGTCGGTGCAAAACGCAGAGCGATGCGCCCGGAACCCGTATTTTTACAAGCTTTTATTTAACTTGCAATGTAGGTATGTTTGTTGGGGTCAAATCATGAAACTGAATTTTGAAGCAGTTTATCCTCGACCGATTGAGCTGAACACCTATACAATGCATGGTTAGCTGGTTGTGCTAAGTGACGTCATTCTAAATCCAATATGGCGGTCCGCCCAAGATGGCGGAATAACTCCGTCGTGTTTGGGCTCATAGAGTTTGTCTTAAATAACATAGGACTAGTTCTCCTAGGTGGGATTTTAAAAGCTTGTTCTGTGAAATATATATTTTTCAACAATAAACTTATTTGTCATAAGAATACGTTGAAACGCTGCGTTAATTGATGTGACATATTTTCCGATTTCATATATTGAGTTATTTGTTTCTCAACCGGTTTGCAGATGCCTTCACAGGAAGCCAAAAAGGCTTAGTTTCTCGAAAAGTTTACTGCTTTAGTGAAGCGGATTATTTTTGACATTTATGTTTTTTAATCACATCAAGTTTGAATATAACCGTTATTTTATTGGCAATAGTAATTAAGTGTTTATAGTTATTGAACTGTAGGTACGAAAGTTTAGTAATTAGAAAGTACGAAGCAATAAATAAATTAGAAAGTTAAAAGTAAGTCGAAAGCTTTTTTTATTACTTTTCCACATACAAATATTTCTTTATTATTATAAATAACTGTGTCTCCACACATGACTTTCCAGCGGGCAGCTTGACCTGACTGCACCGTGCGTGCCGAACGCGCAAGACAGGAGAAAGAACTGGCACTGGAGCCAAAGGGACCAGTTCCTGGGGGCGGCGAGGACGCCGTGGTGGTACAACAATTCAGTCGCTGGGTAACGATATCCACTATACTTTTGCTAGTTTTCGGTAACTTATTGGGTGGCTGTTCGATAATCGAGTTAATGAGAATTGAGATTAAAAAATTAAAGACTCGTCACATTCCTACATGCTAATAAAGAAATAAATGACGCTAGAGAGATACATAGTAGAGAATGTAAAAAGATTTCTTTAAATTGATAGTCGTAGCCGGACAATTCCCCGGTCAAACTTAAGAATAAGAATATTTATTTTAAAACTTACATGGTATTATAAATAAAAGATAAACGTATTGGTCATATTCGTATGTCTATCACAATAATATTAACAGAATATGCAATGTGGGTAGACGCACTTTTAAACGAAGAAATCTTTACCTCCCGTGCTAGTTAGTAACTGTGTTACGGCGGAGTAATTGTTATAAGACAAATCCTACTTCCTTGAAAAACTGTAAGCAGAAAGCTTCAAACCTAGAATAAAGGCGCGACTACCTAGTTTAGTATACACCTCATTGTGAGATAACACACTAAAGTGGTCGAGTTTTATATCCGCACTGCTCTGCGCTTTCCTCAGACCACAGGAAAAAACTGAACATCTCAGGTGGTCTCAAAAAACCTCTTTTATGCGGTTGAATTAATAATTTTATTGAGAAAGTATAATTTTCTTAAGATGAGAAAGTGGTTGCCCAGCGGTATAGACCCTGAGTTCCATTCCGGTAGGCACTGGTTCATATCCCGACTTCCACCAATGTGTTTTGTCACTTTTAAATTTATGTGCGAAATAACACTTTTTCTAAACGGTGTAGGAAAAACATCTTGAGATAACCGACATGTCCTAGAACCAAAAATTCGTAGACATGTTTTATTTTATTTAAGACTCTCAGGGAAACTAACAACTAGTACAAAACATTCACAAACACATACAGAAGGCCTGTTAAAAGTTCTACGAATAGATATTTCTATGTGCACGTATATATTATGAACAATAGGAGCCTCTTTGAGGCGCACTTTAATCCTTTCACCACACTGGTTAGAGAGAGCCAGTGACTCGATTATTACTTAGTAGAATAATCATTTGTTAAATTGCAATCAATATTCCAGATACGTGAAAAGTGGAGGGCGTCTCACTGAAGTGTTAGTCCGCGGAGCAGGGCACCTGGTACCCGTAGACAAGCCAGCAGAACTGCTCCAACTGATCTCCTTCTTCATCCGAGGGCTTGACATGCCCTACCCACCAAACTACGTAGTCGAAAGCCAAGACACTCCAGATTACAAGGAGCTCCAACCTGATCAGTCTACTCGTAATTCTAAAGACTATGCGTCGTCGGGAACAAAGGTCGCCATGATAGTCAGCATTTTCATAAACGTGATATTAGTTGTAGGGTTACTAGCCGGTGTGTTGTATAGTCTGAGATGGAAACACAGAGTGCAAATGTTCAGTTACAATAATGTCGAAGAGACTTCGATCACTGAAGGTGTTTTAGCTATGAGCTGACGATCGCTGAAAGGGACGATTTCGAAAGCTGTTTTGGTGTCGAGACTCGAGACTGTTGCTCATATGATGAGACTAATTTTAATAGGCATGTAATTATATTTTTTTTTATTTAAAATACATTTGTGTGTCATTCCGTTGTAATAAACATTCCTATTTGATTTTGTGTCTGCTTGACTGGTGCTGACTAGGTATATATATATATTATCTGTGGATCCTAAGTAGTTTTCACGTTTTATAGATAACTACTGAACTTATTGCTCATTTGAAATATTTGAAAATGTTTGTGGTCATATTTTACGTAATACTAGAAAGTTTCTAAAGTTCTGAGGAAAAATACACATTAGTGTTTTGTGAATCAGATTAATAAAGATAATGACATGGAGAACAATATAAAATGATGATGAATGATGCGAATTATATTGTTTTAATCCCTAATATTCACTACACTTCACATACTTACTGCTCTCTGTAACTAAGTTTAAAAATATTTATTACGTTAAGGGACAAAATGCATAATTAGACAATTAATTTCTAACATTTACTACTTCGTTTAAATGAAAAGCCGTCATATCTACATTCAACGCTCAATACCTACCTACCTTGATGTCCAAAAGATTATATTTAACAAAGAAAAATATATTTTACCATAACAACTTTTATTTGAACCTGTCAATAAAGTTATCTATAATAAACTTAGCGACCGCTGGCTGATCGGAGGGGACGCTGTGGCCGGCGTCACGGATCAGCACGTCGAAGAAATTACCGCCTTGTTTCACATAACTGAAATATTAAAATAAGTAGACTTTTTAATTTGGCTGGTTTATACGGAATCCAATGACACTGAATCGACATTTGACGAACTGCACCTAAACACTACAACACAACCAGAAATCTGGCAATTGCATTATTTATTAATATTAATAAACTGTGTTCCGGTTTGAAAAGTGTGGTTGCCGGTGAAATTACAGGCACATGAGACATTCCACCTACACGTCTCAGAGTTACTGGCGCATACGATGCGACTTGGGTCTTGTCATACCTGGTAGAGGAGGACCCAAGTCGCATCGGTAGTAATGGGCAGAGGTTACCACTTAAGATTACCAGGTGGGTAACACTAGGTGAGCCGTCAGCTCGTACCGTAGCTGTATCACATAAAAAAACTGATAGAATACGTATTTCGTCTTTTTTTTGTAAATACATACATTTAATACATATTCACACCCAGACATAGAACAAATATCTGTGTTCGTCACACAAATGTTTGTCCTGGGTGGAAATCGAGCCCACGACCTGCAGCGCAGAAGGCAGGATTACTACCAACTGAGCTGTGAGGCCAGTCAAAAGCTTTCCCAAACGAACCCGCCACGAATTCTATTGCTACTCAAAGAGTCAAAAGCTTCCTATAGGTACTTACGCTACAATTTTCCCAGTGAAATCATCATAGACGCGATTTCTTGGGGCTATTTCGTATTCGAGGCGACTCTTCCAGTTCAGAGTTTTAAACGTGTCTCGAGCTAAACCATAGCCTAGAATGATGTCTAACTGCCCACTGAAATAAGGTAACTAAATATAATTTTCACTTAGTATCATAAAATTACCCATAAATATACAAGATTTAATCAATGATCTGCAACCAGCACAAATCGTCTAAGACTTGGTATAAAGCAATAGGTTTGCCTTGGCCGGGAATCGATCCCGGATCTCGTTGCTGTGCAAATAGCGATACTAGCAATTCGGTTACGTAGTCAGATTTTTAGTTTTTCCTGCACGTTTTCTGAGGATCTGATAGGGTTTGAACAAAGGTAAAACATGGAAATGCTGTTGCTGATGAAGCCAATGAAATAAAACATAACATACCTATAGATTTGCTAAAACAGTATAGGCTATTGTACTGAAAACAAATCATGGGTAGGTCAGTAATAGGGTAGCCCAATAGCTACCTAGATATTGGTTCAAATAATGCAACCGAATTTTAAATCTGCACCCTCTCAGGGGAAATTTTTCAAAGACATTTGTTGATGGCGACAGACTATGCACTAAGGCAAATTTTTCATAAAACCTTGTTTTTGAAAATACCTTTTTGTCAAATAAAACTTAACTTTCATACCTGTAGATCATAACTCCATAGTGCTCCAACAACTGCTCTACAAAAGGCTTAGTGGTGTTCATAATATCTGGCAGCATTTTCTCGTACACCAGCTGATTATTGTAATCGAATGTAACATTACCGACGTGTATAAGCCGCCTTATATCCTCTCTGTTCAGGAAGGTCTCGAATGCTGGTGCTTCGTATCCTTTACCAGTTTCATTTCGGAAGTTGTACACACTGACGCCGCTGTGCTTTTTAATGTATTCGATTGTTTCATTGAACTTCTAAAAGAATTAATAAAACTCTAATTAATAAAGTGTGTTGCCTGTGAAATTACAGGTAAGAGACATTCCACGGGCCATATGACTTGTAGGTATTAAGTTTATCAGAAAAAATATCTTTGGAGCTAGGCGGCTTCTTAGGCGGCGATTCGGTAATCGATAAGTGAACGAGAATCGAGTGTAACATTTTAAGGGCGTGTTATGGAGGTGCACATTTTGTTACAAGAGAGATAAGAAATATATGACCAAGATAGAAATAAAAAGAGAGCGACGTATACACGATACAAAGTGTCTTGATTATTATTTATTTTATTTATTATTGTTCGAATAATATCGTTTTTATTTATGGTATTTTTTAAGAAGTATCTCTTCTGTCCCGTATTCGGTGCTGAACGCGCAATTATTTTTCCAAGTTATTTACTTACTTGCGCAGCATCAACCATTCTCCCCTCATCAGTGAGTTTTACAGTAGCTTTTTCAAGGAGCTTTAGTTTATCGATCTCTTCATCATCCAGTATGCCCAACACAGAACAGATCCGGCTGTGGTTCATCATATTTCGGGGATCCACCATGGCGTTACCCATTGCTATACCCTGAAATTAATAAGACAAAAGAATAATTTATAAAACTTACTGACTCAAGCTTGAGAGCGTTGTGGTCCTATGGTATAGACCCCGAATTTCAATTCGGAGGTGGCTAGTTCATAACCTGATAACCAATAAGTTTTTTCACTAGAAAAACTTAAGTACGCAGTACCATACAAACAGAAACTTTAGTAGTTAGTTGGATTAAAAGTCTACGTCATTGCCAGTTGACCCGTCATCACACCAAAATGATAAGAGAAATAGCATTGAACGTCATTTGTCAATTAATAGATTAATAAAACGTATTAAATTAAAAATTAATATCTACATATTACTTTTAAGTTTGCCCTATTTTTTCCGGAAACCTTTTATATACTAAATCATATATAATAAAAATAAATATTTATACATAATTGATTAAAACTCTGTAGTAATGGTTGCCGGTGAAATTACAGGCACATGAGACATTCCACCTACACGTCTCAGAGTTACGGGCGCATACGATGCCACTTGTCGTACCTAGTAGGGAAGGACCTAAGTTGCATCAGTTGTTATGGGCAGAAGTTATCACTTAACGGTGGGCCGTCGGCTCGTTCAGTAACTGACACATAAAAAAAAAATTTAGAAACTAACCCGTAAATTGATAGGACAGGTGTGCGAGTTGTCCGTATGTATTTTAATTGCCAATGCGGGCACGTACTTCCCCGCGTACGACTGTCCGGCTATGAAGAGCGGCGCTTGCTGGAGCTCGGGGAAGATCAACAGAAATTGTTGCAGAAACCTTAGAAGTTGTGCGCCGACCTGAAACAATAAACACCTATGAATATCCAATCCAATATCCAATGTGTATGTGATAACCCTTTGAATCCATACACGTGTCCCCCGGGTGGTGCAAAAGGAGCAACTCAAAGTAGCAGTAGAACTTGTGCTGAGTTTGCCCGGAGAATTACTGCCACTACACCTGGTAATCTGCCGCCAAGCAGTGATGCACTCGTTTTGCTGTGATCCGATGGAAGGGAGTGGGTGCCGGCGAAATTTCAACTGCATGAGACGTAATATGCCCGTTTCGGGTTGGTGGACGCAACGCAGTGCGACTTGAGTCATTTCGTACTTTGGTGGAGAGGACTTGAGTGGTATTGCTGTTGTCCACGGGCGGCGGTTACCACTTAACATCAGGTGGGCCGTCAGCTCGTTCCGTCACTTCAAATACATAAAAAACTAATATCAAACTCACAATGGACTTCCTATCTACCTGATTGCCAGAGGGTTCCCATACTCGATTTTGTATATATTATTTTGGCGGAGCACCTTTGAGGCTTTGCGGCGCCCCAGGGCTCCACGGAGTATTCCGAATATGGCTTCCGTGGCTTTATTTTTAGGTTTAGCATTTGGTACCAGTTTCAAATACGGGAAATACTCAGCCGTGATAAAATTACGCCGGTCGCCAGTTTAAATCTCGAAACCCACCAATGAACCTTTTCGCTTGAAAAATGTATGTGCTATGCAATATCACGTCCTCACTACGGAGGAAACCGACATGTTCTAGAACCAAAAAGAAGTCTCTTTGAGCCGCAGTTAAACCCTTTCACCACACTGGTTCAGGAGAACCAGTGACTCTAATAATAGCAGTAGTGGTAGATACCGTCTTTATATGAGTTTATTTTATACCCACATCGTCTTCATTGTTAGTGTATCCGAGATCAGACTGAGTGAAGCTGAATCCAGCTCCCACGGGGTTGTCCACGAACAGAACTGAATAATCACTGGTCCAGGAAACGTTTCGTAATTTCACTGAAAAAATACTAAAGTAAAAATACGAAATAAGCAAGTGAGCATTAAACAAATAGATATGAGTAAGTAGTCTCCTTCTCTCCCAAGATATGTTAAGTCAAAATCGTATTACGCCCTTCATTCTAAGACCTGAAGATGGAACTTCTTACTTTCCTGTCATTCCAACGGTGCGCACCGTTTCCTGTGCACTACATCACAATTGTTTTCTTACCTTTACCGTCCTCGATTCTAAAAGGCCCTATGAGCTCGAATAGGCCTAACATGGAGGTGACTCCAGGACCTCCTTGCAGCCAGATGATCCACGGAGTCGTCTCTAGTGGACCATTCGCGGGGAAGAACCAGAAGAATAAATTGGAGCCGTGTTTTTCATCCACATTTATGTATCCTAAAAAAATTACGAGTCAGTTCCGACGCGCGACTGGAGTTTACTCATTAAATGCTCGAATATACTTTACTTTACATAAAATTTTCGTACCAGCTTTGAGTAAATAAGGAGCAAACTCCAATAGATGTATATTTAAATATATAAAGTTACGATACCTGTGTTAGATCTGTAATGCGGGTACCCTGGGAATATTCTGATCTACAGGACATTTTTTCCTTTAAGTTACTGGACGGGCCGTTAGACAGTATCCTGTATGCTAATATTATCATTATCCCTACATAGGTCGGGGCAATAAGACCGTAAACTCTTGACTTCAAGATCATTTAGATGTCTCAAGTGTCTGTAATCTGACCGGTGGCACCCAAGAATCGAGACAAGCAATTTACCAACAGGTACGTTGTGAGACTAGACTCGTCAAGAGTAACTAATGCTGCAAATCAAGCCAAAATGGCGTATACAACGTTTGTATTATTAACAATATACACGTAAAATAGTTTCGGGAGTTTTCATTTTTTCTTTTTGTGCATAAAAAAATGTACCTATTTCAAATATGTTATGTTTAGATAAGTGTTCTGAAAATTATTGAATTTTTCCGTACGTTTATGTTTTAATATATTAAGTAACTGATTTTCATATGATTATTATCTAAAATAAAATGATTATTATTATAACAAAAACTTGAACAATAACAAATAACCTGAATGACTCCTTATGCCATGAAATGTTTTTGGATCAACTTTAGACAGGAATCGCGCCTTTTGTGCCACAGAGACTCCGAGACGGAGGTAGGGAGAGAGCAGAAGACATCCTCCACAAACGTCAACACGTGAAGAGATATGTGGACTGAAACTGAAATAAAATAAGTCAGGTTAAATGTTCTGCTTCTACTTGATATTACCATCTTTACTCCATAAAATTGTTGATTAAGCCAACACAAAATATAATATCACTTTGTTGTTCCTCGTTATGGATAGTGTTAAGTGATTATGTTACGGAACGAGCTAATGGCCCGCCCGTCTGGTGTTAAGTGGTGATCTCTGCCCAAAAGCGATACTACTTGGATCCTCCACTTACTAGGTACAAGTATCGTACGAAAAGGCACTTAACTTCTGAGTGCTTATTTCATAAGTAATTTAAGATTTTTTATGTTTTTTTTTTTGTATTGTGTTTTTTTTTGTATCTTACAGTAAAGCAACCACGAACACTAGCAAGATACACTCCATGACTGTACCAAGATTTATTTTGGAATTGGTTTCATGCTTCGCCCGATAATATCAATATTTAACAAAGTTAATTGACGGCGAAGTGTGGAAAACGAGTTTGAGTGAAATGAGTAATGTAACGAAATTGTAGCGAATAGTATCCGACTCCGTTTTTTTGCATTACCGAAAAAACTATAACTTGACCAGTTATTTATTATTATGTTGTTTGACTGTAGATTTTAATGACACTATAAATATAATTTGCTATTTTTATGTGTCTATTATATGAATATAAAAGTTTCATTCAACTTTTTTAAATAAGATTTATTTTTTATTTTAATCTATAAGCTGAACACTTATTAATATAGCAATTTCAAACAATATGTAGTTTTTTTAAATATATGTTAAGAATTAATTTATTTATTTATTAAGCACACAAACATAATAAATATTACACAATTAACCAAAAATAGAAAAACAAAAAGACCCTTCTGATATATATTCGACTGGCCTCATAGCTCAGTTGGTTAGTAATAGTAACCCTACCTTCTGCGCTGTAGGTCGTGGGTTCGATCCCCACTCAGGACAAACATTTAGGTATGTGACATTTGTAACATTGATGTTTGTTCTGTGTCTGGCTGTTAATATGTATTCTATGTATGTATTTACAAAAGAAAAGTATATAAGTATTATATCTGTTGTCTGGTTCCCATGATACAAGCTATGCTTAGCTTACTTTGGGGCTAGATGGCGCTGTGTGAAATGTCCACCATTATTTATTTATTTATATATGACAAATATAAGTGTACATAACATTCAACTTATTCATTAAAAAAATCCCCAGCTTATACATTTAGATCACAGTAATTAATACTAATAAAAATGTTAGCTCACAAAGAACTGATCAAAAATATTACGACCGGTCTAAAGTTTTTTTTTTATACTCCAATCAGAATCGTGTTTAACCCAACAGCAATAAATCTTAGGGTCTTCCCACGATATATTACATTCAGATCGCGCGCGAAATTAATTAGATCACTAACCAACCAACCTACGGTTAGCGGAGTAGCGATATTGTTTTTACGAGCGTGAGAAAATCGGTTATAAGTTCTTGTTGAAGGAACATTTGTAGTTACAACCTGGGGCTCATTCTCGCGATGATGAGATTTACCTTAATAATTTAATTTAAATTATCTTGCGCATATAGATAAGAAGGTACTTTGCTGATTATGATGAAGTTTATAAATTTAGGGACAAACGGAAATTCCTTTTTCCTAATGCACGAAATAGTAATTCACAGAATTTCAGTTCTATGCGAGTAGAATTTGTGCCAAGGTCGGACGGGGAAGTACTGGCACGACACCTATTTCTGGCGATAGTAACGCATTCATTTCTTGTGTATATATATATATATATAATGTGTAAGTTATAAAAAGAGCTGGTGGCCCACCTGGCGTAAAGTGGTACCTGCCAATAACAAACGCAATAGGACTTTTCCTCCCTTACTTAGGTATAACAAGACACAAGTCGCATTGTATGCCCCCGTCACTCTGAGACGTGAAGGTGGAATGACTCGTGTAACCTGTAATTTCACCGGCAACCACAACCTTCAAACGGATCATAGTAACGCGAATGCATCACTGCTTGGCGGCACAAATGGGTACAGCTGCAGATTTCCCCAGACGAACTTGGCGTGAGTTCTACTGCTAAGAAATACATCAAATTTTCGTACCGACTTTAAATAATGAGTAAACTCACACATGGGTACAGCGGCAGTACTTCCCCCGACGAGCTTGGCGTGAGTTCTGCGTGTAAAATTGACGATTATGTCACAGCGCGTAGCTATTATATAAAACTTCCACGTATGATTATCGATGTTGTTTTACTACGAAGATCCTAAATATAGAGCAAATCCCATGCAAGCGTGCAAGAATCTATCGCGAGCCGTGGGATCTTTATGCTAATCAGGTCATTGGTACCCTGTACCTGTAGCCCGCCGCTACAGGGTGTTCCGATTTATCAACATTCATTTATTGATTTAATTCCATTTCCGTAGTCGCACCATTCATTAAGAGTCCTCGCAGCTCAGTTGGTTAGTACAGCCTTCTGAGCTGTAGGTCGTGGGTTCGATTCCCACCCAAGACAAACGTTTGTTTGACTAGCATTGATGTTTGCTCTGTGTCTAGGTCTTAATTGTATTGTATTGTATTCATTTATTCATCTTTCGACATAAATATATGCACTTAGATAAGTCTAATACAAAAGTAGAAATATTTATTCATATGTATGTAAACAAGTATATATGTATTCTATCAGTCATCTGGTTCCCATAATAAAAGCTATGTTTAGTTTGGGGCTAGATGGCGATGTGTGAAATGTCCAACAATATTTATTTATTTATTAAGTACAAAATACATTACGAATCAGCGCGGTTCATTTTATTTGTTAGCAGATAATTTTTTGTATGAATAGTTAGCATTGAACGTGATATTTTTTTAATATATTTTTATAAGAGTGGATACTGCCTAGAACCAAAAATTCGAAGACTGGGAGGTGCACATAATTATTTTCACCACATTGGTTCCAAAGAACCAGTAGCTCGATTAGTAGTAGGTACACAGTTATATTTTATTATCGGTGTAGTGCTTAAACTGCCTGTCAATTCTCTGAATATTTCAATGTATAATGTACGGGTAATTGAATATCAATAGGTCATAAAAATGTGTGATAACAGGTGTAGATAGTGGAATGTGTTTGAAAGTTTTGGGTGTTAACCTGTTAAGTGATGGGGAATCAGAATATTTAGGCACTTAGCACACAGAGCTGTTCTTCCTAGTATTTATTTATTATGCTAGTATTCAATATAAATTACTTTCATTTTTGGGCGCCCACGTTGCTCGCGTCCGTATTAAATACCCTTTGAACCCCTACACGTGTCCTCCAGTGTTGCGAAAAGTGCAGAAGAAGTACTAAGTTCGCCCGGAGAAGTACTGCCACACCTGGTAATCTGCCGCCAAGCAGTGATGCACTCGTGTTGCTGTATTCCGGTGAAATTGCAGGCGCATGAGACGTAACATCGCCGTCTCGGGATGATGGACGCAACGTAACGCGACTTGAGTCTTTTCATACTTTGGGAGAGTACTTGAGTCGTATTGCTGTTGTCTATGGGCGGCGGTTACCACTTATCATCAGGTGGGCCGTCAGTCCGTTCCTAAATCATATTAAAAAAAAAAACTTTTAAAATAACATTTTGTGTACAACCTGTATAACCGATCGAGATAAATCCAAGTTCAAGACTCAAGTACACACGAGAGTATACAAGGTTCGGCCCGGTAGGACGCGGCCAGTCGACCGCGGTGGATCACACAGACAGGACATCATGGCTCTCTTAACCCTTGTATTACTAACGTGAGTTTTAAATAATACATTTTAGGGCGATTTGACGTACTTTGGCCACACTGAAGGTGGTAGATCGTTCGCTAAAAACTTTGGGCAATAAAGGTCAGAAATGGTAATATCATTTCGCGGTGAACTTACAAAACTTTTTCTAACTAAAGGTCCAAAGGTCGTTAGTCTATTAGTGAGTCATTTATGAAAATTTGTAAATTCCTGTATGTGAAAACGTGGATTGTGAATTTGAACTAAGGAAACTCTTCCTTACAACCAAATGCATATAAATATTGGGAAATATCGTAGGGAAGAGATCATGAGGCATTTTCCAGTGCGCTGTGATTGTTCGGTTTCGAAACCGCTGCAAATGTGTTATTTATTTATTTTATTTATCAAGAGATCCATTTCTTATAATAAATTGCAAACTGTTCGGCTGCTTTTTTGTTAATTTAGTCTGGGCCTGTATTAATTTAATTTTTATCATGATGTTCTAATCTAGTTTACAACTTCATATAACAGGAAGATAAGGAGGCCCAAATTCGGCTTCATCATTTACCAAAAGAATAAAACGCCATAACACCATAATATAACGCAATCTCCGAAGCACATTATTCCCGTTATATCACTGTGTTCACATTTATTTCCACAGATGCGTAACTCGCGCACTGACCGGGGAGCGAACGTCTCTACCCCTCCCAGACTTACCCCCTGGGGAAGCCCCCGAACCCATCCTGTCGTTCATGGAACGCACGTACGCCGCTGGTCGAGGAAGGGCCACCTACGACGCTGGCTCACCCCTCCTGCTGACTCCGTACATCGAGCAGAAGAAACTGAAGGAAGCCAGGGAGGCAGCTTATGTTGATCCAGCATTCCTCCTGCCAGGAATCGACAGCTACGCCGGATACTTGACAGTTAGTATATTATATATCATATTTAACTGGCCTCAGCTCAGTTGGGTCGATTCTCACCCAGGACAAACATTTGTGGAACGAACGTAGATGTTTTTTTTGTGTCTGGGTGTTTGTGGTGTATGGTGGTAATATTTATTTTATGTATTTACATAAAAGTATATGAGTGTTCTATCAGTTATCTGGTATAGTACAAGCTATGCTTATTTTGGGTCTAGATGGCGCTGTTTGTATTGTCTTACCTGGACTTGGTTCACACTTGGACCTGGACTTGGAGACAGACTCGCTTGTTTTATTAATGTATACACTACACAGCTGCATAAGCAAATCATCCCTTCAGATTTGGTAGCTCCATGAAATCTTATTAACACCGTTTTTTACAGGTAAACAAGGAATATAACGCAAACCTCTGGTTCTGGTACTTCCCGGTGTCTGACCAGCCGGTGGAGGACACACCCTGGATAATCTGGCTCCAGGGCGGTCCTGGCGCGTCCTCTCTGTACGGACTGTTTACTGAAATCGGTCCATTCTTTGTCACTGATGATAATAACGTGGAAGGTAGGATTCCCATAGTGTCTATTTACATGCCCACTATACCACAATACAGTTTTTTTTTATGACTGCACAATTTGCTGTTGGCCGCAGATGGCCTTGACAGCGTTTACTTTTTGTGAGGGCTTTTGGTGAGAGCGACGCCGACGGCTCTCAACGAAGGTTCTGGTTGAAAAAACTGACTTAGTAAAATCCTATTTTTATGATAATAAGAAGTTGTTCGGAAACCAAAAAAAAATACTACGTCGGCAGAGTTCTCCATAATTTGACAGGCCTCACAGCTCGTACCTCACAGTTGGTAGTAACTCTGCTTTCTGAGCTGTAGGTCGTGGGTTCAATTCCCATCCAGGACGAACATTTGTGTGACGAGCATTAATGTTTGTTTTATGTCTGGGTGTTAATATGTATTTAAAAAAAGTCAGTTGTCTAATTCCCATGGTACAAGCTATTTACTTAGCTTACTTTGTCGCTAGATGGCGCTGTGTGAAATGTCCACCAATATTTATTTATTTGTTGGCAGAAATAAAATACTCGTGGGGCAAGAACCACTCGCTCCTGTTCATAGACAACCCCGTCGGAACTGGATTCAGCTTCACCGACGACGACCGCGGCTACGCTACCAATCAAACAACGGTAGTCTCATAGAACTCATAGAAGCCTCATAAAACTAATGTTATATACTAATGTTAACTTATAGTGCCGCTTGATATCAGATGTGCCATCTGCTCAAGTATTGACATAAATAGGAGCCTCTTTCATATTTAGACGGAGTTCGTTCCAAATAGTCCCACCATACCTACCTGAAGACAATGTGACTTACTGAACAAATGTAACTTAAAACTTAAAAAATATTAGTATCAATAGGTATGTTTGCAGGCAGGTTACATAATATTTTTATCAAAGTCAGTATCAAAGTAAAATCTTAATTGCCATAGAATTCATAAAGAAATGGCTTAGAAACGTCAATAATATTCAAAACATAAGGTCACGCGTACTTATCACTAAGATTGCCGCCTATTCATACCCTATCCGACCCTCCATGGGGAAGAATAAAAAGAAACCCCTATAGTTTCCTCCTTTTCCACTATTTCTATATTAATATGTAAGTTTAAATTTAAAAGTTACTTCCAGATAGGTGAAAACCTCTACACGGCCCTGCAGCAGTTTTTGACTATATTCCCCGAGCTTCGTAAAGCGCCCCTGACGATCGCCGGTGAATCCTACGCGGGGAAGCACATACCCTCGATCGGAGTGCAGATCCTGTGGCATAAGCAAGAGCATGAACCGATTAATCTACAGGTAAAATTGCCGTATTAACTCTCGAAATAAACACACAATTTAAATCTTGGTTTAAAAAAAAGTGTCTGATCATGTGCACTATGATTTTCCTCTGATTAATTATGCGCTGGTTTTATCCTTACCAAAAATCACAAGCTACTAGTAGGCAATAACTGGGGTAGATCCCAACGTAGCAGTAGAGTTCGTGCTAAGTTTGCCCAAAGTAGCGGTAGAACTCGTGCTAAGTATGGATGCAACGCAGTGCGACTTGACTCATCTCGTACTCTGGTGGAAAGGACTTGATTCGATTTACTGTCCATACCCATGGACATAGGCGGTTACCACTTGACATCAGGTGGTTTTAGTTACAGTCCGACAGTTACGGTCCGAGCCGACGGCCCACCTGGTATTACGTGGTAACGTCTGCCCATAAGAACCGATGCGACTTGGGTCCTCCCCTACTAGGTACGACAAGACCCAAGGCGCATCGTATGCGCCCGTAACTATGAGACGTGTGGGTGGAATGTCTCGTGTGCCTGTAATTTCACCGGCAACCACACCTTTCAAACCGGAACACAGTAACGCGAATGCGTTACTGCTTGGCGGCAGTAATGGGCATAGTGGCAGTACTTCCCTGGACGAACATGGCGAGAGTTCTACTGCTCTTCAAATATAATAATAGTATGGATGTATTATCAAAATATTTGGTTGCAGGGTCTGGCCATCGGCAACGGTTTCATCGACCCGCTCTCGCTGCAGCGGTACAGCCACTTCGTGCGTGAAGTGGGCCTGGTAGACGATGGCGTCGCTGACGTCATGAACCACCTGGAAACGGCGGTTGTGCAGTTCATCAACAACGGCGAAATGCTGAAGGCTTACGCCGTGAGTACACATGACTGGTCTCACAGCTCAGATGTTAGTGGCCTTCAGCGCTCTTGGGTTCGATTCCCACCCAGAACAAATATAACGAATATGAAGTGACATAAAACTTGCGTATATTCGATTGTATAGCGTATTGCAGGCGCATAGGACGTAACATCCCCGTCTCGGGGTGATGGACGCAACGCAATGCGTCTTACGTCATCTCGTACTTAGGTGGGGACTTGAGTCGTATTGTTGTTGTCTATGGGCGGTGGTTACCACTTAACATCAAGTGGGCCATCAGTTTGTTCCGCCACCAATAAACTTTAATTCATAAACAAATGACTTGGTAACGTCAATAATATTCAAAATATAAGGCCACGCGTACTTATCGCTAAGTTTGACGCCTGTTCAAACCCTATCCGACCCTCCATGGGGAAACAGTCAAGAAACCCCTAATGGAGGGCTTCCTTTTCTTTCATTTTTTTTCGTTTGATTCCCAGTACTACAACTACCTGCTCCAATTGTTCCTGACGAAGTCAAAGCTGTCCAATCTGTACAACTATCTTGACGACGACATTAGCCTGGAAGGCGCGTACATGAGCTACATCCAGCGGGACGACGTGAGGCGCGCGCTGCACGTCGGTAACACCAACTTCACGTCGATAGGCATCGTGTACCGGCGGCTTGTGCCCGACTTCATGGCCAGCGCCAAGATGTGGCTGGAGGAACTGCTTGAGAACTACCGCGTTATGCTCTACAAGTGAGTTACAATTAGTGTTTTTGCCTCCTTTATTTGACTGGCCTCATAGCTGTTGGTGCGTTGCCTTTTGCGCTGTAGTTCGTGGGTTCGATTCCCACCCAAGACAAACATTTGTGTGAAGAACATAGATGGTTGTTCTTTGTGTGTGTGTATTATATGTATGTATTTACAATAAATTTATACAAGTATTATATCAGTTGTCTGATTCCCATGGTACAAACTATGCTTAGCCTACTTTGGGGCTAGATGGCGCTGTATGAAATGTCCACCAATATTATTATTATTATTAATCGCATCAAATTTGATTGTTTCTTACCTTTCAAGAACAGTCAGCTCGTTTGTGGTGGCCACATAATTGAAACTACTTCAAAAGCCATGGTCCCGCGTTGACATAATCATGGCTCTTGAAGTAGACTGAGCCTAACAGTTCATTGAAATGTATGGCAGCTAACTAACTTGGCGACCATACATACATTTTTGGGGCTCGCGTCCGTATGTGATAACCCTTTGAATCCCTACACGTGTACCCCGGGTGATGCGAAAGGAGCAACCTAAAGTAGCAGTAGAACTTGTGCCAAGTTCGCCCGGAGCTGCCACCACACCTAGTAATCTGCCGCTAAGCAGTGATGCACTCGTATTGCTGTGTTCCGGTGGAAGTGAGTGGGTGCCGATGGAATTGCAGGCGCATGAGACGTAACATCCCCGTCTCGGGGCGATAGACGCAATGCAATGCGACTTGAGTTATCCCGTACTTGGTGGAGAGGACTCGAGTCTTATTGCTGTTGTCTATGGGCGGCGGTTAGGTAACATTTTAGCACTAAAATTTTGGTTCCGCTTGTAGCGTAGTCCCCATGGTGTCATGAGTGACAATGCCTTCCAAGGAGCGAAGTTAAAAAGACTATTTTCTTTCTAGTGGGCATTTGGATATTATAGTGGCGTACCATCCATCGGTCAATACATACAACTCGCTGGACTTCTCAGGATCCTCGGATTTCAAAAGTGGCAGTAGGAAAGCTTGGTATCATGATGGAAAGCTGGCTGGGTATGTCAATTTTTTTTTATGAGATATCAGTGACGGAACTAGGACAGACAGACATACAGAAATGACAAAAAAACAGAAAAAAATCACAGTTTTTATCATTCCTATCGATTAAAAAGTTCCCTTCAAAAAAAATCAAAATATCTTTAGTCTACTGAATTGTACCTCTTAGATACAATTTTCTTATTAGTATTATAATGATTATCTTAATTATTTTATTTTATTTAGTACTCATACCCACAGCCCTTAATTTAACACAATAAAACCTTAATTATCTTATCTTACAGCCAATAAAGATTTTATTAATAATTATGATTACATATTTTCTCACAACGCCAGTTAGCACGTTTTTCTTTCTCAATAGTATGCCATGCTTTGCAGTGGGCACACTACACGCCGGGAACGTAGTTGCGCATAATAAAGACTATTTATCACTTCCAGATATTACAAAGTGGCAGAGAACCTAACGGAAGTGATGATCCGTGGCGCCGGGCACATGGTTCCGGCGGACAAGCCCGCCGCGTCTCTCGGCCTCATCTCGGCCTTCGCTCGCGGCATCTCGCTCGACGAAGACACCGGCAGTCTAGTGAATGTGGAAAAAAACTCGCATCGAAAACAGCAGTCGCCCGTCCAATAGATTTGAAAACTATCATTGGTGTTATTAATGTGATTGTATTTTTACGATTAAACTGTTAAAAAGCTTAATCTTTATTGATTGTTCTGCTTCCGAGAATATTTTATTGTCTCCGCATGGCATAATCTCTTATCCAGTATTCCTGCCTTATTCGTATCAAATCGATTCAACTGTCATCATTTATTTATTACTAGCGACCCGCCCGGGCTTTGCACGGGTAGCAGAACATTATATTTTATGCCTCAAAAAGAATACGATGGTCTAATATAATTTAATAAGGATATACAACTCTATTGGTTTCGCCAGTGTACGCGCTGTAGGTACGCCAGTATAGCTCCCGTTGGCTTGATTTCTTGCGACATTTTGAACAATTATCGTCATATTTCAACAAATTAATGAAAGCCAATATTAAACTTTACGTAGTATTCCTCTTGAATCACTCCATCTACTGCTTAACTTAAAGCTGCATTATAATTTTTAAAACTTACAACTTGGATTATGCTAATTGTATGTAGGTACCTAATTGATTTTGCATAAGTCACCAAGTATTATTCGCTTTAGGTTTGCTAACTTCATGTCAAATTTTCAGACAGACTGAATCACGTGTGCCAATTTTTGAGCAGCGTAAGAGTAGACTTTACCGTAAGCGTAACCCTATAAGAATTTCGCAACACACAGTTTGCCCATAAATAGTAGGAATTGAAAATCTTGTCAAACTTAAATATTCAATACGCGGTTTTCAGGACATCAATGATTTAATGGGTATGTACTGTACCTAATAAGTTTTAGGCATTCCTCATGGTTGTTACAAGTCTAATATGTTTTTACTTGAGTGCACATTGTAGATGTTGGTAGCAAATGGCCTTGACAGCGTTTGCGCGGGCATTTGGCGGGAGCGGATGGCTCTCAACCGGTAATTTTTTTATTTAAACAATGGCACCAATGGCACCACTAGGTACGGACCTCGGGTCGTTGCGAATGGAGAGGAATGGAAGAGGTCACGCCCAGGGTGATCTTTCTTCGGTATATTTATATGGAGTGTGTCGGGGTGGGCTTGAAATGAGAACGATCACTATCGCGTGTCACGTCTACAAAGATTTTACGCCATCTATTGGCTAGTAGCAGTAGGTTTAGATATTTATTCTATGACTGACTATTTATGTTACGTCGCTCTTCAATAAATTTGACATTCTAAAAATGGCAGACTGATCAGTATTTTTTTAACTGGTCACACTTGCTTTGGTTGGTTGGTTGGTGACGTTTCTCGGAGTGCGACTATCGTAGGTATTGAATCATCGAAAGTAAAGTAGGGAAAAAACAATATTATTTATACATTTTCAGAATTCTGTGATAGTATTTGATTATGTGTATTTACGCCTACTATATCTATCAATTTGGATAATTCTCGCAGCAAGAATCCAACGGAAGTGAAGTAATAAACATTGCACCATGTCGTGTGTTTCATATGTGGTTTGCGCATTGGTGCTTATAACGCCTATTAGAGCGTTTTATCTGCCGGGATTGGCACCTGTGAACTACTGTAAAGCCGGCGAAGACAATGGCAAGTCGTGCAAAGTAAGTTGTTGTATTTTACGCTTTATTGTCGGCGTCAGACGTAAGGCCACTTAACACTTGCATGCCCTTTGATGCGCGAAATAGCACGAGTATCAAATAAATAAACATGTTCGTACTATTCCTTGTAGCACCTTGGAAATTTTGTAAACTATTTCTTTTATCCACAGAATGTAATCCCGCTATACGTAAATCGATTGAACACAGAAGAGTCTGTTATTCCATTTGAATATCACCACTTCGACTTCTGTACATCCGACGAGAGCCAGTCTCCAGTAGAAAACCTCGGTCAAGTGGTGTTCGGTGAGAGAATCCGTCCAAGTCCGTATCGAATCAACTTCCTGGAGAATGTCGAGTGTAAAGCAGTGTGCACGAAAAATTACAAAGGTTCTGATACGGATTCAATCAAAAAGCTAAACCTTTTGAAAATGGGTATGGCTCTTTACTACCAGCATCACTGGATCTTGGATAATATGCCAGTGACATGGTGCTACCTGGTCAATGAAGGTGGAAAGATGTACTGCAGTACCGGCTTCCCTATGGGCTGCCAAGTGAGGCGGGATATGGTATGATATAATTACTATTTAAAAAATTGCTGTCTTGTAATCAGTTTATCTCAAACAAGGAAGATAATTTAATGTTAGGTGACTCATATTTAATTATTGTTATCTGGAAATGGAAGCACCATCATTATAGCTATCGAAGCATTAATTAGGTCATTAAAAACACTATATTATTTGAAAAACTTAGTAAACATTATGATAAATTGGCTGTAACTTTAATGCCAAAATGCAAGTTTTATAAATTGAAGTAAATCTCTTTCAGGACACCTGCACCCCCATAGTCAATGTGTCACCTAGTCAAGTGGGCGCTTACTACCTGTTCAACCATGTGGACATCGAGATCACATACCACAGCGGAGGGGAAGAGGAGTGGGGGGTCGGATTCGGGGATAACGGTGGCAGGATCATATCCGCTAAGGTGAGATCACATATTAGATACTTAATGGTATTTTTATCTTGGTAACTTACCCAATAGACAATCCTGATGTTAACAGCAATAGCATTATTTTCAACTCATATTTTCGTTGATAAGCGAATATAGATAAAATAATATACTTTAATTAAAATTATGTTGATTAGTTGGAATTCATTATTAAGAGCATTATAACCCAGCCGCATGTAAAAAAACTGATAAGATTTAATGAGAGAATTTCTTATTGTGTTAAATGTTTGAAACACTGGTGTCCAGTGTCTGCTACCCCATGTGGGAAAAAGCAGATGATGACTATGAAGCAGTTGGTTTAATCACGATAATGAATTCTTAAAGAATCAAGTATTTTGTTAGTGTTATAAAGTTGAAACATTCCTACTTCTGGACCCAGATGCCAAATATTATTTTAAGGTAATTAAAAAAGTTACATATTATCTGACTTCTCCATAGCTCAGGCGGTAGGAACTCCTCCTTCTGATTTGTAGGTCGTTTTTTCGATTCCCACCCAGGCAAACTTTTTTCTGACAAACAGATGTTTGCTTTGTGTCTGGGTGTTAATATTTATTTAAAACAAAATAATATTAAATGTCACATATTATATCAGTTGTCTGGTTCCCATGATACAAGCTATACTTATTTAAGGGCCAAACAAAATGATAAATATTAATACAACATATATGTGGTACCTAAGCTGTTCATATTATGTAGCGTCTGAGGCGGACATCTACAACCGCATCACATTCTATCGCTTTGTACAGTCTGTACATCGCATTCGTGACGTCGAATATACACCTCTCTTTCTATTTCTCCCTACGTCGTATCTTTCTTCTCGCTCGTGTAACGAAACTTGCCTGAACTTGATGCGTCCTCAAAATTTTACTCTTAATTCTAAGTTCACTTATCAGTTATCGAGTTGCTGCCTTTGTTAACAGATCAAACCGGCCAGCATCAACCACCCGAGCCCTCAGAACCTTAACTGCGACGCTCGCGGCTCTCCCCTAGAGATACCCACAAACCTGGAGTCAGACAAGACCTTCCAAGTCACCTACAGCTACAGGGTGACCTTCATCAAGAACAACACCATCAAATGGTCATCGAGATGGGACTATATCCTGGAATCGATGCCGCAGACCAACATACAGTGGTTCTCGATACTAAACTCTTTGGTCATCGTGCTGTTCTTGAGTGGGATGGTAGCGATGATCTTGCTGAGGACTCTGCATAAGGATATCGCGAGATACAACCAGATGGAGTGCGGGGAGGATGCTCAGGTAAGACCAGAGATAAAGAATGAAAAATATTTTATTGACTCAAAAGTGATTACAAATTATATTAAATAACACTAAATTAAAATTAAACTATGTTACTTCTGGAAAAGCAAATGGCCCATCTGATTTCCCAATACAACTTCAGTCCTACCGTACTTATGTATGGGCAGTCTCGAGTATTGCTGTGTTCAGAACACCTCCAGTTGGCTGATAGCCCATCTGATGTTTGCTTGACACTTATGCCCATAACAACATCAGTATTACTTCGGTCTTCCCGTACTTAGGTATGGGTAGACCGAAGAAGTGCTGTTTCGCATAGAATAGTTTGCCTTCTGATATTCCCTAATTATTTAACTGTCAAATACACTAAAGGATCGAGGTTGTATTTTTTTTTATGTTTGTTACTTCAGGTCTCCGGCATTTATAAAGTTATTCGATTTTGTTTTCTTTCTTATATTGGTCCCTTAGAGATTTCATAAAAATAACTGGAATAAATATATCATCCAAGTGTACGAGGAATTATTCTCAGTCATTGGCGACATGAGGTCGGTTTATCGTTTTTCTGCGCAAAATAATTCTAATCCTTACACGACACTGTTTTTGAGACTAATGGCACACGTAGTAGTAGCGTTATCTATTATCTGGTCGTTGGTTTAATGTTAAACTTTGTTGTTTGCAGGAAGAGTTCGGTTGGAAGCTAGTTCACGGTGATGTGTTCCGCCCTCCGCGTCGCGGTATGCTGCTAGCTGTGTTCCTGGGTTCCGGCGCTCAGGTGACACAATAAATTGGTGGACATTTCACACAGCCCCCTAGCCCTAGTTAAGCAAAGCTTTGTACTGCGGGAGCCAGATAAGTGGTTGAATACTTATACATGGTGTTTTTCAATTTATTCTAACCAGCATGGGAAAAAATTGGGGGCTGTCTAGGTCATAGAGAAAAGTGTGTACTCAAAGTTATCATGTGGCGAATTTTTCTACATTTACATGGACAAAATCATGTAAGATAATCATCAAATCAGCAAAATATAATAAAAAATATACATACATACACACATTGAATTTATCAATACATTTTTTCAAAGTTAACCGAGCTAAAATGTCATTGAAGGTATTCGGCATGACACTGGTGACACTGGCATTCGCGTGCCTCGGCTTCTTATCGCCTGCGAACCGCGGCGCGCTGATGACTTGCGCACTGGTGGCCTGGGTCCTCCTGGGGGCGGTGGCCGGCTACGTCAGCGCCAGGATATACAAGAGCTTCGGTGGCCGCCGGTGGAAGAGCAACATCCTGCTCACATCTATGGTGTGCCCCGGGTGAGTCAGACACAACACCAGCGCACCGGTGGCCTGGCTCCTCCTGGGGGCGGTGGCCGGCTACGTCAGCGCCAGGATATACAAGAGCTTCGGTGGCCGCCGGTGGAAGAGCAACATCCTGCTCACATCTATGGTGTGCCCCGGGTGAGTCAGACAACACCAGCGCACCGGTGGCCTGGCTCCTCCTGGGGGCGGTGGCCGGCTACGTCAGCGCCAGGATATACAAGAGCTTCGGTGGCCGCCGGTGGAAGAGCAACATCCTGCTCACATCTATGGTGTGCCCCGGGTGAGTCAGACACAACACCAGCGCACCGGTGGCCTGGCTCCTCCTGGGGGCGGTGGCCGGCTACGTCAGCGCCAGGATATACAAGAGCTTCGGTGGCCGCCGGTGGAAGAGCAACATCCTGCTCACATCTATGGTGTGCCCCGGGTGAGTCAGACACAACACCAGCGCACCGGTGGCCTGGCTCCTCCTGGGGGCGGTGGCCGGCTACGTCAGCGCCAGGATATACAAGAGCTTCGGTGGCCGCCGGTGGAAGAGCAACATCCTGCTCACATCTATGGTGTGCCCCGGGTGAGTCAGACAACACCAGCGCACCGGTGGCCTGGCTCCTCCTGGGGGCGGTGGCCGGCTACGTCAGCGCCAGGATATACAAGAGCTTCGGTGGCCGTCGGTGGAAGAGCAACATCCTGCTCACATCTATGGTGTGCCCCGGGTGAGTCAGACACAACACCAGCGCACCGGTGGCCTGGCTCCTCCTGGGGGCGGTGGCCGGCTACGTCAGCGCCAGGATATACAAGAGCTTCGGTGGCCGCCGGTGGAAGAGCAACATCCTGCTCACATCTATGGTGTGCCCCGGGTGAGTCAGACACAACACCAGCGCACCGGTGGCCTGGCTCCTCCTGGGGGCGGTGGCCGGCTACGTCAGCGCCAGGATATACAAGAGCTTCGGTGGCCGTCGGTGGAAGAGCAACATCCTGCTCACATCTATGGTGTGCCCCGGGTGAGTCAGACACAACACCAGCGCACCGGTGACCTGCCACCTCCTGGGGGGGGTGGCCGGCTACGTCAGCGCCAGGATATACAAGAGCTTCGGTGGCCGCCGGTGGAAGAGCAACATCCTGCTCACATCTATGGTGTGCCCCGGGTGAGTCAGACACAACACCAGCGCACCGGTGACCTGCCACCTCCTGGGGCGGTGGCCTACGTCAGTTGCTGATAATTATACTGGGGGAATTAATTAAGTAATTAGATTTAAATTTATTTTGCGCGGAACTCCAAAACGTGAAATACTCTGGGAGTTACATTGAAGTAAATATTTAATAAACGGAAGCCCTCCTTTAGGGGTTTCTTGGCTATTTTTCGCCATGGAGGGTCGGATAGAGATTGAACAGGCGTCAAATTTAGCAATTAGTATGCGTAACCTTGTTCTGTTTTGAATATTATTGACGTTCCCAAGCCATTTCTTTATGAATTCTATGCTTATAATGTTTATGACTTTGATATTCCAGTGTGGTGTTCTCGCTGTTCTTCATAATGAACCTGGTGTTGTGGGGTAAGGGCTCGTCGGCCGCCATTCCGTTCTCTACGCTGGTGGCGCTGCTGGCGCTATGGTTCGGCGTCTCCGTGCCTCTCACATTCATTGGCGCTTACTTTGGATTCAGGAAGAGGGTAAGTTGCACAATATTTTGCCCTATTATTGTTAATAAAAAAAAACACATTTTCAATTATCCATAGTCATTAACCGTGAGTTTGCACTGACAAAACATACTCATAAAAACATGTTGAAAACTCTGTAATGGTACTTTAGTATTATAACTGATATAATTTGAGACACTTTCAGATTTCAGAACTACACAACCAATTTCATAATACAAATATTGATGTTGTGTTTGTTTGTATGTCAGATCGTGGAGCACCCGGTGCGCACTAACCAGATCCCGCGGCAGATCCCGGAACAGTCGCTGTACACGCAGCCGATCCCGGGCATCGTGATGGGCGGCGTGCTGCCCTTCGGATGCATCTTCATACAGTTGTTCTTCATACTCAATTCGCTGTGGTCCAGTCAGGTGAGAACCACACGGAACCAATTTATTATTACATAATAATATAATAATACTACCTGCGCCCAGCGGTGAGTAAGTCAACCCACGGGAACACTGCACTTTTCCGGGATCCGGTTCAAATCCCGACATGCACCAGTGAGTTTTTCGCTTGATTATTTTATGCGCGTAATACCACGAAGTTCTCAAAACGGTGTAAGGAAAATAATTATGTAGTATATTTAGTAGGAAGGTAAATTATTTAGATTAGTTTTTCCTTTTTTGATAAATATCTACTGTTAGCTTTTAGTAGACTCCCAACCACTCTTTAAACACTTTCCATCCCAAGGTTTTCTGGAAGAGATCGCTTTATAGCGATAAGACCGCACATAATATTCTGTGGTGTATTACATTTTTATTATTATTGATTGATTGTTGTTCCAGATGTACTACATGTTCGGTTTCCTGTTCCTGGTGTTCGTGATCCTGGTGATCACCTGCTCGGAGACCACCATCCTGCTGTGCTACTTCCACCTGTGCGCCGAGGACTACCACTGGTGGTGGCGCGCCTTCCTCAGCTCAGGATCCACCGCTGGGTATACATACACACTGTATATATACACTTGACGGCTCACTAGCCAAGTCGGTAGTCAGTAATATTGGTGGACATTTTACACAGCGCCATCTAGCCCCAAAGTAGCTAAGCATAGCTTGGAGGGCCACATTGCTCGCTGTTCCGATACCTTTTCATAGGTCCACGTGGTCGAGAGATATATCTATACAAATAAAGTGTCTGTTTGTAATGTAAAAATAAAGCTTTTAACTAAACGCATAGGAAAGAATAGGTACTAATAACAAAAAAGTTTGTTTCTTTGTTCCGGATAATTTCTAAAAGAGCTGGACTGTTTTGGGACTTTCACTGGCAGATAGCAGATGTTATAAGGAGTATCTTAGGCTACTGTTATTAAGGTTAATTCACAAATGAATAAAAATGACCAACCAAGTAGCTATACTTTGTCACAAACTGAACTCGACGCGGGCGTAGCCGCGGGTAATATACTAGTAATTTATAAAAATAACTAGCTGACCCCAAACGTTGTTTTACCATAAAAAGTATTTCTCATCCCCACTCCGTGCTGTTTACTGGGTGAGAAGTGACACCGATAGACTCCTAGCGGGAAAAACTGATCTAGAGAATTGATCAGTAATCGACCACCGAGGGTTGAAAATAATTAAAGTACTAATATCGCAATTAAAAAATATGGGTTGGTGGTAGAAGGGTGAACATTTTGGGTTGTATGTATTTTTGTTTTTTGATGTGAAACATCTATAGCCGCACGTAAAACCGATTTCTGGCGTGGCGACGCGTCGCCACGGCATGCGTTGCATATTACTTTTACAAAATAATGTCGATGTTTCACATCTGCCAGGCGTCCCGTGACGGCTCACATTTTTTTTTATTATTATTTTATTTTATTATTATTTTTATATTATATTTTTAATTTTTGAATACTGGATCATAAAAAAAATGTGGTGGACCACCCTTATCACTTAGGGGTATGAAAAATTGTTTACGTCCTATCCTAAGACCTACCGAATATACACAAAAAAAATCATAAAAATCGGTCAAGCCGTTTCGGAGGAGTTTGGTTACAAACACTGTGACACGAGAATTTTATATATTAGATTGAATGCTTTTCTCCTCCCCAGGTACCTATTCATCTATTGCTGCCACTACTTCGTCACTAAACTGAACATAGAAGACGCCGCCTCGACTTTCCTCTACTTCGGCTATACCATCATAATGGTGTTTCTATTCTTCCTGTTGACCGGGACAATAGGTTTCATGGCCTGTTTCTGGTTTGTTAGGAAGATATACAGCGTCGTTAAGGTAGATTAAACTAAGTATGTACGCTTTTCTTGTGAATTGGTTGGTCTATTTTGTCTTGAGTTTCATATGCCAGAATTTATGGTCCACCCTATTTTTGGCTTCGTGCAAGAGCCGTTATAGGATTTTAATGGTTTTTCATACAGACATAGAAATCTAAAGGCAATTTTATTAAAAATATATCGATCAGTCTGAAACGCATGTTATTTTCTGTTTTCTCATCGGTTATTCGGTAATCAAATTGCAAATCGATTTATAAAATTGTAAGTCTAAAACCATTAAGGGTCAGCGCAGACGGGCGAGAGGAGAGACGCGATAAATTTAGTAACATTTTAAATTCAACTTTATTTACTTTTGCATACGACTGTTAATTTCCCACATGTTTTCTACCGTCTTACTACCCTCACTTCTCACACTACCCTACCTTCCGTTTTAAAGTTTGATTACGATTTTATTAAACGCACGCAAAGTCATTCGCCAAAGTCACTTGAGATTAGTCCTTTTAATATGAAATCTCATGCTGGTGTTAAGTTTATATATTAAAATTGCTAGAATTTCTCTTAATAAGAAAGAGGAATTATAGCAATTTTAATATATAAATATGATGAACACAAATATCATTACATCATTTTATTTATCTTCACAACTTTCAATCTGGTTTCACTTAAGTTCTTGAAAAAAACTAGAAACAAACAGCCGTTGAGTGCGGGCTCGCAAGCATTGTTTCTCATTCTAACTAATGAGATTTCCGAGTGAGAGAGGGATAAATATGCAACAATCTGGTAGCGGTCAGATGTGAACACTCATTTGTGATTACAGAATTGAACATTGTGAAGGTACATATAAATTAATAACCTTTTGTTTTTCCTCGAAAAACTCGGAAATTATCCACAAGTCTAGGAATTGAATGGTTTAAGGAGTTTAAGTTTGATAATGCTGGTTTGAACTAGATCCATTTTTTTATCTGTGATTATGTACATCAAATGTACGGATTTGACATAGAAATCAAAATGTTTCGCTGATAACCACCACACTGGCAATACCTCAAGTGTTGCAGGCGTCTAGGCGACAGTAGCCACTTAGCATCAGGTGGGCCGTCAGCTCGTGTTATTCATCATACACAAATTAATAGCAACGAAAGAAACAATCGCAGATATATTACGAATACCAACTAATTTGTATTCAAGGAGCAATGTTCGAAAAGTGGAAATTGGAGCATATGGGTGAGACAGATTCGACTTTGGTTTCCTTCAGGGCTTAATACATTGATGGTATCATGCGATTTATAGATGGATGGACCGTAGACCAGTTTAGTCTGTGTGGATGAGCGTCCAATAATATATAACCAGAGCAAGAGACTGCACCTCCCATGTTATTTGATAAACGTAGCATTACTTAAGTCTCATCAGTGCATTGAAGTTGCAAAAATCTTTATTGCCTCGTTCAAATAGTAATAGCGCTGTGGTAGTTAATTATCGGACGAGGCTGTGTACATCGGGCATTGTCTGTCGCTTTTATATTATTATTTTAATCTTTTAGTCGTTAGTTGTAAATAAGTATTCGTGAAAGAGCCAATCCGATTTATTTATTAAATCAACGCTGCATTGTTTAGATATGAAACGCATGATAGCAATTAGTACTTAATTGTTTGAAATTGGTGTATTAAATAAATGTTAAAATAGTTTAATTTTAAATTTTTACATTTTCAATGTTTTATAAAGTTGCACTTGTGAATTGCAATCTCTTTCTCAGATTTTGGGTCAATTATGGATTGAGATATATTTAGGTTGAACTTTCCCTTTCTAAACGTTGTCACACTTCGTGATATTGAGTGTAAGTTACTTCATTACTAATTTTGTATTATGCAGTGTGCCAGATTAATTATTTCGCATCTCTTTTTTTCTTTATCTTAGATTATACCTATTTGTAAAACCTTAGTTTAAAATTATAAATTGTAAACAATAAATTGACTATTTTAAAATCGTTTTTTATTTTGTACATTTTAATTTCTAATCAAACAGATTATTTTATTATAAATTGTTCACTGCTTCAGTGTAACCAAAATGATTTTGTTTCTTTTTTTTTTTTTACATGATTATGTTCTTGATGTAAATAGAACATGCAGATAAATAAATCCTTATAAATATAAAAGGTAAGCAATTATTTGTTTTGGGACGAGACGGGTCCTTATATATATAAAGGCGAAAGTTTGTGTGTTGTTACTACTTCACGCTCGAACGAATGAAAGGATATGGATGAAATTTGGTACCAGGATAGCGTATATCCTGGATTAACACAAAAGCTACTTTTGATCCCGGAAAAGTGCAGTGTTCCCGTGAGATGACTAGTATAATAATAATATAGCATTATCTGCTAGGCCCGGTGGACAGACGATATTTTAGTTCATTTGCCATACATTCAAACCTTGGTAGTTTTACACTGCATCACTCTCCATAATGCCATAATTTTGTATTTCATTCCTAAGCAACTAAGCGATTTTCTTAAACTGTTAGCAAGTAATGTATGTAATGTGGTGTCTCCGCTTCTTTACATTGTTACTTGCGTGAAATTATAAGTACGTACACGCGCTATTCTCGTATTGTGACATTTAACTAGTGGCAATGCTAGAAGTGCGTGATGTTTAGCTCACAGGCAATAGCGAGATGAATTAGTTACTGTCACTGCTCTCTGAAAGTTCAGCCTTCTCTTTAGTTAGTATAGGCTTCCTCTTCGTGATTTTCTTTTTCTTATCAATTTTAGTTTTTCTAAACAGTTCGATGGCTTTCATTTTGTTTTGCAGTAGACTTTGTTTGTCCTTCTCTCGTTGAGGTATTATTTCTTGGAACCTATCAGTCTTGTGTATTTTTATATCAATCTCTGATTTCCCATCTTTTACTTCGGATACAACTTTTACACAAACATTTTTAAGTACACTTTCATCGGTTCTTTTCTTTTTGCCCTTTGAAGGTCCAGCCTTATCTACTTCAGTTTCCTTACTGTTGGATGTTTTTCTTTTAGCTGCAGGTTTCGTTTCTCTTGTAGCCGGTTGCTCCACTTCGGCCAATTCTGGGCCCATTCTCTGAACTGCCGCCTTCACTCTTTTACTCATCTGATCATCAAGACATAGGAAGTTAATCTTCTTTTTAAAATAATCATGCATGCTTTTCTGGCTCTTCCTTTCCACCAGTCTTTTCAGTACCGGCTTAATTATTTCATCTAATTTATGTTGCGACCAACCGAATTTCTTTTTAGTATAATCTCGCAATACTGTAATGTCTATTTCGCCCCACGAGAATTTGTCTTCGCTTTTCTCTATGTTAGGCTCCAGATACGCTTGCACGACCTTAAAATGTTCAAGGATTACAATAAATATTAAATCATGAAAATTCTAGTTTCACAAGTTTTCAAATACTCACACGAACGCTTGGGAAATCATCATTCACGCTGATATTTCTCAGCTTCTTTTTGAGAGTAGTGTTATCAGTTCTTTTGCCACCCCTCACCCACTGCTTAAACTCTTGCAGGCCGGTGATCATTTGCATATAGCATGCCTGTGTTGTAGAATCGTCTATGAGTTTTTTCCTGTTCAACGGGAAAGATGCTAGAATCTCGAGAGCCGTCACGGGCCCAACTCCAGATATTCCAGTTGTGTAGTCACTACCGACAAGTAGAGCTAGAAGAATCAGCTGTTCTCTATTCAAATCTGAAAATAATGTCAAGATTAGTAACAATGGGGAATACCAAAGGAAAATACTTTTGACGATTTCTTCCAATACATACTAAATGATCTCTCAATCCTCTCGGAAAGAAACTGTAGAACATGTTTTTTCTGGTTGAAGAAATTTTTGTAAACGGTTCTGCCGCCGAACAACCAGATATCGCTATCATCAGTAATAGTTCCATCGGTTAGATTTACGCTTTCAAGAAAAGCACACTGTGCCTCTGCCTCCATTGGTGCCACAATGTATGGTATGCCGAATATTTGGAGTAATTCCTGAGCCTCTTTGGTCATTTGCTCAGTAATGTTTCTGCCGACACGATCCATTCGACCTTTTTCCTGCAACAGATCCTGTTCCTCTATTTCCATCTCCTCTACCATAACATTAAGTTGTTCTGTTGAGAGTTGCGCAGTCTCTTTAGTCATATCCTTAGTTATCTTGTTAATATGTTTGTTAATTTCCTTCGTGGCTGGTTTTGATAACTGTGCGGATATTATTTCGTTTAAACTTTCAAGTGTTTTTGATGTCTCAGGTTTATCTTTACCAGTACTATCCATTATTTTAGGTTCTTGATCTTTATTAGGTGTTACAACGATCTTGTTACCCTCACTGACGTTCATTGGTGCAGCATTGTCTTCTACAGCACATTCCAAAGACATCATGATTGCCTTTTGAAGTTCATCATCATCATCTTCCTGACTATTTATAACTTGATCGAGTTTGGATTCATTAGGAACTATGTTTTCTTGACCTAAATTTTCTATTTCATCCGGTTTTTTAGTAAAAACATCTGCAAAAATATCATTTTCTGGAGCTGCATTCATTTTCAGAGTTAGTTGAACAACTGGCTTGTTATCTAATTCAGGCACATCTTCAAAATCATCATCACTTGAATCAGGTTCTTCATTTCGGCAGGGTTTAGGCACTGTTTGTTCATTTTGATGGGTATCATCAAAATCACTATCACTTGAGCTGGATTCTTTGTTATGCAAATCCATTGGAAATTTTATACTTGTCTTAGGGACTGTCTTAAGAATATTTTTTGTCTCAGATAGTTTTTGTTCAATTTGAGGAACATGTTCGAATTCTTTCATATTAGAATTTGATTGTTGTTTCTCCTCGTTTGTGTCATTTATTACGGGACTTTCTTCTAAGCTTGAATCCAGTGTGATCACTTCTTGGCTTTTATCCTCTTCAATAATTACAGATGCTTGAGTGGCATTCACACTTTGATCTGTTGGCCAACCTATAGTTGTATTCACTTGCACATCTGAATCGATGTTCTGATTATTGCATTCATCATCACTTGAAGAAAGCTCAACGTTGTCTACTATAACGGACTTTTCGCTATTAATTTCTTCTATGATTTCATTAAGTTTTGGTTTTATATTTTTACTTTTAGTTACTACACTATTTGAAACAATTTTATCAATTGCTTTATCTGTGAAATCACAATATTGCATGATATAAGCTTTAGCTGATGACAAGTCAGGAGCTGCGAAACCATCCTCTTCTTCAGAGTCTGTTACGGAATATTCTGAGTCACTCATGTATGATGTCCAAGAATCATCCGTTTTTGAAGTACATGCACTAGTTTCTGCATCGTTTGCACCTCCTAAAGACATTATGATAGCTTTTTCTAAATCTTCTTCGAGTTCATCCTTCTTAGCTAATACATTTACATCTTTTTCACTGGTTCTTGGGTCACTGGTAAGTGCTAGAGCTTCAGATTCTTTTTTCTTCTTAGCATCTGCCAAGGCTTGTTTAACATCATTAATAAGTAAATATCTTGTAGTATTATTAGAAGCTATGCGCTTGGTGGGAAGATTATCTATCTTGGTGTCAATGCCTTCCTCATTAAGCAAAGATTCCAGTTCAATTAGAGACATTCCAGCATCACCAATTTCTTTTTCAGTCTCTTCTAAACATTCTTGGACCTTTCTTCTTTTCAATAATCTTTGCAGCTGTTAAAAAATAAATAGATATGTAATCTTTGATAGATAATTTGAAAGTTATTAAGATACAGGTACAAAATTATTAGTATTATGTTTGTTTCTGACCCAAAAATAATACATAGGGAATACTAGTGAAAGGTCTGTGTTATTATAGGATTTCATCATGCATTATTACCTGAAAATCTGAAAAATTATCACTCTTCTTCGGAAGCTCATGAAGCTTACCCCATGAGTTCATCTTCCTAGTTTCTTTGAGCTCGAGCAGTAGTTCATACTTTTCTTTAGGTTGCAAGCTTTTGAAATTCTGTGATTCTAAGTCAACTGAATGCAAATCTACTAAAGATCCACTGCTTGTGCTTGCCTCATCTTCAGATCTGGTAAATAAAGGTGCAATTAATACCCACATTTTGGAACACTGCATAATATTTTCCTAAGGAAATAAGCTGCATAAGAATCCTACCTGTTGGTAATGACCAAAAATGTTTTATCTATCATTCATAGGTATTTAAAATCCCAAATTACAAATATAAAAAATAAATATTGGCAGACATTTCACACAACAACATTTAACACCCCAATTTAAGCATAGCTACTACTATGGGTGGGGTGGGGTGACTGATAGAATACTTATATTTTTTAAATAAATGTTAATTCCCAAACACAACAAATATCTGTTTATAATATACAAAAAATGTATATGTATATTCAATTTTTACTCATATTAATCGCTTACTCAGATTCACTTTCTTCATTTTCCGGTAATGCTGGTAGCTTAAATATGTCATCATCATTCTGGTTAGTATTACTGGCTTTCTTTGGAGATATTTGTTTTCCCAGTAATGTACTTATTGCACTCTTCTTTGTAAGCAAGACTGCAAGTTCTCGTTTCAGTCTTTCCGATTCAGAATTATATTTCTGTTTGTGTTCTTGTCTTTTAGCCTGGAACAGATGTCAATTAGGTACATACTGAGTACCTATTTAGTTGATTTACATCTTGAATTGATGAAAACCATAGACCTACAATTGTTTCCCTTTTCAGTGCTGGAAATGCACCATCAAACACAAATACTGGTTTAATTCTGAAGTATAGTAATTTACATAGCCGTTGAAACAGTCCTATGAGATGGGCATTGGGTAATGGTGCTCCTTTGGCGTCTTGGTATCCTTTCACCATCTGATGCAACCATATTGAAATATCTGTAAGAATTAAAATTCTTATTACCTATTTAATAAGTAGCTTCTCATAAGTTTAGCCAGCTCTAAAATACCTACTTAAATAATATAATAAAAAGTTTTAATTAGTCTTATCAAAAGAAACCTTACCAACAGCTAATACTTTGTTCTCTAAAGTCTCTACAGGCACTGGTTTGCCGGCCGGCTCAATAAGTCTCCACAGTCCAGTGACTCCCATCGCGTGCAATTAAATTCCAGAACAGATTTTTTGTATATATTAATGTACATATTAGTGTATATAACAAAGGTCGTTTCCCACGAGATCTCCGGTCAATCGTCGGTCTCTTCCTCACACATCGGAACCTTTTCGCTTCATGAACTCGATATACTTATCACACACACAACTACAAAACGTCTGCCGCGGTGGCTTTGCTACTGGCGCGTTGTAAATATGTGTTCGTAACTATAACAACATATCAATGTTTTACTACGCCGCAAACGCCGCCCACTCTTTCCCACACTTTATTTTCCCACGCCCCGTGCGTAACCCCACATCCGACCGGCTGTTTGCTGTCAGTCGGCGACTCGCGCTCCGCAGCAAAGCCGCTGCCGCTGCAGCATCGCGCGCTAGCGATTCCCTGAATTCGCGTCTCATCAGACGATTCGATTAAAAATAATCGAACCATTATATCAGTGCTACATAGATGGCAGCGATCGTGTAGCACGCTTTTCGGTCGCTTGCTTCGTGCGTGTCTATGGTCAAATTTGACAGCTGCTCGTTTATCTGGCGTTGTCGTATTTACCGAAGTAAACACAAGTTTTAATAACTTTTGCTCAATTTCTAAATAAAAATCCACATAAGAAAGCCTATCACCGGGGCCGACCGCCTCGAGGAATCGCAATTGGAACGTGAAACTCAGAAAAGTGGTTCCGAATATCCGAAAATATCGTCGACGAACAGGTGTCTTCGAATGAAATGTGTTCCAGTTCCCATCGTTATTAATTTAGGAGCCGTGTATAACACGGAACCGTATCGATCGGGGAGATAATCGACGGCACCCCACCGTTCGGTCGGCGAGCAGGGTGCGATACTAGGGGACGCCGCACGTCCTGTCGGGAGATTAAAATGTGCAGAGAACCTCGCGGGAGCTCGAGATAGCGGCTCCTCTTCGGAGAGGGAGCATGGTGTCCACTCGGAGGTGAGCGATCGCCGTGGCTCGCATGCCGCACCAGTACGGCGCGGGCGCGGGCGCGTCGCCGCCCGGGCCGGGCGCGCTGTACCCGCGCTACGCGAGCGCGGCGGGGCCCGGCGCCGGCGCCTACCGCCCGGAGGAGCGGCGCCTCACGCGCGAGGCGATGGAGCGCTACCTGCGCGACCGCTCCGATATGATAGTGGTGATCCTGCACGCGAAGGTGGCGCAGAAGTCTTACGGGAACGAGAAGAGGTTTTTCTGTCCGCCGCCGTGCATATACCTGTTCGGTGAGGGGTGGCGGCTGCGGCGCGAGCGCATGCTGCGCGAGGGGGAGACGGAGCAGGCGGCGCAGCTGTGCGCCTTCATCGGCATCGGCAACTCTGACCAGGACATGCAGCAGCTCGACCTCAACAATGGCAAGCAGTACTGCGCCGCCAAAACCCTCTACATATCCGACTCAGATAAGAGGAAACATTTCATGCTGTCCGTGAAGATGTTCTATGGTAATGGACATGATATAGGCATATTTAATAGTAAAAGAATAAAAGTTATATCTAAGCCCTCTAAGAAGAAACAGTCATTGAAGAATGCAGATTTATGTATAGCTAGTGGTACAAAAGTGGCTCTGTTCAACCGCCTCAGATCTCAAACGGTGTCCACGAGGTATCTTCACGTGGAGAATGGTAACTTCCATGCGTCGTCAACGCAGTGGGGAGCGTTTACGATACACTTGTTAGACGACAATGAGAGTGAATCTGAGGAGTTTGCAGTGAGAGATGGATATGTGCATTATGGATCAACTGTTAAGCTAGTCTGCTCAGTCACAGGCATGGCTCTCCCAAGACTGATAATTAGAAAGGTAAGATAATAAAATAGTTTTATGAATTAACTTTAGTACAAATAGTCCAAGTTACTCCATAATATATATAAAATCTATATAATCCAGATTATATATATAATCTGTTTCAGAAATTCTGTCAGCACAGATAAATTTATTTTCTTTACGTACCATATATAGTTTCAAATACATTTAGTAAAAAGCTGTTATTTTGACATTACTGACAGACACTTCAATTTTATTTGTATGTACAATTATAAAGTAAATGTTTTATGTCTACATGAACTGTTAATTCCATCCATAAACAACAAGATTACTACGGCAGCCTTATTTGAAGTAAAATCAAAATATTCTGCAAAATTGCTATGATCCTGCAAAATACATATACAACCATCTCTATATATATATATCTCTCTCTATACATTGTTGTTTACAATAAAATTGCTCAAAAATTCTGCCACTAGCTGGTGCCTGCAACTTTGTCTGCTTAGAATAAGTACTTTGAGTAGCTTATATTTTCTCCAAAGTCATCCCCTAATTAACTTACATAATTGGTCAAAAATACAGAAATATTCTTTATCTTATCAGTTTTATATACCTTACTTGAGAAATGATTGATTCCCCATACAAATTTTCATCCCCTTCAAATTTTATTTTCGCTACTCTTATTCTATCTCTAAATCTAAATATCTAGAAAAAGTCATCAAAACTGGTCGTTTAGGTGTGTAAATATAACAGACAAACAGAGTTACTTTCAGATTTATAATATTAATATAGATGCTAGGTTCAATGATTTGCAGCAAACCAGTTTCCTTAACATTTAAAACTGAAAAATGCCTCGCTATTTTTTCTTATTTAAAAAAAGTTTTTATGGTTAACACAAGTTCTACAGAGTTATACACAATATTATTTTTAAATTAATGTAATATTTAGCTACATAACTACTTTCATAACTTAAACATAATAAACATTATTATAACTTGCACACTCTTCTCTTTGATATTATTATGAATCCCTGCAAAGGGCAAGGAGTTTCATAATACTCTAAAAAAATTAACTTCAACTTTACATCAATACCATTGGCACCATGTAAATATACAGTATTACGTTACAATTGCAGGGTCATGCTACATACATACATACAAACAAGATATATAGAGAAGATATCTTCATTACCCCTCTTACAACACCCACTCTGGCTTTGAAATATCAACATTACATTAATAAAGATAAAAAATAAATATATGGTCTCAATATTTTACACAAACATAATTCTACATTGTATGCCCTTTAAAAGGATGTTACACCACAATTTATCAGTGTACGGGTTAAATTTTGACAAAAGCCTTGATTAATCATTTGTTTATTATTTATATACAGGGTTACAGGAAAAGTCGTGCTAGATCCGTTAAGGGCGTGGAGTACCCATCATTTCCGACTTATTTCACTATGAAACACCCTACCCTAAACTTAACCCTTTTCGAGATATTCGACTTTTAATTTTTTATTGAATAATGCCGATTTTTAGGCTACGAAATTTATTTTTGTTTATTTTGTGTATCTTATTATTATTATTATTGCATTTTTACATGTGTAATAAGATGCTTTAGGACATCAATCATTAAAATAGTGCATAAGTTAATTGAATAGACCGTAGTAGACAAGTGAAAGTAAAAAAATTAAAAATATATTAGCAAGCTTATTTTTCTCTAAGGGATATCTAAAAAAAATATTATGACACTTGTTCGGCAGATATTTTTTAAAATATCTACGTTTCATCAGCTATCTAACGAGGTATAATAATCTAGGGTTTTATTCAAATGCATTGGAAAAAAATTAGTTTCATAGGCGACAGTGGAGAAGAAAATTTATACTTAGCCCTAAAAAGTAAAATAAAACATTAGGTATGCATGAAATGTCATTTATTAAAGGTTTTCACACAACTTTTTCTTATTCTACAGTTCATGTTCAACATGGCCGCCTCTATTTCTGAAACATTGTCGCATCCTTCTACGGAGACCAGTCTTCACTACTCCAGTGGTCAACGTGGTCCTCATTTTATTTGCTGCATCCACAATCCTTTCTCTTAAGTCTTCCACAGACAAAACTGGATTCGGCTCGCTGTACACAAGACTTTTCATGCACCCCCATACATGAAAATCCATGGGAGTTAGGTCCGGACTTCTTGCTGGCCATGGCAACGGCCCACCTCGTCCTATCCATTTGTTTGGATAATTTGTGTCCAGCCAGTCTCTGACACTTCTCCTGAAATGGGCAGGGCAGCCATCGTGTTGGAACCACATGTCCCTGATCAGGTTGAGTGGCAGATCATCCAGCAAATCACTCAAGTCTGCTCTCAGGAAATTTTCGTAGCTTTCCCCATTTAGATTATCCGGGAGAAAGTAAGGTCCAATCAAATGATTAGAGATAATGCCCATCCACACATTCACGCTGAATCTTCGTTGGGACCCTTTCACTCTTTTCTTATTGGGATTCCTTAGTTCTTTTGGGGCCCAGTAATGGACGTTGTGATAGTTGGTTATGCCATCTTTATCAAATTTGGACTCATCCGTCCACAAGATATTTCTTAGAAAATCTGGGTCTTTCTCTACTTTTTTCCACGAAATGTAATACAAACCCTAGATTGTTAGACCTCGTTAGATAGCTGATGAAACGTAGATATTTTAAAAAATATCTGCCGAACAAGTGTCATAATATTTTTTTTAGATATCCCTTAGAGAAAAATAAGCTTGCTAATATATTTTTTATTTTTTTACTTTCACTTGTCTACTACGGTCTATTCAATTAACTTATGCACTATTTTAATGATTGATGTCCTAAAGCATCTTATTACACATGTAAAAATGCAATAATAATAATAATAAGATACACAAAATAAACAAAAATAAATTTCGTAGCCTAAAAATCGGCATTATTCAATAAAAAATTAAAAGTCGAATATCTCGAAAAGGGTTAAGTTTAGGGTAGGGTGTTTCATAGTGAAATAAGTCAGAAATGATGGGTACTCCACGCCCTTAACGGATCTAGCACGACTTTTCCTGTAACCCTGTATACAGGGTTACAGGCCCTACCCTAAACTTAACCCTTTTCGAGATATTCGACTTTTAATTTTTTATTGAATAATGCCGATTTTTAGGCTACGAAATTTATTTTTGTTTATTTTGTGTATCTTATTATTATTATTATTGCATTTTTACATGTGTAATAAGATGCTTTAGGACATCAATCATTAAAATAGTGCATAAGTTAATTGAATAGACCGTAGTAGACAAGTGAAAGTAAAAAAATAAAAAATATATTAGCAAGCTTATTTTTCTCTAAGGGATATCTAAAAAAAATATTATGACACTTGTTCGGCAGATATTTTTTAAAATATCTACGTTTCATCAGCTATCTAACGAGGTATAATAATCTAGGGTTTTATTCAAATGCATTGGAAAAAAATTAGTAAAAAGTAAAATAAAACATTAGGTATGCATGAAATGTCATTTATTAAAGGTTTTCACACAACTTTTTCTTATTCTACAGTTCATGTTCAACATGGCCGCCTCTATTTCTGAAACATTGTCGCATCCTTCTACGGAGACCAGTCTTCACTACTCCAGTGGTCAACGTGGTCCTCATTTTATTTGCTGCATCCACAATCCTTTCTCTTAAGTCTTCCACAGACAAAACTGGATTCGGCTCGCTGTACACAAGACTTTTCATGCACCCCCATACATGAAAATCCATGGGAGTTAGGTCCGGACTTCTTGCTGGCCATGGCAACGGCCCACCTCGTCCTATCCATTTGTTTGGATAATTTGTGTCCAGCCAGTCTCTGACACTTCTCCTGAAATGGGCAGGGCAGCCATCGTGTTGGAACCACATGTCCCTGATCAGGTTGAGTGGCAGATCATCCAGCAAATCACTCAAGTCTGCTCTCAGGAAATTTTCGTAGCTTTCCCCATTTAGATTATCCGGGAGAAAGTAAGGTCCAATCAAATGATTAGAGATAATGCCCATCCACACATTCACGCTGAATCTTCGTTGGGACCCTTTCACTCTTTTCTTATTGGGATTCCTTAGTTCTTTTGGGGCCCAGTAATGGACGTTGTGATAGTTGGTTATGCCATCTTTATCAAATTTGGACTCATCCGTCCACAAGATATTTCTTAGAAAATCTGGGTCTTCTACGTCAGCATTTAGCATAAATCTGCAAAAGTCCAATCTTCTCGCGGGGTCTCCTTCTTCAATAACGTGTACCGGCGTGTAATGGTACGGGTATAGGCCAGCAGTATGCACTGTAAACCACACTCTCCATTGCGAAAGTCCCAGATCACGGGCAACAATATTAGTGGAAGTAGTCGGATCCGCTCGAAAGCGTTGCACTATCTCATTGTCCTGTTCTTCGTCGTCAATTCGTGGTCTTCCCATGTCTGTATTTCGTCTCAAAACAGAGCCAGTTTCTTTAAGTCTTCGATAAACTCTGTCAAAACAGGCCACATCCGGCACTCGACGACCGGGGTAGCGAGTTATGTATTCGTTACGAGCTTGCGCAGACACACAATCGCAGTATCCGTAACAAATAAGCATATCAGCATATTCCTCAGGTGTGTAGGACGTCATCTTCAACACATATATCACAGTATCACAGGTACAAATCAGAGTCCGGTTAACAAGCACAGTAGTCACAAATCAGAAGAAATAGTCCAGAATCACAGCCAAGTCGAGAAAAAGAGCAAAACGATATCACATCTACTATGTACGAAGCACAAAAGCAGACTGACAACCAAAACAATACCCCCTGTTGTATTCCCAGCTCTAACCGGTCTCTACACTTTTTCTTTCATTCGCACCTACATAAATCGTCACTTGTCTCGCTCTCTCGGTGCGTCTTAACTTGAAGGAAAATAGGCGCGGGACCGTTAGAACTGCTACCTGGAGCGTCCCAACTACTTTTTTCCACGAAATGTAATACAAACCCTAGATTGTTAGACCTCGTTAGATAGCTGATGAAACGTAGATATTTTAAAAAATATCTGCCGAACAAGTGTCATAATATTTTTTTTAGATATCCCTTAGAGAAAAATAAGCTTGCTAATATATTTTTTATTTTTTTACTTTCACTTGTCTACTACGGTCTATTCAATTAACTTATGCACTATTTTAATGATTGATGTCCTAAAGCATCTTATTACACATGTAAAAATGCAATAATAATAATAATAAGATACACAAAATAAACAAAAATAAATTTCGTAGCCTAAAAATCGGCATTATTCAATAAAAAATTAAAAGTCGAATATCTCGAAAAGGGTTAAGTTTAGGGTAGGGTGTTTCATAGTGAAATAAGTCAGAAATGATGGGTACTCCACGCCCTTAACGGATCTAGCACGACTTTTCCTGTAACCCTGTATATATTTTGTTTCAAGTAACTTCTTGTAAAACTGATGACTACTTTGAGGTTAAATTTTTAAAATTCCTTATTTTGTGTATATATTGGAACTTTGAGTGATAAGTATTATTAGAAATATCATTTAGTTCAAAAAAAATTATTTGGAATATATGTTACACATTTACTTACCAATCTTTTCTACTGACTGTACCTCACATCCAAACGGGGATTGAATATATTTGCAAATCATACAATCAGTATTATCTATCAATCAGTCACAATTAAAAGGAACCACTGATTAGCAGTACGTCACATTAGCATTCAGAAGAAATCAGTGTGGTTCCTATTACGATTAGCCGACAGGCTAATGATCATTAGGGCCCGGGATACCCAAACGGAAAGTTTCCAAATCATACAACGAAATTTAAATTGGAAAAAAAAATAGATTTTAAGACCTTATTGCATACATTGTTGGTACCTAAAACATAATTGGAAATTAGTTGCTGCATAAAAAAAACTTCAAATATCGCTTAATTGACGTTAAAGACAGTTTTTCTCCTAATTCTTAGCTATATTTTACATTAAAAATAGATACCATAAAATTTTATATTGAAAACTGCATGCATCGTCGGATTTATTTTTATCTAATTGAAAATAAATTTTATTTAATCGAGTCAAATGTCGTTTTTATTTGATGGGCGTGGTTTATTTGACTTCCGCCGGCGGCACTGCGCCAGAGTTCTCTGTCTCTAGTCCTCTTCTTCACGATGTAACAAAGATAATGGAAATAAAATGGCTTCCTTTTAGAACATTTAAAAATAAAGCTAAATCTTGTTTAGAAAGTCAACCGTTTTATAATAATGAATACATGACATGTTCATTTTCTGATATGCATGATTGGTATTATTTTATGTCAGAATTGGTAACTTTTCATTTATTTCATAGTATTTGATATAATTTTATTTTATTTTGATGTACACATGTGACACGTCAGTGTTAAGAAATAATAATAATATTGGTGGACAATTAACACAGCGCCATCTAGCCCCAAAGTAAGCTAACCATAGCTTGTATCATGGGAACCAGGCAACTGATATACGATAATACATTTTTTTTTAATGCATACATGTAAACACCCAGACACAGAACAAACATCTATGTTCGTCACAAAAATGTATGTCCTGGGTGGGAATCGAACGACCTACAGCTTAGAAGGCAGCTATGAGGCCAGTCAATGATATGTAATAGTTTTTTTGTGTGTGCTAGGTGGACAAACAAATGGCCCTACTAGAAGCAGACGACCCAGTATCCCAGCTTCACAAATGTGCGTTCTTCATGAAAGACACGGAACGGATGTACCTGTGTCTCTCGCAGGAGCGCATCATACAGTTCCAAGCGACGCCCTGCCCTAAGGAACCCAACAAAGAGATGATCAATGACGGCGCTTGCTGGACTATCATATCGACGGACAAGGCTGAATACCAGTTCTACGAAGGAATGGGGCCAGTCAGGTAAGTAAATAAATATTGGTGGACCATTTCACACAGCGCCATCTAGTTCCAAATTAAGCTAAGCATAGCTTGTATCATGGGAACCAGACACAGAACAAACATCAATGTTACAAATGTCACATAAATGTCTGTCCTGAGTGGGGATCGAACCCACGACCTACAGCGCAGAAGGCAGGTTTACTACCAACTGAGCTATGATGCCAGTCAGGTAAGTGTTTACTTGGTTATGTAATTCTAATCTTATCGAATGCGATATATCATTTTACTATTTCCAAGGTTATTTATTACTAGCTGTATTCCGTGGCTTTACCCGCGTTGAACTCAGTTTGTGAACGAAAGTGTAGCTACGTTTGTGAATTAACCTTAGTAAAAGTAGCCTAAGTTATTCCTTATAACATCAGCTATCTGCCAGTGAAATTCCCTTTCAAATCGGTTCAGCAGTTTTGGATATTAGCCGGAATATACACAGTTATTTTTATATGTACATACTTTCTTATGTAAATGCATAAGATTGTATATCTATATGTTCAGAATATCATTTAATCACCTTCCTTTCTAAGCTACCTCCTGTACACAGGATATAATTGACTATTAAGGACTATAATAACTTACGCTTACGATTTCTTGTCATTTTGTTCTAGTATAAACTGTATTAAGCTCGAATTAATAATAATATTAAATCCAGTATCGAGAATCATTCGATCTCGAAATGTATTTTCGTTCGAAAACAGATAATCGATCCGAAATTAAAACTAAATTACTTAAAACTAATTGAATACTCAAGTATTATTTATCAACTTTACTGACTACTGCGAAATAGATTATATTTCACACGATCATCGTAAAATGATACCTCCATTAAAGGACAGACTATAAAATATCTGTATCTCGATGATGTTTCGTTCTCCGAAGAGATACAGATTAATTATACGACTTAGTTTATGTTTTGCTCGCCATCTTCAATTTTCTTTCACGAACTTGGACAAACTTTATTAACGACTAGCCGTTGCCCGCGACTTCGCGTGGAATTCGGTTTTATCACGCACCCCTATTTTAACCCTCGGAAAAGTAGCCTAAGTTACTCCTTGTTACATCGTCAAAATCGGTCCAGCCATTTCAGAGATTAGCCGGAACAAACAGACAGACAAAAATTGTAAAAAATATTGTTTTGGTATATGTACCGTTTAATCCATATGCACTTAGTAAAAAGCGGTTATTTTAATTACAAACATACACTCCAATTATATTTATTAGTATATATTGACGAGCAGATCGCCGGTGACGCCGGTGCCGCTGGTACACTCGCTGAACCTGAACGGCGGCGGCGACGTGGCGATGCTGGAGCTCGCCGGGGACAACTTCACGCCCTCGCTGCAGGTGTGGTTCGGCGACGTGGAGGCTGAGACGATGTACCGGTGCGCGGAGTCGATGCTCTGCGTAGTGCCGGACATCACGCAGTTCCGCGGACAGTGGCTCTGGATGCGACAACCCACACAGGTACCGTAACTGAGGACACATTTGTAAATACGATCAGTAGACATCTAGCCCCCAAACTAAGCGTAGCTTGTACTGTGGGAACAATATCTATACTAATATTATAAAGAGATAATGTTGGTAAGGTGTATGTATGTTGTATGTATGTCCGAAGTAAACTCGGAAACTACTGAACCGATTTCAAAAATTCTTTCACCAATAGAAAGCTACATTATCGAGGAGTAACATAGGCTATAATTTATTTTCAAAAAATTAGGGATCCGTAAGAATTTTTTATAATTTTTGTCTGTCTGTCTGTTTGTTCCGGCTAATCTCTGGAATGGATGGACCTATTTTGACGGGACTTTCACTGGCAGATAGCTGATGTAACAAGGAGTAACTTAGGCTACTTTTCCGAGGGGTAAAATAGGGGTGCGTGATAAAACCGAATTCCACGCGGACGAAGTCGCGGGCAGCAGCTAGTACATAAATATAATACATCAATCAAACATCTATGTTCGTCACACAAATGTTTGTTCTGGGTGTGAATCGAACCCACGACCAACAGCGCAGAAGGCTACTACCAACTGAATTATGAGGCCAGTCAAACGATTATTATGCGATTTGTATGTTCTCACATCGGACTCGAGTAACTGAACTGTCGTCGTGGGAACAGACAGACGGGATATTGAACGATGAACCAAATGCGTCTGTGTATTGGAAGGGTCACAGGATGTCACTCATATCGTGGTTTTTCTATCACACATTTTATCATACTGTCAATTATATGTCTGTTTGATTCAATCATCACTTCTGTTAATACGTTTTATTGTCGTTGGAATCCTGATATATTATCGACGATTCAGAGTGAATGTGTTACTTATTTATTTAGTTTCACAAAATCCACAGATCTTAAACAAAAGTATTTAATCTTAATGATTAATTCTTATCTATATAAATAAAAATGAATCACCGAAATGTTTATACGCGCATAACTTCCAAGCGGCTGCACCAAATTGGATAAATCTTTCTGTTATGTGTTCGTTATTGTAAGAAGAAGGTTTGTATAAAAAATAATATATTAAAAAAATCTAATACCTATATCAAATTCTCCTGTCACAGTGTTTGTAACCAAACTCCTCCGAGAGGGCTTAACCGATTTTTATGGTTTTTTTTGTATATTCGGTAGGTCTGAGAATAGGACATAAACTATTTTTCATACCCCTAAGTGATAAGGGTGGTTCATCCCATTTTTATTTGTTTTATTGACATTTATGTGTAAAGAACACAATTCTCAAATGATATTTATACAATTATATCGAATGTATGTCATGTATGTAGTTATGAACATTTTCAAGAAGTCCGTAAAAGCTTCATACATCAAAGCCCTTGTGGCGACCTCGATACAAATTATAGCGACGGCTCGTAAGCCGGCCGACAATTGAAACGGTAAATTGATATTCGCTTTATAATGCGGCCGTAATGGTGGTAGCAATTACGCTATGTGGGACTTGAGAACTAGAAGGAAACGCAAATTGCTCATGTCATAAAATTATGGAATGTAAAAGGCAATTTTCCGTCTTTTTGTCGTCGTCCGCGTTTTGTACACACGACTTTAAGACGACTAACACGATTTTAAGAGCAGTAGAACTCACGCCATGCAAAAGTTATCCTGCTATTATTGTATTTTATGTGTGTTATATATAAAACAAAACTCGAGAATGAGTCGACCGATACGAATATATTTTTTGTTTTGTTCACCTCAATACGGTGTAGTTTAGTAAAAAATAACATGAAGAAAAACTCAAGGAAACAGCCAAAAAATTGAAATTGGTAATTTTGCGCTGGATTTACCAGTGGTACAAAGATGGTACAAAGTTCGCCTCGTCTATTAGTAAAATATTTAAAAAAGTATAAGTTAAAGTCACAAACTTTATTTCCATAGAATTCATAAAGAAATGGCTTGGAAACGTCAATAATATTCAAAATATAAGGTCACGCCTACTTATAGCTAAGTTTGATGCCTCTTCAAACTATCCGACCCTTTCATGTGGAGAACAGACAAGTAAGAATTCTTTTTTTTTCGCGAGCACGATCCTTGGAACAATCTGAGTACTTAGATAACGGTGACTTTTTTTGTCTTTGAATTGACGGAACTAGCTGACGGCCCACCTGATGTTAAATGGTAACCGCCGCCCATGGACAGCAGCAATACCACTCAAGTCCTCTCCATAGTATGTCGCACTGCGTTGCGTCCATCACCCCGAGACGGGGATGTTACGTCTCATGCACTTGCAATTTCGCCGGCACCTTTCCACCGGAACACAGCAACACGAGTGCATCACTGCTTGGCGGCAGATTACCAGGTGTGGTGGCAGTACTTCTTCGGGCGAACTTGGCACAAGTTCTACTGCTACTTTGGGTTGCCCCTTTTGACTTTTTTCAATCGGAATTTTATACATTTCTCAAGTGCGCCATTGTCGTCTTCAGGTGCCAGTGTCGCTGGTGAGAAACGACGGCATCATCTACGCGACCGGGCTCACGTTCACGTACACGCCGGAGCCGGGGCCGCGCGCCGCGTGCGCGCCCGTCTCCGACGTGATGCGGCCCGCGGACGCCGCGCCCGCCTGGCAACACGACCGGCTGCCCGACAACACGATGCAATAGCTAACGACGGCTTGTACCCTCCAAAGAGTGACGAGTGACGACTTCGGTGAGTGATTTTAATCGATAATTTTATCGATTAAAGACTTTATCGATAGTGTATGTCTGTAGATGTAATCTCTAGGGATTTCGGTCAGTGTTCATTTTCGGCGCCATTTTTGTTTGGCACATGCGCGTGCGCTGTTTTGGATCAGCATCTTGAAACTTGTTGCGTTGTCGCGATTACTTGTGATTTAAGTTCCTAAGCGCTCTCAGTCCGGACTACAACTGAGCGAATCAGTTTCACTGTTTAAATTTCAGATAGATTTATGAGTAGTCCATTTGCAAAACGGGTTTATTCTAGGTTTTAGTTTGGCCTAAACGAAATCCGAGATAATCGCAAAAAAATATTGCTTTATTTATGGTTGTACGCAGTTATAGTCTATAGTCGCGGCTATAAGGATAAAAAAAATGAGAATTTGGTAATATTGTGGTTTTTATTTTCAATCTGTCATGTAACTAATAAGCAAAAAATGACTTAGCCATGTTTGCAGTTGGACTATTCATATCATGGTCTCATCACAGAACTGGAACTAAGATTTGTTATAAAATTTTGATGTGGGCCTAAATTGTTTACAATTTACTGTCATATCGCGGCAGGACTTGTTCTATTTATCAGTACGTAGCTCTCTCTCTCTCTCTCCCAATTCCTAGATAGACAGAGACAGGACTACTGCATCGATAATGCCTTGCAAATACACTTGAGAAAATCACGTTTGCTATTACTGTAACTTGATGAAAAAAAAAACATATTTATCTTGTTTAATTGATCTTCCACACATTTTAATAGAAAATAATGTCAACATACAAATATAATAAAGGCTTCGCTTTCACCTATCAAAATGACGCTTAGCGATTCGTAAAGTGTATTTTTATGAAGTACGTAAGTTAATTATAATAATGTTATTTGTCTAAGAGATTATGACACCAAAATACTGTAATTTTATAATTAAGGGTGACAAATACAGCAATAATATAGTTGTGAAAACGGGACTGAGAATTGTCAAGTACATACATGCTTAATGTAACGACTGTCTTATTATAAATACGTGTGTAGATTGTAATATTGTCAAGTCGAATTTTATCACATACAAATTTAAGCTGTATATAGTCCCAAATATATTTTAGGCGTAGTTCCTACGGCATATAATGTCTGCGACATTCGTGCGTTCATATTCAAAGAGATAAGTCTAATGGATTTGTTTCTTGGGGCCAAATAGGTTAAAATCCATGACAAGTCATTGTGTTTTACGTTATAAAGACATAGTTTTTATATTAGAGATGGTAGAATTAGTGATAGCCATTCAGAGAGATAGCCGAATGATCGTCTATTGAATTGATTATTAATTTTAATTAACATTATTTTCAAATATTATATTATTATCTGACTGGCTGATATTATTTAGACCGGCCTCATAGCTCAGTTGGTAGTAACGCTGGCTTCTGCGCTGTAGGTCGTGGGTTTGATTCCCACCCAGTACAAACATTTGTATGAAAAACATAAGTTTGTTCTGTGTCTGGGTGTTAATATGTATTATATGTACGTATTTACAACAAAAAATGTAGTATTATATCAGTTGCTGGTTCCCATGATACAAGCTATGTTTAGCTTACTTTGGGGCTAGATGGCGGTGTGTGAAATGTCCACCAATATTATTATTATCATTATCAAAGCACCAAATTACATAAGTTATCTGTAATGAGGTTCAGTTTACTTAGCGTTCCGTATAACTAATGGTAGTCCGGCAATAACGGGCTTATTTGCTTCGTTCGTAACTCTCAAGACTTTAGTCTGTCAATATGCACAATTTTATCAATTATTATCGCTGAGGGTAACGATATTAGAGTACATCCGTTAGCTATCGTTGAATGTATATATTTACCTATTTTAATAAACATTATGTAGTAACTTTAAGTTGATACTTTAGTCGAAATTATGATCAATCTAAAAATACAATTGACTATTTATTTTATGCGAATGTAATTTTCCGACCATGGATTTGATATTTGTAATTTAACGTGTGATTTTTGAACATTCCATTCGGCAATGTAAAGATAAGTACAAAAGAATATCAAATATTTTTGTAGTAGAGCGTTGGGTGGGATTTATTAGTGCGGATTTGGTAATGTTGCAGTATTACGAAGAGAATTACTTATTGGAATGTAGAGCCTGCAATGTCAATTTGTATAAAGAGCGTCGGATCATTTTATATGTTATTATGTACTACTTGGTACATTTTTATCATTATACATAAAATATTGTACCTATTTCTATATTGGAAAATGGTTTATAAGGCATAACTGCTCTGACAATTGTCAACGTACAATTTGTACATAAGGGGGCAGATATGAGATATTTTTAATAAAAAAAAAAGTGAATTTAATACGAGCATTTTCAATTACAATCTAATTAACGAAATAAATTCGCGTCGGTGAATTCCCACAGTCGCGGATTAGCTAAGGTTATTTTTTTCATTCATCGTGTAATTAAGAGAGGGTCAAGTGTAATTAGCTGCTTATGAATCAGAGTTAATCATTAAATCAGCGCTCCGCCCGTTACTGTGGGAACGTCTTGGAAAAGTCTTCACATGATAATAACAAGTGTATTCCCCTACATAGCGTTCCGGTCCGCTGGCAGCGACCTCAGATAATTATCAACTTTATACCCATCTTCCATTGTTATTGTTCTGCGCACAGATATGTACAGCTAAGCGCTCGATTAATGCATTCGAATGATGATGTGACGATCGAGTGAACTGCGGAGGAAATTGACGATCATTCGGAACAACTTTATTTCGATATGTGTCTGGCTGATCAGATGTGAGTTCTGGGCTGAGAAATCATGGGACCACCTTAATTTTAAAGCCAAATTATTATATCGCACTTCTTACTTTGTTATTTAGCTATTTAGTATTGTGTATGGAACAGTAGTATTGATTTGTTTCATATACAATTTTTACTTGACTATAGCTTTAGATAAAGAACATGTCACAAAATATCGGCTGTTTTTCGGATATGTATAAGCTTTCCAGGTAAAGAAAAACATTGTTAGGCAACCGGCAACTCCAAGGACTAAATATACGAAGCCATGTTAGATCTATCAATTCCGATCGGAATCGAACTTCACTGCCGTGATATTTATATTTATATACTTTTGATTGAATACGTTACTTCTAGGCATGTCTGGTCAGGTCTACGATGAAGCAGCATGCTTCATCGTAGACCACATCGTCACTTAACATCAGGTGAGATTGAAGTCAAATGTTTGACTACCGCACAAAAAAAGTGTAGTCTCAGTGTAGGCGAGCATCTAAAAGGTTGTTCGAAACAAGACAGTGGTCGTACAGACCGCCGCTGGTTCAAATTCTGATCTGCACCACCGTTCTCAAAACTGTGAAGAAAACAGGTATGTACTAGAGACAAAAATGTGAGCCGTCACGGGACGCTTGGCAGATGTGAAACATCGACATTATTTTGTAAGAAACTAAGTACCCCATCACTAATAATGTTTATGATTTGTCGTAACCTTGAACGGACCAATCAGCGCTCATGCCGTGGCGACGCGTCGCCAAGCCAGAAATCGGTTTTACGTGCGGCTATAGATGTTTCACATCAAAAACTCGGAGACATGCGTCTAGGGCACAAAAGGAGCCTCTACGAGGCGCACTTTATTCCTTTAGATAGCTGACACGATTAGTTGCAAATAAGAGCAATCAGTCACGTGTCTATTACTCTACTTCTGCCAATCTCTTTGAACTGTCACCCAGTATTTTGATGAGAAGACAGTTCAAAACACATTTCTTAAACAGTCGTTGCATTTACCCACGCTACGCTACGTCTAGTCATAAGTACGGTACGAAACACTATTAATGAATAATCATTGAGCTCGGGCCCGTGGGAGTCTGTTGACACAAGCCCTGTTCTACTGACGTGTAATTCGCCCGCGCAACGAGTGACGCCGGCAGACGGGTAATTACCCTCCCATTGAAGCGTTGTGGAAAATCGCGTGAAAAAGTACCATCTCGGATTTGATAGGCGACGTTTAAGACCAGTTTGGCCCGTGTCTTGTTTCCACGTTCTTATTGTCGTTAGAAAGTATTAAACTGACTCGCGTTGTCTGTACAAATAAAATTGACGTGTCTGTCTGTATTGTCAAAATAACAGGTTTTTTAATAAATTTATAGTAATATGAAAGTATGTATACTTATGTATAACAAAAAAAAGACTTTCACTGGCTGATGGTATAACGAGTAACTTAGGCTACTTTTCCGAGGGGTAGAATAGGACGAAGTGCCAGGAATAACATATAGGCTTCTTTGATCCCGGAAAAGTGCAGCGTTCCCGTGGGAAGATTTATTCACCGCGGGGAGCAGTTAGTCTATTACAAAATTCCAGAAACTAAAAAAAATAATATCTGTTGCAAGTTGGATTCAAGTCAGCACTGTGCTGGATATTAACTCACCTCTACTTAACCAGGTCTTCCGTTAGGACCAAAATAGTCCAAACGGGAGACCAGCGCTGACTGGACTTTGTAGCCCTGGTTGAAGTGGAAACCTAATTTATATGATGCAATAATAATCGCGCAGACAATTTTAAAATAAAACAAGTTGTTAAAATAGGTTTCTTATTATGTCTTATATTATTATGGATCAGATAGTTAATAAAATAAGTAATAAGTTGATTTTATCGTGGTTTTGTTTGTTTTTTATGTCAATGCTTTGTTTGTTTTATATTTTTATTTATTTATGATGTCTAAACAGATAATACTTACTTATTAGGTCAAACAGAATCCCTGGATTCTGATAAAATGTTTAATTTATTTATTTCAGATAGGTACTCACAAAACTTCAGCTATTGTAGCCAAAACGTCTTACAAGCTAGGTTTTATTTTATTATGTTAAACACTAGGTACTTAAAAACTAATAGACTGGGCTGAAAGCTGATGCAGATATATATTATATTTTTTTTTACACTTGTACTATAATATCCCTGACGCAAACGCTCGTTCATATCGAAAACGTATGTAGTTCATATAAGAGCACTCCAGCGAAGCTCATCTATCCAGCAGAAGCAGTCGCCGTGGTCGAAACCGGCCTGGATGCCGTCATCATCATCATTCTATTCTGTATTTTAGATTGAACTGCTTAATAAGTTTTTATGTGATAAAGTAATGGAAAGAGCGCATGGCCCATCTAGTGTTGCGGTTAACCTCTGCACATAACAAGCGATACGACTTGGGTCCTCCCCTACCTAGCAATCACGAGACCCTAGTCGCATCGTATGTGCCTATAACTGACGCGTGAAGGTGGTGTCTCATGTGCCTGTAATTTCACCGGCAACCACACCCTTAAACCTGAACCCAAATGCATCTCAGACATGGGTACAGTGGCAGTAGATACTCCCCTGGACGGACAAGTATGTAATTGTACCTAATGTGTTTCAGTGGCAAATAAATTAATGTCTATGTCTATGTCTAAGTCATAAGTTCTTATACATACCCATTTATTGTCAAGTTTATTTCTTCGCATCATCGTCTATATTTAATATCAGTTTAATCAATATTACGGACAGCTGTCGATTCTCAAGCGAACACGTCATGTTTTAGTCAGCAAAAAATAAATGGGTATACATTACTTATTGAGCGTTCAATGTTTCCCAACACTAATGTACGTGAATATCAGGTAAGAACACATGTAAAAAGTCCTTCCAACGGTGTCCTACGATTGCCTTACGTAGCACTCGCGTGACTGCATCCATTATTTCCCAATCGGTGACGTGCAAGTAGTGACGCCATGATACAAGCACGTAATTCATTCATGATAAAAAAAATGACATTGTCTGGAAACCAATCAGATCTATTGCATCCTGGTTCGTGATTAGGGGAAGTCCGGAATTGTCTTATATGTAACTGATAGTACTTCTTCAAAATCAAAAAACTTTTTGTGTAGAATTCATAATGAAATGACTTGGAAACGTCAATAATATTCAAAACATAAGCTCACGCGTACTTCTCGCTAAGTTTGACGCCTGTTCAAATCCTATCTAACCCTCAATGGGGAAGATTGGTGACGTTTAAAACGTAGTGACGTAGACATTGTCCGGGTGGCCATTCCACGATCACTTGCCCCATCAAGTTACAGGGAAATCTACCTTCCACAAAGAGTAACACTCGGGCTCAGCTTGGAGAATCTTTCACAGTTCATATCCTTCCACAGGTCACCTTTGGATCAGTTTATCAAGTGGTTACGGAACTAAACCTTTTCGTCGACTGATGAGTCGATTGATCAGTCGAAAAACCCGTATCAGCCGAGTGCAGTGTTAGCGGGTTTCAGAGTGTAACTATTCTTGGCGAAGGAATTGGGATGCCCATTTTACTTAGGCCCCGTAGTAATCATATTACAGTAAGTATGAGAAAGGAATTAGACTGTATTGATGGAGTCTAAAGTCGGCGGAATGATTACGTTGTGCTATGATGGTCCAAAATGGTGGCTTCTGATGTTATTTTAAGAGAAACATTGAAACTTCTGAAATTGCCGGCGCATGAGACGTAACATCCAGTCTCGGGTTGATGGACGCAACGCAATGCGACTTGAGTCATCTCGTACTCTGGTGGAGAGGGCTTGAGTCGTATTGCTGTTGTCCATGGGTGGCGGTTACCACTTAAAATCAGGTGGGCCGTCAGCTCGTTCTATCACCCATCCCGTAAAAAAACTTCTACCACCTTCCAACACAGTTTCTGAGCTTCGTTTCAGAATGTACGTATGTAGTGCATCTTTGGATACTGAATCGAAATTCAGAATGCCGGAATTATTTCGCAAAAGGCTAGCATCTTCCACAGTTCGGTAAAAGCGACACAGGTTGGTCATTACCCGCGTTAATTAGACCTGTGACGATTATATCTGTACTGGGACTGTGAGAGAGCTGTGTGCACACAATTGAATCATTGTCTACTTTTTTACATTCTGCCAGGTTGATCTATGCGGGCAAGATATGCAGAGTGTGGGAATGCGCAACGGTGGCCGTGTTCTCAACATGTCATCTTCCGCCGTGGGAAAGACGCCCGCCGTGAATTAACATAACCAATTAATTTGTTATTTTAATTTTAGTGGACGATTGTTTCCAAAACATAGATGTTGAGATTGTTCGGGGACTTTAGATGTTTTAAAGGTAGGTGATGTTTTTTCAACGAATGTGCTTTGGATTGAAACAATTTTTGTTTTACTGCTTTTTCCTTGCTTTTGCTACTTATCGAATTAGGTTAGGTTAGGCGAAGAATGTGCATCGTGTTTCAGTACGCTTTCAATATTAGCATCCAGTTTGGTGCATAAATACCTATTGGACTGAAACTAAGTAGTTTTTATTACTTATTACATGCTTTTGACTGCCTTTGACCTGATGATCATACATACAACGACCAGGCACAGAACAAACATCTATGTCACACAAATGTTTCTCCGAGGGAAACTAACCCACGACCAGTGCAGAAGGCAGTCACTCCAACGACTGCAACATGATTAATACGGCTGCTCAGTCCTTTTAAGCTAGTGACCTGTGCATATTTATCTATACGATAAAGTTCGTTATCTTGCTTAGCAGTTAGCCTGGTAGACAACAGTGGGCAGTAGGTACATGTTCATTCATAAAACTAATTAAGTTCTTAGTAAATAATTGTTATGCATGCATCCGCGCATCCGTCTTAGCGCAACGGCGATTTTATTGTCAACAGATTAAATCCAACTACCATTAGCTGATATCCTCTTGGATGAGAGATCATTATTGTGTGATTACATCTCTTTTGTAACATGTTAACATAACTACACGGAAGTATTATCTAATTGTTGGTACCTATATACTTAGGCGTTGTAATGGCGATGTTTCTTTTCTGTTTTGATGTTAGTAACAAGTTTTGTCAGCGCTTTATTGTATATCATACTTTATTGTAGCTAGTGCCCGCGCCTTCCTCTGCGTAGAATAGTACTATAGTAATAGTACTTGGAGTAGCCTATTTTTCCTCCAATCAAAGGTAAACAACGCATAGGTAGGTAAGTAATTTAAGAAAAGTTGAAATCTTCCCCTAATTAAATGTTTGTCCTGGTTGGGAATCGAACCCATGAACAGCGCAGAAGGCAGAATTACTACCAACTGAGCTGTGAAGCCTGTCTAAAAACATTAATACCTTATACGCAAATGTAAAACTGGTGAAAATTTATAAAAATGGAATACATAATTAAATTAAGGTACCTTCCTATTTTCGATGCGGCGCGACGGAGTTCTACCTTAAGGCGTCTTGACTGTCAGACCCGAATCGACTGTCTCGCCCACAGAGTTATAAGGTAGCAAGAAAACACAGCTTTATTTTCAGGCATTTAATTAATTAAATAAAAAATAGGTACCTACGTAATTCAAAAAAGAACCAACTTACTTAAAACTGGTCCCTAAAATGGCATGCAGAGCCCCAAGAGCCAATTTTCACATTGTGGGTTTATGACCTATTCGTCCTAGTTACGTACACAGTTTTTCTATTGACGTTCACTATAGTTAGACCAATAGAACTAAATACAAAATGAAGCACTTTTTTACAATCAGCAAAAATTGTTTTGTCTTGGACAACTTAAGGAAAAATTAAGTTACTAAAATCTAAGTTTTCGAAGTTTTTTTAAGACGTTGATCCGCCATTTCGTATCATAATCTTTTGTTCCTCTAATAAGTTAGTAGTTAGTACTCAAAGAAGTTTAGCTTCTGCGATAAAGCGCTTTATTTGGTAAATGGTAATTCGTTCGTAGGCGTGGCGTAAAGGGCGTACTATACGCTACCGAACTGCTTTAGACCGATCCCAAGATTCAGGCTGTTATCACGGACAATCGTTTTAGCTAATGACACCAAGTTAATTTCTTTATAAGAAACCAATTTCTATAATAATGCATTGATTGCTCAAAGGTATGTTCATTGTTCAGGTATTCAAGAAAGGCAATAATCATATGTACCTGTAGCCAGCTTGATTAAACAGGAAAATGAGCCTATTCTGTTTCTGTTTCCGCAATTTAATAAGTCCATACAAACTAATGAGTTAATTAATTATATGTTCTTCAGTTATGAGTATACCTCGCTGAATATGTTTGAATATAAGAATCAAATAACTTGATTATCTTAAGAAATGTTTCGTTATACGTATTAAGTCAGGCCGGAAAAACTGCTTTTGATTGTAGTCTACCATTTAAGTGCCTACTTTTGTGTTTATACAAATTTTAATCACATGTGTAGGTAATAGACATTCTATGTGGGCTAGCTAAATTTTTTTTTTTTATGTATAAAGTTACAGAACGAGCTGACGGCCCACCTGGTGTTAAGTGGTAACCTCAGCCCATAACAAGCTATGCGGCTTGGGTCCTTGGGACTACTAGGTACGACAAGACCCAAGTCGCATCGTATGCGCCCGTAACTCTGAGACCTGTAGGTGGAATGTCTCGTGTGCCTATTTATGTGTTTATTTATATATGTGTGTATTTTCGGGTATATCAGTTTCTCGCAACTTTACCTAAACTAAAAACGTGCCATACACTAAGTACATTTGCCTACACATCGCAGAGAGATTTCTTGAAAGAGTAACTCTCTTACAAATAGATCTTAAGGGAAACAACTTTCAAAATAAATGACGACATAAATTTGCTATTATTAGTTTAATGAAATTCCTTTAAGTCTATGTAGAGGCTACCATTTTTAATCAAGCTAAAGCTCAATTACATTGAACACGGCAACCAACACAAAAATCAAAATGGCGGACGCGACGTTTCTAGAACCAAACGGTACCTGTTGAGTGGCTTGACTCCGCGTCACCCGAAATTGCACACTTTAGGATGAGAAATCAGACACGAAATTGCTCTAAACACTCATATTCTTGATGTTAGATAAATGACTTCCTGCTGGTACAATGGAGCCATCATTATTCCAGCCTGAATGGGCCCCGCGTGAGAGAATCCCACGACTTTATTACGGATACATATTTTTTGTTTGTTCTAATTAACCGTTTTTCCCGTTAGCTTTTACTTTAATTGTTCGCTCAAAGCAGTTTGCAATTTTTGAGGAAATTTGGCTGAAAAAACATCTCTCAAGTTAAAATAACTTTTTACAAGGAATAATGAGACGGCATTGCGCGTCGGCAGTGATACAAACATTAATCTACCAGTTATATATTAATCTACAGACGATGAATAAGTGCTTTGGTAGTTAATTGGCCTATCTCTTGGATATATAGCTGTAATAAAACATAGGACATACTCATAAGGTATATATGTTATAGCATTGTTATAACATATATAGGTATGTTATATCTTTGGTATAGCTTTTGAATTGGATTCGATAAGCTAATATGACCCCGAGTTTCAATCTGGAGATCAGTCACAGTCACAAATCCCGACGTGCACCTATGAGTTTTTCGATAGAAAGATTGATGTGCGCAATACCAAGTTCTCAAAACGGTGAAGGAAAAAATCGTGAGGAAACCGATATGTCATAGAACAAAGTGCAGTGTTCCCGTGGGTTGACTTACCGCGGGGTGCAGCTAGTAATAAATCTATATTTTTTTTTGGTTTACGATGGTAAAAAGTATTATGTTTTGAGACTTATTGATAACATTTTTACTCATTAACATTGCTACAAGTTCTAACATCGCAAATCAGTGATATTACTCAGAAATGTGACATTACCCAGCATTAGGTAGGTACATACATTTATGTAACCCTAACGTCGAGTCAGTTCATATACCTAGGTATTTACGTAAAGTTGCATTAGGTAATGTACGCATCTCAGGATATTACTGTAACGCTTTTTATCATGCCGTGTAAATGATATGAACGATGTTATTATGATAAACGATTTGAATTGGGAAATAATTTGGCTATTGTTGTGACAAAATTGGTCGTCAGCATAATGCTGCAACCGCTTTGCAGCTCTGCCACGCTGGTTTTTAGTGACGTCAGTTAATTGTCGTACCGTGATGTAAGAAATTGGAAGCTGGAGTAGATCTACCGTCCTTTAACTAAAAGGCCGTTAAGCTCAAATTGTTGTTTTTGAGATATGTTCAGAAAACTCTTTTTAATTCCTTTTAAATCCATCACTTAACGGACTACAATTTTTTTTATATCTCCGGAACTAATTATAATTTACAAACGTTTCTTAGACAGAAAGACTGAGAAATTTGAACTTGTGGGTTGACGGCTTTCTAGTTAAAGGACGGCAGAGATTCTGGAATGCCTGGAACCTGCCTGAACCCACACCTTTAAACTTTATCAGCCTTGTGATTCCACTGCAAGTACCCTACTCTTGACAAGTGAAAGCAAATCGGCTCATAGTTAATAACTAAATAAAATTTTGATGGACACACAACGCCATCTAGCCCCAAACTGAACATAGCTTGTTCTATAGAAACAGAATACTCATACTTTTTTGTAAATTCATACATATGATATAACACAGAACAAACATACCTATGTTTGTCCAGGGTGGTAATCGAACCTACGGCCTACAGCGCTGAAGGCAGAGGCCAGTCAAATAGTATAACCCGGGTGCCCAATACGGATCGATAAATCATGTCTTCGAAATTTTCGTTCCGGACTTGTCGGTTTCCTCACTATAGCTTAAATAAATAAATATTGGTGGACATTTAGAACAGCGCCATCTAGCCCCAAAGTAAACTAAGCATAGCTTGTATCATGTGAACCAGACAACTGATACTTATATACTTTTTTTGTATTACATATCATAAAAATCAACACCCAGACACAGAACAAACATCTAGGTTCATCACACAAATGATTGTCCTTGGTGGGAATCGAACCCACGACCTACAGCGCAGAAGGCAGGGTTACTATCAAAGTACCAACTGAGCTGTGAGGCCAGTCAAGTCAAGTTGAATTTAAAAAAGGCGATGTTAATAGTAAAATCAAAGACTTTTTTAATTGTGACTCATGTTTACAACCACTCACAAATGCATTTTGACTCTAAAGCAATAGTAAACAAACCAACATTATTGTCACCTTACTCATGGCATAACATACTTTACATTAACTGATATCCTTTACCTATAATAAATACAATTATTGATTTACTAACATAATGTTGGGTCTGAGAATGCAACGTAACTGTTAATAATTATATAAATAACGATTATTTACGAATATTTCGTAACGTAAAAGTATTAATATAACATTTGCTTCCAAGCGAATAAGCATTATTTTTATTTTTTACTGAAAGAGAAGGCATGTTCATATACTCAATAATGTAGAATAAATATTAAACACATTTAATTTTTAAGGTAAGTAATACTTCTAAACATTTAAAATGGATATACAATCATATAATTATGTACGCATAGAAGATAACCGTTCACCTTACCTAATTTTAAACAGATCTTTAATAACTAGTGTAAAAATTGCCATCAAACAAACATCTGCATGTTAGAATCTACATTATACATTAACAGTACATTTTATTCTTATTTCATCATTGATATAAATTCCGCTATTATTGTAAAATTCTAGCTAAATATTTATTTGATACATGTAAAACCTACACGACTTCATGCCAAAAAGATATATAAACATATGATTAATCACTCATTGTGTATTATTCCTAAATTATATAGGACATTGGACGGATAATTCACTCACTTTCAATCTAAAAGTATCATATTCTTGGATTACACACATTATGCAATCTATATGTTTCACTGATCATGTTTCTCGTAAAATATAACATTTTGTGATGCCTAAGCTCCGGTCCAAAATATATTCCCAACATAATATCTGATCAAATATTTTCTACAAAATAAGATAAAAATGTTGGAACATCGAACTATGTTCTATGTTCCAAACATAGATATTGCTCCATCTGAAATGTTAATTGAAATTTCAGAATTGCTTATATCATTCCTAAACACAGTTTTGTCCAAAGAAAATACACAAATATGTTTATTTTACTAGAAAACTAATTTTTTACGTTTTCAAATGAAATGTGGACATCATTTATATTATTTAATATTATCCTAAAAATCCTGACTTTCAGAAGTAACTTCTTAAGACTACGATATTAACAAAGCAAAGTTTATATTTTCCATTAAATACGACTCATGTCCGATCTCAATCATCCAGTAACGTGAAAAAACTATCAAAGTAGTATCACCCTACGGTGAGCAAGACAATTATATAAGTAAGCTAAGGGACACTTTACCCTTTCCTAAAGTCATGGGACAGTTGGTGAAATTGTCCATGAAACTTGTTCGACTTAAATAACTCGAGACTACTTGAGAGATATTTAATATTCACGAGTGAAGATTTCCACAAAACACCAAACGATCTCACACAAACATCAAACATCATGACCCTATTTGACCCTAACTGACCTCTGCTTATTCATATTGGTGAGCATAAGTGAGATGTACGATGTGAGAAGGTCGTCCATTTTGTATCCGAGCGAGGTCTCGCACAGCAGCTTGGAGCCTCTCACGAGGTTGCCGATGGTCATGTGGAAGTAAGTGTTGCCAGATGACCAGTTCGATATCCTCGTGAACGGGTGTGTAACAAGTATGTCCTGGAAAATAATGTACAGTAAATAAATAAATAAATATTGGTGGACATTTCACACAGCGCCATCTAGCATAGCTTGTGTCATGGGAACCAGACAACTAATAATAATACTTATATTATTTTTTGTAAAAACACATATTATACATATTGACATCCAGACACAGAACAAACATCTATGTTCGTCACACAAATGTTTGTCCTGGATGGGAATTGAACCCACGACCTACAGCATAGAAGGCAGGGTTACTACCAACTGGTAGTAATATAGTAGTTGCGCTGATCTAATATGCTAAGCTAATATGGTGATAATAAATTATGCACACTCAACAACACAAAATTTGAAAAATGTTGAGTACATGTTAGCATTTTTAGTAACAGTAGGAAGTTCATCCAGAGTAGTACTACCAACATATCCGTTTCTTCCGCCAAGCAGTAATGCATTCGCGTTACTGTGTTTCAGTTTGAAAAGTGTGGTTGCAAGTGAGTTTTTTTTTTTATTTTTTTTTTTTATGTTAGGTAGTTACGGAACGAGCCGACGGCCCATCTGGTGGTAAGTGGTAACCTCGGCCCATAACAACCGATGCGACTTGGGTCCTCCCCTTCTAGGTACGACAAGACCCAAGGCGCATCGTATGCGCCCGTAACTCTGAGACGTGTAGGTGCCACTTAACACCATGTGTCCCATCAGCTCGTCCCGTAACTTCATACCAAAAGAGTGTAATACCTTGGACTGCGGGTGTATCAAGCTGACTCCGTGCTTGTTGATCGCGATGAGCAGCAGCTCGGGGTAGTTGGGCTCGGTGGTCTGCTTCACCTCGAAGAATGCGGAGCCGAAGGTGGGCCACCGGTAGATGACCTTGAGGAAGGTGATCTTGGCGTCCTCCGGCGTCACGCCCGCGTCCTGGTTGTACGAGGCCACGATGCCGCGCTTCCACTCCGCCGAGCTCTGCAGCTTCACCAGGTCCGCTGGTATCAGCTCGCGGAGCATTTGACTGGAAATTAACACGAGTAGCTATAAATTGTCTGATGTTTGTCTATATATTATCTATATATTGTCTAACAATGATACGTACGACACTGTCTATTTGAGAAGACCATGAAGCATATCATACACTCGATAGGTCGAGTGTATGATACATCGAACACCGTCTTTTTAACATAGAAGTAGGCTTCTATGTTAAAAAGACGGTGTTCGACGAAGCGACTTGAAAGACGAGATTACTCAATTAAAGAAACCAATTCTCAGGACACACTTTGCTTTGACTTCGTCTATAGCGCTAAGCTCATCGCTTAGTTTTTTAACCTTTGATTTTATCAAAGATTACTTATGTTAGTTAACTTCGATGGGAGTTAAATTTCATGCATTTTTTACATAATGGTAAACACTCACGGTATCGCTTGAAGTTCCTGTTTATTGTCCCCGAATCTGGCTCTATAAGCCAACGCAGCCAGCCTAGCCGCTTCTTCTCGTCCACAGCGGTGGTATCCTCGCAACAGTTTCGGCAACTCTTGATGGAAATGGAAGATGACATCGGCCGCGCGGTCTTTGCCTGGCACAGTATTCGTCCATAGCTTCTTCATGAAGAATACCTGAGGAAAACAAGTCGCCATTAAACAAAATCTCGGTGTATTTAATGCAAGAACCGCGGTGTATACATAAGAACTGTAAAGCTTACCTGATAAGTAAACTGGGGAGTGATACCGTCTCTAGTGGGTCTGGCTTTCTTAATCCAGTCGGTCAGGTGTCGCACGAAATCGAAGAAAAAGTCGCCCTCCGGCACAGATATCACCTTATCAGCTATCTTAACGAATAAACTAAAGCCTTCACTAGATCTGAGATTCAGTCTCTGCGCTATATTCTGGCAGAAATCCTTTGCTCTTGTTGACGAATCCACTTCGAACGCCTCGTCTGTGTCATCAGGGAAGTACACTTTATGGAATATCTGTGTGGTTTTGTGTTGAATCGCCTCGACCTCCACTTGATGCGGTGGGTACTTCCTCTGACCGTTGCGCAGTGTCTTTTGAAGTCTTTGGAGCGAATCTTGAGCAATTGGATATCTTCTAGTCCTAAGGAATAATGTTAACTCTCTGAGCAGTCCTTGGCTACACGCGAACAGTCCCGTTGCTAACCACATCAGCTCCCAGCCCCTCTCCTCTGACATCCTGTTACGGTTATCAGTCAGTTGTTTCATTATTTGGCAGTAGATCTCATCTCGTAGGATTTCGTGTTTAAGAGGGCCGTCGAATATGTGATCTGTGTATTCGTTTCCTATACGCGGGCGCTTAGACGGTAAATCGCTCATATATTTGAGAATTGCAGTGTAAGCAAAGCACGCTTCTTCGGCTAGTTCCTCTTTCGCTTGCAATTTCTTTAATAGTGGCAGTTTGATTGGCTCTCTCGAGTGTCGCCACAGCTCTTCCGATCCACCTCTCTTTGCCGTAGATAACGTCAGTGCCTTGGATACAGTTCGTTTTGGTGGTAATCTGAAGTGATCTAAAGCATATTCCAGTAACGTGTGTGGTTTGTCTCTAGTATCAGTACCATTGAAGGTGCTCGTGGGTGCGCGCCGGCCATGCGATGCACCTTCTTGACAGAACAATGTTAGAATGTCCGGAGGTGGTTTTGTCAATGCGGGCAAAACGTAAACTGTTTCTGCTGGAAAATCTCCTCTCTCCATAGTTCTCTCACAACGCCCGATACACCAACCATTATTCAGAACAGATTCGCCGGTGCTATCTTCCTCTAAAATAATCAGATCTCCTTTCGAGAATGTCAAGAAGCTGGAACCTTCCCCCGGTGCTTTGTAATCTTGTAACGCAATCACGAATTTTGATCTCTTTTTGAGTCCTTCCAAGAAGTAAACCACCAAATCTCGTATATCTTCTGCATTTGGACTTTGGAATGTGAATTCTTCTCCACGAACGGTAGAAAGACTGAATGTTTGCGTGAAAACTTTATTCGTTTTCTGACTTGACACTGTTGTGATCTCTGGGAAAGACAGTTCTAGTAATACTTGTTCTTGGTCGTCCACAACATAAACACCTGTCCAGTTCACAGCTATTATGACGTCGTTTTTAGGCAGATTTGGTCCAGAATTCCTGTACGCTTCGTAAAATCGTGAAAACAGTAACGGCCACTTGAATTTAGCGTAACTCACAACGTCCTCTTTCACTCTGAACGCGGGCACTTTTTCTTTCACATAATAACTCTTTTTGTAAGCTTGCACTACTAGAGTCCCCCATCGATCGACCGCTTTTTCAACACCCGTTAGACAATAATCCGGAATATAATTCGGCAGTAGCGTGTAAAGTCGTTCATTATTCATGTCTTGTCCATATTCAATGTAATACTGCTGGGCAGCTATCATGGCCAAGTCTTCTTCTTTGTCACATCGGTATTCTCCAAACTTTACACCTCTAACCACTTGTTGATAGATAAGATTAGTTGCCACTTGGTCTTCTGTAGGGTCATGCCATGGTGCAAATATTTCCTTCCTAAAGAACAGTCTCCAAGGTGCATTTCTCTCTTGAGCTCCCTGTTCTTTTGCGTACTGCTCACATTGCGATATGGCATCCATTACGTGGTCGCCACCACTACCGAGTGAACTAACTTTATCGAATAAAGCTATGTACAGCGAAAATCCAAATTGGTCTCGCAGAGCGATCTTATCAGATAACTGGTTGCACAACTCCCTGGCAGTCGTTGCCGAATCTGCCAGCAGAGTCTTCGTATTGCCGTCCATAAACGTGATGGGTAACATTATCGGCTTTTTAGATTTAGTCGCTTGGAGTTCTAACCATGATGGTGGCTGATTTCTTGTGCCGTTGTTGAATGTTCTCTTTAGCCTATCTTCGCAGTATGGCGCATAACCAGGTGGACCCTCCCGAATGAACGCTCGGAGGTAATTGACGAACTTTTCACTTGGTGCAAAGCATCCCACGCAAAGTGAAAGTAAAATCCATCCTCTAGCGTGAGATGATTTGGAAGGATTGTTCGTGAGCTGTTTACAAATTTGGCAGTATATTTCGTCGCGTAATTCAGCACGTAAAATTCCATGGCCAATGATGAAGTGCAGTTTCTCTAGATTAGATGTGGGACGTGACTCCAGCCACGATTGGTAGCTGTCAGCAGTGTACTCTTCATCCTGAAACCGAGAACATAATTAGTGAATATCGTTACAATACTAGACAAATTAGGTAAACTTTCGTCATGTCTAAGGTACATACCTGCAACTTTCGCCGAACATCTTCACCTAGCTTGTTTTTCCTCTTTAATGTCAACGAAACTAACTTGTGTCGAATAGACCTTGGTTTTTGCTTATTCGCATATGCGTCAGGGTCGACTCCCATCATCTGCGCCTCCTGGAACTCCTTGGACCTAATAAAGTTCCTCCCGAGAGTTGCCGTGACTTTGGACATAACTGAAGTGTTATCTCTATCCATCGTGTGGTATCGAGGTTCCGGAAGGTCTCCGGTGAAGCGCAATATTGTAACCCACAGCGCTTGGGCAGCCTGCAAAATTACAATTTCAAATCAAAGTTGTAGATAATTCGTTGATACGTCAAAAAATCCAGCTCAGAAAGAAGATTTTAGGACTCACCAATTGATCTCCTTGAGTATGAAGAGGTAACAGAGGATGTTTAAGGGGTTTCCTCGAATATTGATGAGTAACATTTCCTTGGAAATAGGTTGCCGCAAACTTTTGAAACTTGAATTCTGATAGATCCTCTTCATCTTCCGATGTAGTCTGCATCGGTGTCACCATCTGTTTATAAAAAAAAACGACTTTATTTTCATTGCATTCTTATCGGTGAGGTTCAAATAAGCGTAGTTATCTTCGCATTTGTATATAAAATCGCTCGATACTCGAAAGATAATCATCCAAATATTTTACTGATACGGCCTACCTATTTTATTATCACGATGCGTTCCATTGCTAACATAATTGATTGTTTGAGGATATATGAGCAAGGCAGGCATTTCTGGATTAACAAAAATGATCTGCAGCTTCGTTAATTTGGTTATTGTTACTAACAACCTGATTTTAACTATACTCAGAATGATCTTCACATGTATTAGATTACTCATATACCACTTGAATGAACTTACCTCTTGCTGATCGGCTCTCTGTTGTGGTAGGTCACTGAACACCGAAGTATCCTTTGGTGCTGGCGCCTCGCTGCTAGAGTCTGGCAGGAAGTCGAACATGGCTTCAACCAACTTGCTGTCGTCCACCGGCTCGTCCTGCTTCCGGGCCGCCTCTTGGAGCAGGGTCCTCTTCGCTTCAAGTTGTCGCTTCTCTTCTAAGGCTAATTCTGCGTCACGTCTTTCAAGTTCGTACATGCGTTCCTGGAAAATTACATTTTGTTTTGTTTTGGGATGAGATTATCTCTAATGAAATAAAATTATTTTTAAAATTATTGGAAATGGAAATTATAATGAACCCAAAACGCTCAATAAGAAATTATCCAGTAGCGTAAAAAACTGAGAAGGCATAAATTCATAGTACGATGCCATAATTAAACCTGTTGGTATGCCAGGTAATGGGCTAATGGTAATTATATTATGGTCTATACGCAAGATGTAAAATTTTCCGCAAAACGATATCCATTACCTAATTTTAGATAAATTCGGAACTATAAACTATAAGGTAACGAAAGTGTAAAAATCTTGAAAAAATTGAAGATTGGCTCATAATAAGTTTTACATATTCGACAAAAGCGCTGAAGGTTATAGTTTTAATAGATGATGAAATTACAGGCACTTAACATTATATTATGTCTTAGTGTCACTGATCGAGCTGTTGTCAGCAGAGGACACGGCTAAAAACAGTCATAAAATTAAAAAAATAGTTTGAAAAATTTGAACTAAATCAAAAATATACTTCAGCAAGGAATCGAATCCTATAGTATCTTCTATAGCGTTTAGTATCCAAAAACACTCATTGACCACCGGGATAACACCGAGACACAAACAAAAACTAACACAACGGAAATCAAATACCACATCGTTGCAATAGCACTGAATCCACATGCTGACCCTTGCAGACTTTCACGAATTCTGGCTTAGCGTACGAACGGGGCATTATTAAACGCGAAACTACTTATTACGTAGACTTAGGACTGCGAGACAGTACTGGAACTAAGTGCTGACGTTATCCAAGCCAGCAACGCAACTGCATCAATTCCTAAATCATATTACACAATGTGTACGCTTGATCGGTTATTTATGACGAGAACCGACGCGGAACCAAGGAGCGTTGAAGCTTTAATTAATGTATTGAATCTATGCATGTAGGAGCTTCATTGTAAGACACCTCACAGATCATGCTGGAGTAGCGGTTTTTAGGCATGTCTTAGAAAAAGTTATAAGATGAAGCGGTTAGTATTTTTGAATCTGACAGTCTTCTAGCCTTGTCTAAGACTGCATCGATAGTCGATATAAATGTCTATGAATATGAATACTCTAATGAGGTCTTTATTTATTAGCTACTTCATTTTTGTGTTTTGCGTAATGGCCAGAATCTTGTTTAATTGCGCAGATGATATATTTCTTGGGATTATGGGATCTTGGGCTTCCAAAAATTAACGGTTTACTTCTGTACTTGACACACACGTAAAGTTCATCAGTGCTCTTTGAAAACAGTAGTGTGTGCGTAAGTGAGCATTTTGTCGAATGGAGAACTGTTTTTCTGGAACTTTTTAATAACATTATATTCCTTCGTGTTGTTTGGAAACGTTCACCTGCCACTATTATTCGTTTAAGTAAAATATATATCAGTACCTACTACTATCTCAATAATAATATATCTTATAACGGAGATAGTTAAAAATCGGTCGTTTGTAATTACTAATTATTTTTTATTTACATTACCTCAAACATATGTCTTAACACATTTTTTTTCTCAAATTTTCACGTTTAAGCATAACTTGCAACATAATTTTCTCTGCACATCGCAACTATCACAAGCAAATACTTCACAGCTAGCGTTTGAAAGCATATCTAAATCATGAAAATGAAAAAATATATTAGATAATCTTATGAGATAACAGTAGCTGCGGCCTTTATTTGGCGTTTACTAGATCCTTATTACGGTTTAATCGATTCAATCACTGCTGATTACTTTGATTTAGATACCGTTTTTGACATCAGCAACCGTATACAGGATGTTTAAATAGCAAACATTCATTATCTTTCCCATAACAATAAATTCCTTGCGAGTAGAATATTTGTTTCTAAAGTGGATTTCCAATGTGTCTGAATGCCCGTCTGACAATACTAATTAGATCTCATCACCTACTTAAGTGTGGTAATTCCGTAAATATGAAAATAGGACGTCTCGTGTGCCTATAATTTCAAATGCGACCCTTATCCTTCAAATCTTAAAACAAAGATATAGGTACAAGATTTATGATTTCGTAGCACTTTATGGCAACGTGAGTAAGATATAATAATGTTTGGGTCATTCAAGACTAGAGCCCACTTGCTCACTCTGCATGCACCATATTATACCATTTACCAAAGGATTATAAAAAGTTTCAAGAGCGTTTATAGGTATATCGACAAAGAATACCAAAGATTTGAACAAGATCACGACAGAGTTTCAGTTAGCTGCGTTAATTTGTTCGCTGGTAAAATTATAAATATTTATAACTTTCGAGAGCGTAGTGGCCCAGTGGTACGGACCCCAAGTTTCAATCCGGAGAACGCTGGTTCAAATCCTGACTTGCACCAATGACTTTTTTGCTTAATTACTTTATGTGCGCAATACCACGTACAAAACGGTTAAGGAAAACATCGAGAGGAAACCGACAAGTCATAGAACCAAATTTTCGGAGAACTGTGTCACATGTAGAAGAAAGGAGCCTCTTTGAGGGGCATTTAAAATCCTTTCACTACCCACTCGACTCGACTAGTAAGTAATATATTACACAAAGTACCTACTGGCTAGGTATTTTATTTACATACACCTGTTACATTTTCTAAACATGATCATACTATATTTATTGAGGCAATTTCTTAGAATTACTGACGTAGTTTCCCCGGTAGGAGTTGCCCCCTCTACGAATCAAGACAAAGGAGCAAATATTCCCTAATTGTTTTTCTATTTTACGCAATCTTTAAGAATTATCTGTCTTCTAACTCTACCAGCTAAGTTGCATACTATGTCAAATTTAAAATAATATCTTCGGTTTATATTAGGAAATACGACACTTATTTTTGTATACATCCCATACTAGCGATTTTTCGAATCAATCCTTTGTCGTTATATTTTGATATACGTACGTCTCCATTCATTTTTATTATGCACGGTTGAAACCAAATTTTACCAAATCCAAAATATAATACGAAGTCAACTCTTAAATTATGTCCTTAAATTCGCCTTATTTATGCTGTATGTAATCGCAGTTATTGACCAATTTAAGTAATAGATATATTATCTTTGTTTGAAGTACCTACTTAGTCAAATGATTTATTTTGTCACTACGTACGTACTTGTACGTACAAAATTATTAATTCCGTTTTTTTTTAAGACTACTTCTTAGTTATTAATAATTTGTACTGAACATAAAGTAATTCATCGAAATTAAAATACTTATTTAATTAGCATTTCTGTATTTTTCTAACATCGAATCAGACGTAGATTCATAACTGTTAGGCATCTAACATTTCACATTTTATCATGTAAGTAGTTGATTAGTTCTAATCCACTTAACGATACCATCATTTTAGACTACAGTTATGTACATTAGTCGGCAATACCTACTTTACTCTGAACGTATTTCATAACAGTTTATGCCAATTCATTAAAGTATCTAACTAAACGTCAACGCGTTACATGTATTATTGATATCTTATTTTTATCTTAGAGCGAGGAATGGTTTGCTGACAAAGAAATTAGATTGTTAAAATTACAACAACAAATGAAAAAATGGTGCTTCATTCCTTAAAAACCACACGTTCAGTTCAGTATAAGATGCGCGGAAAGGCAACACTTTTTGTTCACCCTCAATTTTGCTCCCCATTTAATTCGCTTAACGCGTAGGTATGAAAATCGATTCTTAAGGAGTAAACTCGAATAAACTTCAAAAAGCAGTTACCCACTCCACTTAATGCTGACTGAAACGAGCAAAAATAAGTTCGTTACCCGTTCGTGAGTTAGTGGTCACATCGATTCTGTTTCATTTTACCAGACCAGCAACGGAACATCGTACACACACATCCATATGGGTCGATAAGCGTAATAGATATTTTTGCGGATACCACTCGGGCGAAGCCGCGGACCAAATGTAGTTAAATATAATAAACAAGATATAATATATATAAAAATATATACAATAATAAATAAATAAATATAATGTAATAAGTAAGACTTACCCTATAGTTGTGCTCGGCAATCTCCTTAGCCCGTGTATTGCCCTGGTGTTGCAACCGCTGCTCCTCCTGTCTGCGCAGGCGCAGCGCCTCGGTGTGCGCCAGGGCGTCCTGCCTCATGCGCTTGTAGCGGCGCATCGCGATCAGGCGCCGCACATGACTTTGGATCTTGAGAATGGCCCACATCTTGTGTCCGTAAGAGCGACGGACGAGGTAGCCGCGGGCTGCAGCCTAAACGTAAAACAATGTTCGATTCCTTAGAGATCGCGTGTCTACAAACATAAACAGTGAAACTCGGGTCGCAACCTCCAAACCAGTCATAATTATTAAATTAGAAATTTGTTCTAGTAGACGTTAAGTTATTCGACTTCATTGGTGTTTAATATTGTGACCATCGTTACAAGATCTTAAAAAACAGAAATTACCTAAAATAAATACTAGAATCATGAATTCAGGCGGATGTCAATTAGTTTCTTAAATATTGCGCTACTATATCAATCGTATTAGATTTAAAATAACAGATTATGTTCTGAACCCCACTGTAACATTATTTGTCATTTAAAATGATCAATGATCATCAATGAACTATCATCTTTATTTTCCAAATGTCAAAGAACATACAAACTTACTTGTAAGGACACGATATGTCCACGCAGATGCCGGAACCGATGCGCCAGCACTCTTGCGCGGATCAACGCCTGTAGGCGAGCGTAGCCCACTTTCATCTTGTTGTATCGAATCCGTTGCAATTTCCCTCGCCAGTGACGCTGGACCAAGACCGCAGCCGCTCTCATCTTCAAAAATCGTCTTCTATACACCCAGCCACGAATTGACCTCTGAAGAATAAGAATCTTCCTGGTAAGAACTCTATCTCTTTCCTGTTCGAGGAACAAGTCGTGTGCGTCTTTCAAAAATACTTTGGTATGACCCAGCTGATAGTCTGACTTTCCCAACACTTGCGAACAGATTTTTGCAGTAGCTGATCTACAATCCGTCTTATGCGCCGGAGGGACTCCAGATATCAAAAACCGATATCTCTCCACAAATTCTTTAAAACTGTGCCGGATAGGATAACCTGCTCTTCGAATCCGGATAGTTTCCATCATTCCAGAGTATCTCAGTTGACGGCAACAAAGACCGCGATCGAACATCTTCGGCTTTTTTAATTCATTTGGTTTGATGCATCGGATGAAGAATGGCTGACATGTTCCTAGAGTTCTCATCAGTAGGTCCAAAGATTTCTTGAACTGAGTCGACAATGTTGGAGTTCGCTTTCGAGTTTCCGATCCCATCGTAATATCCTCGTGGAATATATGCTGTAAGAATTTGTTAGTGGAAATGTGGACCAGCTGGAGCAAGTCAGCGCTGAACGTATCTCTATTCTTTTCAAGAAAGCCTCGCGTGTCGTAGAATACGATCCCGGCAAAGTGATTAAGACCGAAACTAGTGTTGATATCAGACTTTGGTTTGAGGTAGTTTCTATGCAGGCCGTGAGTTTTGTGTAGCTTAGCTAACATGGTTTGGTCTGTGCCTTTGGGGAACTTTGATTCTTCGTCTATTAGAGCCATTATATTGAGCTGTTTTAGAGCAATCAGATCTAATGCATCTTGATTGTCGACAAACTCTATATGTTGCCAATTGATACCTTCATGGTTATACTCCTCTTGTTCCAATTTGAAAATGTGACGTACAAAGAACTGTTGGAGATTTTCATTCGCGAAGTTTATGCAAAACTGTTCGAAGCTGTTATGATCGAAGTTTTCAAAACCAAATATATCTAAAACTCCAATCGCAGTTCTCATTGTTGACTTTGGTTTGTAAATGGCAGCATTGATTTTCTTTACAATCGTCACAAAGAGACGTCCGTAGATGCCTTTCACGAAAGCGTCTCTGATGTCTACAGATTGGTCTCTACTTAGAGTGGATATGACGGTTTCTCCGTGAGCGAAAAGTGTTTTCCTCGTTAGAGCATTTATAAGTGATTGTACCGGAACTCCCAATAAATTGGCCACTCGCCTCACGTTATTTTGCTCTATAATTTCAGTGGCGTCGAGATTGTCTACGACCGTTGCTTCGTACTTAATGTTTCCACAATGAAGAACAGACGCAAGTAGTTTGAGTATCTCCCATATCTCTGATTCACTGAAAAGCAGCACTTTCATAGCGGATCGTATGTCCGCGAACTCTGCTGCATCATCCCGGCCTTCACACGAAAACTGTCCTCCCTGAAATAGAATGAAATTATTATAAGTACTGTAATGCTGGATGCTATTACTAACGTAACAAGACCAACGTTGAAATACGGAAACGATATAATCTTTTCGATGCAATCATCTTCATTTGAAAATAATTCGCATATTACTGCAACTAGCCTTGTAATGAAATGTATGCAATTTATACTCATTTTTGTAGCCGATACTTACTGCAGATAGATATCGATAATCAGAAGCATCTCCTAACTCCAATTTCTTCTTTTCATCTTTGGAAAGACCAGCCAATAAACAATAGAAGACGTGGTAGTTTCTTTCCTCCGGTCCCTGGGAGACTATCCTAGATTTCTCTAGAAGATATTGCTCAATCTTGGCTCCCTCGATGACTCCGTTGTTGCTAAAATGGATGTCGATGTATTTGCCGAAACGAGACGAATTGTCGTTCCTCACTGTTTTTGCGTTTCCAAATGCTTCGAGAATCGGGTTTGCTTCCAGGATCTGAAACATCACATATTATTCCTAATTAATTAATAAAGATTACAAATGACTAAACATTACAATAATGTATTTCGTAATTCGCATAGAGATAAAACAGAATTTGCTGTTCGAGCTTCCTTGCTACCAATTTAGGGTTAAAACCCTAAAGAATAATATTTAAAGGTTTTATGAACGAAAAGAAAAAAAAAACGACTATTTCATTGAAGTAATTTTAAGACAAAGGACTTTAAGACTCTTAACTGTCACATATTTATTAAGCATATCATAAGATCTGCCAACAGCAAATTTTCATTAAAAACTACAAAATCTGGTCACCAATTTTTCCAGTAAACTCATTGATATTGATAGAATAAGAGAGAATAACCTGTTGTTCAATCCAGGAGTGCTTCCCACTGATCGCGGCAAGGTACTGCAAGATGAGCTTGGTGGACTCCGTCTTCCCCGCCCCGGACTCGCCGCTGATGACGATGCATTGGTCCTGGCCGTATCTTCGCATGTGCGCGTACGCGTTGTCGCCGATCGCGAATATATGCGGCGGCAACTCGCCTATCTTGCGCTCTTTGTATAACTTTATTTGGTCTGCTGTGTAAATTGGTAGTATCTGGTATGGATTCACTGCTACTAATATTGAACCCGTGTATGTCTGAAATAGAAATTTTAAGAGTCTTTAAAAAATATTTATTAAATTGTATTTCATATATGGGTAATATGTATGTAAATATTTACAAAAAATAGTATAACGTATTCTTTCAGTTGTCTGGTCCACACAGTACAAGCTATGCTTAATAATATTATTATTAATATAAATGTTAGGTGTTGTTTTATCATTTAATGTTATGCAAGAAATTTTACCACAAACAGTAATTAAAAATAATTTTATAATTTCAGATAAACAATTCAAATAACAAGTGGATTCGATTTATTGAACAAAAAATGGAACAAAAAGTATGTAACGGAGATTAAATAATTGTATTAATGATATGCGAAAACATTAATAAAGATCTAGTGGTACTATCCAAGCGTATCAAAATAATTTACAGCGAACATGATGAATTCAGATTGGCGGATGAATACGATAACTTATTGCCAACAGCTGAAGCTTATTCAGTGATATACTGTTTTTGTCAAACATAAAACGAATGCGAAAACATTTGGTTTCGTATACATTAGACATTTTCCCGGTGGGATGGCTGACCTCAACATAAAAATATTTTTAGTTTAGTTTTGTATTACATTATATTATTTTATTTATTAGTAATTATTTCGGAATTTATTCATTTTTTTACGATTGTGGGTTCTATACACGTATATTATTTTTTATTACGATATGCTTGCATAATTATCATTAGTTTTTGAAAGACGGCAAAATATATTAAACATGTTTCTTGTATGGGGACCCCATATTTTTGAATTTATTTTATTATTATAGATAAGGAAAATCGCCGTTATATCGCATATTTTGTGAAATACTCAACTAACTATGTACTGCTGAGTTGGAATCCCTAATAATAATATTTCACTTACATAGATGAGATTCTCGCTGTATCTAATGAGTAGATTCCTGAGTATTCCGGCCTCGTGCAGGTCGCCCAGTGAGATCATATCCTCGACGCCGTGCACGGAGGTGGCGTGCATCGCCTTGATGCGTCGCTCCGGCGGCAGCCACTGCTCCTGTCCGTCGTCGTCCCGGACGCGGATCCGGCGCCCCTCGGCCGCCAGCACCCGGGCGCCGATGGCCACATCGAACTCGCGGCCCGACACCGGCTCGATCCATATGTAATCGCCCTGGAATGATAAAACTACTGGTCATTCAACCGTCTTCACATTCACACCTCCACACCTCTATGGTGCGAGTCTTATACGTCATGGACTAAGGGATCAATCAGGGCAATATTTATATTTTTGTCCGCGCAATATGAATAATGACAGGTCAAATCGGGCTATGTAATTAATATTTATTTCAATTTCATTACCGATTTCATGGCTGATCTTAAGCAGTCAGGTATTTTAAATTTACTCACAACGAAATCTGTAACTTAGATTAGGTTTGAACTGCGTCCATGCATATCACATTGTCTTATCATATTGTTCATTTTTCACAATGCCCGAGCATAATGTATAATATCCTATTAATCTCTTGGTTCATAACATATATAAGGCATCTCTAAGGATGCTTATAGTAACGTAGGTTCCTGCAGCAAAAATACATAAAGGAATACACCAAAATTTCTCTCAGAGCACCAGGTCTCAATATGCTTTTCAACCGACTTAAAAAAAAAATGAGGAGGTGGTCAGTTAGGTTATATATATATATTTATATTTGTTGTTATATTATAACTACGTAATTTATGAAACAATTTGAAAAAAATAATATGTAAAAGAATATACTTATCGATAGGTCTCATAGAAATTTCATCAAAATCGGCTCATTAATTTGGTTTAAAATGAAAATAACTGGAAAAAATATGTCAATCATGTACGAGATAATGAGGAATCAGTTCATCCCGTTCATTAGCGATGAAGTTAGTTTTTTCTGGGTTTGATGGGCATAAAAATTATTTAAATTATTTATCTAAACATGCTCATCGTGCTGTGTCAACTTTCTTTTAATTTATCGACAAAAATGTGTGCTGTTAGCAGCTAAATCAGTCGAAGGGAGCTGGTTTAAAATTCAGTTGCAAATATTTGAACACATTATAAATGGTGCATTGCGATGATCTCCTGTTTGTTCACAAGTATTCGCTCTCACTAGCCGACAGTGCGCCGTAAGTCGAAGAGAATAATATACAATGCTCCTATCTCTCCTATTCATGCCTGTTATTCGGATTAAGAAGCCATATCGTTTGAATGCCGTGCCGTGGTTAGTTAGAGAAGGTGAATGGATATGAAACTCCCTTCTTCAGTTCTTCGTCCTTCTCATTAATAAACCTTTGTCTTATTGCCAGAACATTCGAGATCTTACAATTGCCAGTTAGAATATTCACGTTATAATAATAATAATAATATTGGTGGACATTTCACACAGCGCCATCTAGCCCCAAACTAAGCATAGCTTGTACTATGGGAACCAGACAACTGATAGAATAAATATATACCTTTTTTTTGTAAATTCACACATATAATACATACTAACACCCAGACACAGAACAAACATCTATATTCGTCATACAATTGTTTGTCTTGGGTGGGAATCGAACCCACGACCTTCAGCTGTGAGGCAAGTCAAAATCAAGTGTAAATATCTAAAAGTCTGGTAATATTATACTAGATGATAAAATTATACCCGCTGTTAACAACATTGCCACAGCAGCTATTCTGCAATCGAGGATAGGCCTGCCGATATGGAAGTATCGATGTGCAAGAAGTGTTTACTTGAACTATCTAGGTGGTTGCACAATGATAATATCACCGTACTTATTGCATTTTATACATTACACCAACGATTGGTAATACGATGAATCGCTGGGGAATGCGGATCAAACCGCTACACGCAAAATAGTACAAGGTGGATAGATTAGCGCATAATGAAATTATATTTTCCCTATAGTACTGGATAAAGCTAAACTACTGTGTTGGGTTATAAAAAAGTTTAGGAATAAAAAGGTTACAGATCTAATATTTAATTATAAACATTTGGAAGCATACGCCAATGTTATGAAATGTAAGGAATGGTTCAATAAATGATATTACCAAAAGAAACTGCTTTGTGCTGACCACAATGTAACGTCTGCTTCTAATTCTGTGTCGTATTATTTAAATTTAAATTAAAAAAAAAACACTTAAGTCTTCTACTTTAGGTGTATATACAAAAAATAATTAAAACCATAACAACCGTCTTTTCGATGTTACCAGGTTACCAAGCGAAAAATTATTAAAATCAATTTCAAATATCTATTTGATGCCATAAATTACAATTCTAGCTGAACGGAGTTGAAAATAACAGTAACAATTTGACTTTAGCAACACTTGTATCTCTTTCTAATATAAAACCAAAGAGTAGATAAGTTATGGTTAGTAAAATTCATAACCACAACTTCAGTAAGGGCATCTGTACAAAGCTACTTTTCAAACATTTTATAAAAGACAAATTCTCACCTCGAAAAACAAACAGGTTTCCATGACATCACTAGAACCACAGCTTAAACTCAGTAACGTATGAATCAATTCTGTAATTGAATGGAGCCGATATCGATAAGTTTATCATGTGAGTTGACCGCCAGAGGTCGTGGCGGCCACATGATCTAAAATATATTCGCATGACTGACTACGCGGCGTGCGTCCGTGTAACCAGTTGGGGGTCGCGGGTTCGATTCCTATGATTCCTAACACACTAGGATTTTTTTTTGTATTGTGTGTAATTAATTAATTTTATATTCCTTATTAATTGCATGCCGTGTCACGGAAAATTTTGTGAGACTATTTTATATAACTATTTGTTGATATATGCTGTAAATACTATCAGATTTTATGCAAACAAATTATTATTATTCTTATACAATATATTATGTTTTGCATTGTATGTCATAAACGCTCGCGGCTCGCGCTGTTGATATATGACATTTTTGACACCGGTCTTCCGGGTTCACTTGTGATTGCTCATAATAATATAATTGATGACTTTCCAAACAAATATTTACATAATCAGGCTTGATAAAGAAAGTTTATTAGAAATTTTAATATCACGATAGCTTCAAAACATCTGGTAAATTTTACCAACTCTGAGTCTATTGCAGGTAACAGATATCCATAGTAGACCGAAATACTTCTATGCATAGAAATATGGGTTCTGAATTTACATTATAATAAGGTCATGGTGCCTATAAGGAATTTCCTTCTGGGGTAGGCGGTCGGCGAAACAGAAACGAGCTTAAAACAGGATTTCGCAATAGTTAAACCAAATAATGGATACCTACATTATGGAAACTTGTCCACTCCTATAGTGACTCCCACTCAATGAGATTTAGCTCATTGTGTACGCAACCACTTTTATCCTATCGGATTTAAATATTCGGAAATACCTATGCATACAATTTATTTTCAGTTCATCTGAAATGGTTTTCCTTGTATCACAGCAAAGTGTCAGTGTAGTCTTATTGCAGACTAGCTCATCACTAAGCAACTTTTATTGCTAATTGACTTTTATAATAGTGTTTGTGACATAAATTAGCAATAGATGTTCTATTGTTATTCTTCTCTCCATTAAAAGTTTATTTATTCAACAGAATCCGTGTCAAACTCCCGCTTTATTTACCAGTGACTCGGAAAACACTACGCCGCGCCGCCGACTGTACTTATATTGACATCTAATCACCTAAGTCGGTTTTGGAGTCTATTCACATTCACAGCGATGTATGAGTTAGAAGTTTGAACAGTAGTTCAAACATAATAACAAAATAAATTGTAGAAAATTACTAACATACAAAATTGCAGTCACGAAATGCAAAAACTATTACTTATATTTCATATTTGTGTGCATATATAAGTTCGGACGTACATACACAAATATATAAGAAAATCCAAGCCTTACTCCTTACTCTTGAGCAACCTACGTAGGTATCTAATAAAATTTGTTAGCTCACGTTATCTCAGACTTGCAATATAGAGTCTAACAAATGACTCAGCTTATAAAGAAATCGTGGAACTATCAGTATAATGGCAAAAACCTGTCTATCAAGTGCCGAAAATATTTAAGTTCGGTATAATAGCTTGTTAATTTAATAAAATGAAACGGCAGTCCACTTGGAAAGCAACTACAGAAATGTATGAAATAAATATTATACATTGATTTATAAATATTAAGTAAAACTAATTATACAAATATATACACAATATCACAATCTAGAGGCAATAAATTAAAGCTGTTTTTTCACTTCCATTTCGTATTAACAATATTATAATAAATATGAATTAGCAGTTCGTGCATAACTTTAGCCGTGCAAATATATATATTCTCAAGATGTAAGTACATATCCATTTGTACTTTCTTAAGAGTCTCCGCGTAGGGGAAGTCACTTTTTCCTTTATTCTCCTTTTAGCTTTAGCGTCATTCTGTTGATTTACATACCAGGTAAAAGATATTACATATATTTCTTGAGCGGTTTAGTCATTGATAATAACTGCCGGGAATATATAAATAATGCTGGGGTGTGTAGGTATTGAAAAATTTATTTACCACTTTTTAGTAGAATTAGCAGGTAATAGGTATACCGTAGAAGGAGGATCATAATTTAAACCACCAGTGTCATTTCGCCCACGCACCTTCGCAGCCTTGTTCAAGTAACGATTCATAATCGTAAAAATTGGCACACAAAATTTAAAATGAGATTAAACCATATTACCAAATAGGCAATGAAAATTTTATAAAACAAAAAAAATACACGTATACCTAATTTCATAATTTGGAAACAGGTACTTACTGGTACAGAATGATACACATAATGATTAGCTATACGGGTATACATGTATGTTGAGGTGAACGCCCTAAGCATTGCTGGATTCAGAGTCCGGCTGACGGAATGTGTTGCCAAACGCACTGATCGGAACTCGCCGCGAGAGAAACTTACGCTTTGGGAATAAGTAGGCCCGGCCGCGGACGGCCCGTCTGGCGTCGTGGGCGCTTGCTTACACTACACAGTTTGCATTAAACCTCTTTGTTGTTTCAATCTAAATTCTAAGAAAAAGGTTGCATGCTGGCTCTTGGTTGCAATAAACCTCTTTGTTGTTTTAATCTAAATTCTAAGAAAAAGGTTGCATGCTGGCTATTGGTTGCAATAAACCTCTTTGTTGTTTTAATCTAAATTCTAAGAAAAAGGTTGCATGCTGGCTATTTGATGTTTTAATCTAAATTCGAAGAATAAGGTTGCATGCTGGCTATTGGTTGCAATAAACCTCTTTGTGTTTTAATCTAAAATCAAAGAATAAGGTTGGATGTTGGCTATTGCTTGCACATTCGGATGTCCAGACTTTCTTCTCATTGGTAGTATGGCTATGCATACTCTTGCAGTGTTGACTATGGCTTTACGACACTATCTATTAACCCGACTGAGGGCATTGGTACGCCATAACACAGGTCATCCTAGTTTAGGTACCAATGTTTTTCCAACCAAAAATGTTAAATGTTTTATATGAAACTATGAATTTTAATTTGCATTTTTAAATTTAATAATGTTTGTTGTCGAAATAAATTTCATTTCATTTCATCTCGGCTCGGGGTAACTAAATAAAGAGGTAAAAGTGACTAATACTGGGAAACAGTGTCTAGACTAGACTATTATACACTTACGTGTCTGTATTCTAAACGCTGACTGACTCAGCACGCAATCTATGTACCTATTCAACTAATGTCGACCTGAATCGGTAGGAAACAATCTCACAAACACTAGGCTTGGTAGGTAATGTACTGTGTACGTGTTAAAGTTTTAAGTAATTAAGTATCGGACATTCTATAATTTAAACTTATTTCAAAATAGGATCGTGTATAATCCAGTGAACCAATTTGGCAACTATTCAAATGTTACTTTCTTATGTTATACAGTTACGGAACGAGCTGACGGCTCACCTGGTGTTAAGTGGTAACCTCTGCCCATAACAACCGATGCGACTTGGGTCCTCTCCTACTAGGTACAAGACCCAAGTCGGATTGTATGTGTTTAGCGTTAGAATAACTGTGAGACGTGTAGTTGGAATGTCTCCTGTGCCTATGATTTCACCGGCAACTACACCTTTCAAACCGGAACGCAGTAACGCGAACGCGTTACTGCTTAGCGGCAGAACTGGGCATGGTAGCAGTACTTCCCCGGACGAACTTGGCGTGAGTTCTACTGCTCTTACTTTTGGTATAGAAAACAATAAAATATTAAGGTTAGTGAAGACTATTTTGGTTTATCTTAATACTGACTCAGCACGCAATCTATGTACCTACTCTACTTATGTCTACCTGAATCTGTAGGAATTTAAGTATCATAGGTGTATTTTATAAAACCAAAAAAGAATCGTGTTAAATGAAATGCACAGACATGTTTATTTTGCACGTGTAAGCATGCGTGTTCTACTACTTATAAACTTGTCAAGCAATATTTTGTGCTCAACACAGTCAAAAGCCTTAGATAAGTCTAGGAAAATGGCGATACCTGTATTCTAACGTCATCAGTGATGACGTCAGACTTTGAAAAACCACCCTGGAGTTCTTTATCCGTCATAAAAAATAATAATAATTTTATTATTTTCTCACCAAATCTTTTGCACAATAAATTAATATAATTAACCTGAATTTTGAGATACATAATAATTCTGAAGTAAGGTGATGATTTGTAGTATATAATAATATGTTTAAATTATATCTAGTGTATCTAATATACCTATCATATATATATGTAATGGTATTCACCGTCTTTTTGATCCAGGATGGTTAAGACCCCATAATTCTGCAATTCTTTAAAAAAATTCTTTAATGCATAATTCTAGTATATTTTTAAATTCTGCATAATGTATCTGTACAATGAAAGTATGACAAATTGATGTTGACTTACCCTGGTAACGATCACCATGGTGAAGGCGGCATGTGGTCACCAGCACGATCTGTAGACAAAGAGAACCATAGTTTAATGTTTCCTCCTTGGTGGGTCGCGTTTATATGTAAAAATTGATTTAAAGCTTAAAAACATAAAAAAGAAAAAATATATTCTAGTGGTTTTGGGGTTGACTTAAATTTTGCTTACTAATTTATGTAAACAAGTTGAAATGTATATATATATATATATATATATATATATATAAAAGATGCAGTATACGAGTATATTAGTTTTAATAGTATCTGATTATACGGAAAGTGTAGGCTGTAATCCCCTGAAAACGTTATTATATGATTTACGCAGTAAGGCCGATTAAGTTTGTCTCTGATGTCGATAGTCTCTTACGAAATGCAATGAAATCAATTGAGCTATCTTTAAACCGTTTCCAACAATACATAGCTCAACGGATCCAATTCGCTAACAGGTAGTCTTTAATTAAATAATATTATAATACTGATAAGTGTTTAGAAACATTTTTAAACGGATTTATAACGAGAATACATTATTTGGAAACAGGCAAATATATACCTTCTTTTTGCCATGCGTCGCGTCGCGTCGTGCCCATTCTGGTGGTCGATCGTCGTTATTTTGAAATCCCCGTCCATTGTTCAGCTCATGGGTTCTTATTGAAAGCATTGTTTTGAGCGATGGACTCATTACGATAATATCATTAAGGTCGGACAATATTTCCTTTTCTGTGGGTAATGTGAGGTTCATCACTTTAAGTTTTGCCGCTCTTGTAAATAGACTATATTCTACCCGCGGCTTTACTCGCATTGGTAAACTAAACCTAAGCGTTATTAAAGGTTATATTCTACTTATGGTGAATATATAAGTGTGACATCTATATCACTAATCCGTTTAGATTCCCGTGATCCAATTTATACATTCTTGTTTGGCGAGAATGAAATCGTGTCAACATAAACACCAAGAACGATAAGCATTCAGCAGTTCTTTCTTATTTTCTTTCTATACATCTCTTAGATTCTAAGTTTTTTTTGTGATTTGATTAATTTCATCATACACGTGGTTGCCAGTGATACTAACCCCATATTTCAATCCGGGGGTCACTGGTTCAAATCCCAAAGTGTACCATGTTTTTTCGCTTGATAAATTTGTGTGCAATACCATATTCTCAAAACGGTGAACGAAAACATTGTGACCATACCAACAGGTCCTAGAACCAAAAATGCGAAGACATGTGGCAAGTGCACGAAAGGAGTCACGTTGAGGCGCACCTAAAATCTTTTCACCATACTGGTTCGAGAACAAGTAACTCGACTACCAAAGTAATACTTACAATCAGAATGATTAGATAAGCAAAATACCGTAGGATGCTACAGCGCTGTGAGAAGCAACATGTTGATTTAATCGAGATGGTATTTCCGTGATGGTTTTTTTTTATTGACAAATAATCTAAACTTGTTTACAAACTACTACTTACTAACTTGTTTACAAAACATCATTATCAGATCTTATCTGAGACTAATGATGCCTAAGGGTTAACAAGATATAGAACGTAGTTTTTTATTCATCGACTTTTGTCGCTGACTTTACTGAACTGAACTGAAACGAATGGTCGTTCGAAACTCTACAATGGCAATTTTGATATTAATTTCAAACAATCGCTCAAAATGGAATTTCTGCAAAGAGTCAAAAATAGAATCATGCCTCCATTGTTTCATTGGTATGTTTACAGAAGAAAAGCACATTGTATCAACAAAGGATTTGCGAGGGGTGCGTATGTTGCTAGCAAGCTGAAGCAATCAAAATAGCAGGTGCGAAGTGGTCCATTGTTTTCCAATATTTGTTGCGAATAGTTCGTTTGATGGCTAAAGTTATTCGCAAATCAGCCTGACATACTGCGCTTCAACGTTTGACGTTAATATACGTATTTATGTTAGTGAGAAAACTTCAATCCATGTATTGTTTCCTTATCCTTATTGGTTCCTTATTGCCTTCCTTTTCAGAATTCCATACAGTGAGAAGATTAGGTCACCAAAAACGCAGGTGAGATGGCAAAATGTTATGATATAATTTTTTTAATTACAGTAAACATAGATGCAGTGGCCAGTACCAGAGATAGGTACCAGGAAATTCTGAAAAGACATATGAAAAGTGGAATGTATATAACAAACATTTGTGTGACGAACATAGATGTTTGTTGTGTGGAATGTCCATTAATATTGATAAAAGTCGCGATTACTTAAAGGTCAAACCACGAATTACCATAAACTACTACTAGATCGACAGGCATACTAACCGAAAATGCAACCCTACATTTAAAAACAGATTGGGTAGGCTAGTCACCAAAATCTATATTACAAAAAATAAAATTGCAGTCCTAATTAAGGTCGAACGATATAATAACGCTGAATTGGTCAAGAGTGCATAATCATCAATACGCTCATTCGCTATTAAATATAAAAGTACGTTCAAACTTAATTCGTTTTAGAGGTAAATTTTCAAGTAGAACTTTTTAGCAGTAAATATATTGGCCTAAGTTTTATGTCTTCATTCTCCCGCAGGTCATTGTACGAATCATTTCAAATACTCGTATGAATTGCAAATGCACTATCGAAGGAAAATAAATAAATGTAGTAGAGATGTTACTCTTACTATCCAACCCTACGATTCTAACTTTATTCAAGACCTCGATAACGGAATCCTAAGAGACTATCCAAACATTCATTAGCCTACATACATCCTATGATCACTCGTCTCGGTGTTCGAGCACTGGAGTCGTGATCTATCAACTTTTCTATCGTTCAGCCCTCTTACAAATCTTATTGCTATCAAAATAGGGTTCTTCCTGCTTCGTACAGTTGATGTTTTGGTGACATTCCGAAGGAAGCGTGCGCGCACATCACAGAGTGGCATAATAGCGCACGTGTGAGCGGCGGAACTAATCCACCGGAAGTCCTTTATCTGTCGGCCGTTCATCTCGGAGCAGCGTATCGTACGCAGTAAAAGGGTTGTTTATTTGATCTGTTATGGTATTCAAGTTCACTATTGGTAGAAGTCTAGAAAGGAACTTCTGTTCTAGATAAAACTGCGCTTTAAAATACGGATATTGGCAGCACTTCCCAAGTAGGGAAGTTTTTTTATGTGATGTAGATGATAGAACGAGCTGACGGCCCACCTGATGTTAAGAGGTAACCGCCGCCCATAATGTAGGGAAGTACTGCCTATATCCGTATTTCTACTTAACAATCAGCGTACGCCTAATGCTGTATTTGAAAATGTACACTACGCAAGGATTTCTATCTTCATACAGTCGTACTAGCTGTATAATTATGGCAACTAACAATTAAACATGCTAAAATTATCCAGTTTACTTATCCATATCTAAAATGCTGGATATATTATGCAGCCTTTTTTTCAGACAGCTTAGATGACACTCAACCCTTTTCAGTTGCATCTGAACTGAGCTGTACGTCTCAGCTGCATCAAAGCATTGTAACTAATATGTAATAAAAGCTTTCAATGCGGTTATTTATTTAAAAGATGTTATAGAAACCCGGCGAAATGATCGATAGCAAATAAATATATTGTGGTAATAGAAACGACTTAAGCACCGTTAGACTTACATCGTTGCGATGAAATAAGAAGTACACTCCATAATTATAATGTAAGTAGACACTAACATCCCTATTTATTGAGTGGAAAGCAATACTAGTAAAAAGTATAAACCGTATAAACAGCAGCCAAGCAAGTTGTAAGATTATGCGAGAAGCTGGTTCGTGCCATGTCTGTCACAACCCATGAGAGAGCCGCTATGTAACGGGCGGGCGGGCGGCGCGGCGGCGGCTCCGTGCCACAACAGCTGGTTTCGTCCGACTCTATTTACTTAGAAAATGAGCTTACCCGCCCGCAGACTCTTCGCGTGGAACAAATAAAACACATGATTAATTTAATAACACCTAACTTGTGAATCGTCTATGAAAATTAATATAAATTAACTACACGCATACTTAAACCAAGTAACCGTAAAGAAATTAAATCTTAAATTTTGGTTTCCACAGTACATGCCCAGTGTAGAGGTAGAGACCGCCGAGTTATCGTTGAGTCTAAAACACTTTCAACATTTCAATATTATATCTTTTTTTCTAATTTTAAGTTAAAGTTTTTAGTTGCTAAGTTTGTGTATATTGTTGTCAATAAATAGTTTTAATTTCATTTTCATTTTCGAATACCATTTTAACTGCCGATTGTGAATTTGATCTGTCTGTTTTTGAGAGAGATTTAGCTGAAATAGATGCAATTTTCTGTTCTGTTTATGAATATTTTCGTCATGTTTTCAATAAAGATTATGGTATTTCGAACACTTGAGCGAAGAGCGAACAATTATTATGGATTGAGAAATTTATTTACTCTAAGGTATAATGTCGTAATAAATGTACGTGTATATAATGTATACAATTACCAACGGTGTGCAAATGTTCTCTGTTTTCTTCACGATACTCCTGTGTTGATGTGAACACCATTGTTATCAAACACTTTCTCGCAGTCGCTTGGAAATCGCTTTCGATTACCAATATTGATCTGTATAATCAATGTTTCAATCGGCAATAAGAGATTAAACATCCGGGCAGCTCGTGTTGCTACTAACGATGCCATATTGTACTTTGGTCTTCCTTGATATAAGAAAATATTAAAGATAACAGAAAATTCATTTCATTCGTCTTTCATCGTTTCCAAAGATTTATTTTACAACCTTCGACGTGTATAAAAACGAATTGCACTTTGATATTCAATTCAAACAAGGACGGGAACCTGTTATAGGTTCGGTCGCAGATATTTTAAAAGTGATTGGCGTGTATTACTTTTACATCCTAGGGTTGGCCGGGTGATTTAAGTCGAGGCTTTCAAACCATACCTTTATTTTGCAACTTACTCACATTCAAACGTAGCTTCACATTATTGTTCACTGTCTTATAACCGCTAGTGACAGAAATTACAAAATCAATTAATAAAAATGACGGAAATTGGTCGTCCGTTTCTGAAACCAGCGCAATAAAAGTTCCGTTTAAAAAAAAACATTAATTGTAATTTGAGTTCGATGACATTGTTTTATTCATTTTAGTAGACATTATTTTTAGATAATTTATTTAATACTATGTCACTTTAATTGATTTGTCTGAAATAAACGTTTATTATTACTATTTAGTTTTTTTTTATAATCATAGAAAAACATGAACTAATAATATGAATAATGGCCACACATATAGAAATGTTACTATTTTACTCCCGTAAGTGATTAAAAATACTATATAGAATCGGAAGAAGAAGGTTAAAAGCTTTTGACTGCATCAAATTGTGTCACCGATCAACGTTTCGAGAGTAGCTATGTGACATCGTTTACGGTAATTTAAACCGGCGAGTAGGCGGGTTATTACAACGATTGTGGCTGGGCCGTGACCCGCCACCTGCCGGTCACGGTTGAATTACACGTACCGGGTACCTTGTAACGTTTGCATACGCACAATGGTATGAATATAATACCTACGTTTGTACAACAAATCCTACTAATATTATAAACGTGAAAGTTTGTATGGATGTTTGTTACTCTTTCACGCTCGAACGGCTGATTGGATTTGGATGAAATTTGGTATCAAGATAGCTTAAATTCTGGATTAACACATAGGCTTCTTTGATCCCGAAAGTGCAGTGTTCCCGCGGGATTACTTATTCACCGCGGGTAACACCGCAGGGCGCAGCTAGTAATATAATAATTATAAATATAAGAAAAGCTCCTTAGAAATTACACTCATGTGAGTGTCGGCGTCGTTACCAATGAAGGGTTTTTTTATTTAGTTACTTATTTACCGTCTCCCACACCTCAAGATGAATTATCAAAATTGTCATGAAGGTTTGACGCGTTGGTATAAATTTGAAGTATTTTTATGCGTATAAGTTACATGACCATCAAGATACCAACCTGATGTGAAGTGGTAAACTCTGCCTATAAAAAAAGTAAAAATCTTATGTCCCTTGAGCCCATCTTTGGCATGGGAAGAACCAAGTCGCATTGTATTGCGCCCGTAATTTTAAGACGTGAAGGTGGAATTTCGCAAGCGCCTGTATTTTCCGGCATCACACCTTTCATTTCGTAAGGCAGTAATGAGTTTGTGATAGGGACTGCTTGTGGTAGAAGTATGGCGGCAGCACTTCCCCAGACGACGCTAGCACAACAATGGGTAAGCATAGCGTGAAAACAATAATACCCGTACCATTGCGATCCATACGAAGACTTACAGGAAACATCAGTGACAATACAGTAAGTACACTCAACCCCTGCAATTGCAAGGATTCCTTGTGTCGTAGGAAGCGTAACACAAATACCTAAACACCACAAACATCCAATACCAGGGAACATAATTATTCCACGGCCACGGTTGGAGGTTTTTCAAGGAGGGAATTTTCAAAAATTATTCCCAAGATGGGAATAAATTTGAAAATTGGGCATTTTCTCTTAGACACAGACAAACATTTATTCACTATTTAGCACACATATACATTAAACACAAGAAATATAGAAGAAAGGTTTATTAAACGTATACAAAGCTAAAACATTAAAAGAAAAAAACACTCGAAAGCAATTTATGAAACACTAGCTGTTGCCCGCGACTTCGTCCGCGTGGAATTCGGTTTTATCACGCACACCTATTTTACCCCTCGGAAAAGTAGCTTAAATTACTCCTTATTACATCAGCTATCTGCCAGTGAAAGTCCCGTCAAAATAGGTCCATCCATTCCAGAGATTAGCCGGAACAAACAGACAGACAGACAAAAATTATAAAAAATTCTTACGGATCCTAATTTTTTGAAAATAAATTATAGCCTATGTTACTCCTCGATAATGTAGCTTTCTATTGGTGAAAGAATTTTTGAAATCGGTTCAGTAGTTTCTGAGTTTACTTCGGACATACATACAACATACATACACCTTACCAACATTATCTCTTTATAATATTAGTATAGATATTGAGCAAATTGGAAAAACCGGAAAAAATTAAATCTATTTGTGTGCTTCAACAGCAAAAGAGTCTATCCTCAGCATTTTTCCTGATCACATCGCTAAGATGCAGCTAAGCGCTGGTATTCTGTCAAGACAGAGAACTACCAACAACCCATTTTGGGGGCCCGCGTTACCTCTGAATCCCTACACGTGTCCCCCGGGTGGTGCGAAAGGACAACCCAAAGTAGCAGTAGAACTTGTTCCAAGTTCGCCCGGAGAAGTACCGCCACCACATCTGCCGCCAAGCAGTGATGCACTCGTGTTGCCGTGTTCCGGTGGAAGAGAGTGGGTGCCAGTGAAATTGCAGGCGCATGAGACGTAACATCCCCGTCTCGGGGTGACTTGAGTTATCTCGTACTTTGGTGGAGAGACTTGAGTATTGCTGTTGTCTATGGGCGGCGGTTACCACTTAACATCAGATGGGCCTGAGAGCCCATTGATTGAGGGCAACAGCACGTTCTATCACCAACATGCCATAAAAAACTACTCTCGAGCTAAGTTAACACACCGCTGCCTAAATTCGATAGTGGCACAAAACCAGATGTGTCAAAATTGAGTTTTTGGTGTAGTTCGAAGCGAAATCTTCTGTATTATAATGTGATTAAAATTCACATTCTTATTCGCCCAACTGAGCGAGTAACGTCACTAAATGTCGTTATCTGATTGGTTGGATTTACTCGTCATCGCTCAACGCAAAACCGCACTCCTGGAAAATGTGTTTTTTTTAGTTGTTTCACTGTCGAATTTAGGCGGGGATATGTTTAAAACTGCAGTCCACACTGACAGATACCGTGGGGGAGTGATGCAAGCGGCATCGGTACGTCACGGTGGTGATCGCCCGCCCGCCAGTGACTTCCGTTCGCTACCTTCGGGAAGTGCGCTCATTCGGCCGCGCCCGCACCAATGCTAATGCAACATGTCGGCACCCGTGACATACGGTGACATATTAATTAGGGGTATTATTATTATTATTATTATTATTAATAATATCATATATAAGCCTCTCAGCTCAATTTGTAGTAACTTTGCCTTCTGCGCTGTAGGTCGTGGGTTCGATTTCTACCCAAAACCAACATTTGTGTGACGAACATAGATGTTTGTACTGTGTCTCGGTGTTAATATGTAAGATAAGTATGTGTTTAAAAAAGTATTCTATCAGTTGCCTCGTTCCTACAGTACAAGCTATGTTTAGTTTTGGGCTAGGTTTCGGTATGTAAAATGTCCACCGATATTTATTATTATTATTTAGGATTCCTGTTACCTGAAGCTAATTTAAAATACATTTCTCAGAAGAAACTGATGAGGCTTGAAACGTGATCGCAAGTGGTCTCACGTAAAATTTCCCAATAGCTGTCTAATTAGAGTATTAAGGCGTCAACGTTATCTTGTTTGCTTGAGATACGACGTGACATCCGAAACCATGATGAGCATATTACCGCAATCGAGATCTACGCAAACAGAAATTGGGAACAGCACCTGTACCAAATGGGCAAATAAAAATCACTACGTAGTTTTATATTGGGGTATCTACATTTTCGTAACAATATTTAGCAAGTTTTTTTCTATAGTTACCTTTGTAATTTATATGTAATTAGTTTTAACTTCTATTTAAGTCACTGGTCCTCTCGAACTGGTGAGGTGAAAGGATTTTAAATGCGCCTCAAAGAGGCTCTTTTCGTGCATTTGACACAGGTCAACGAATATTTAGTTCTAGGACATGGCGGTTTCCTCAAGATGTTTTCCTTCACCGTTTTGAGAACGTGGTATTGCGCACAATATATCTTTCAATCGAAAAACTCATAGGTGCACGTCGGGATTTGAACCGGCGACCTCCGGATTGAAACTCGGGGTCAGTACCACTAGACCACCACGCTCCCACGGCTCCCAGTCACTAGTTTTAACTGAAAACTTATTAGTGAACGTTGAGTAAAACGAATTTCATTACATGAAAATAACAGACAATTGGGTTTGCATGTAGCTGAACGATGGCCTTCGCATTTCTATTCAGTGATGTGTAAAGAATATGTTAAGAAAACAAACAAAAACGTAAGCACTAACCCTTGAATTAACTTTGCGCAAGCGGCAAAGAAACACACAACATAAACATCCATGCTTCGAGAAAAAACATTATGCTCATCGCAGAAATGGTTGCCAATCAAATTAGAGTTATATACACATACATGGATCCATCAATTAAATATTAAATAACTAAATAATTATTATATTTCAGACTGTGTAAAGATTTGCTCGAAGTTTAGAATTCTAAATCGATAAACGCAGACTTTCTAGAATTTGCAAGTCGTCTTAAAACAGTTTCACTTTTACACATTGACGTTCACAGAATAGAGAAGTAGTGGAGATTTGGCTTTCTGTGTCGACGTCAGTGTTAGCATTCGTTATCTCTATGTAAAAAGAGAATAGGTTATTTCAACACAAGCAATGTATGTACACTGTGCCCACATGTTCTTCACTTTGTCAGTGATATACTAAACGTTTGAGATACCTCTGATAACCAGCATCCTTCGGTACCACAGGTCATAATAAAGTGGTCCAGTCGAGACTAGCTAATTATCACCCGAGAATGTCACCGTGCAACCACTGCTATCATCGTGACACCCTCATAAATGAAGCTGAATTGCAAATAATTACGCCTGCATTACTACTGACATTACGACTTAATACTGCACATTATTACTGGAGTCACTACCTCGATACATCAAAGATAAATGCAAGTAATTTTAATTAAGAATCTCTTGAAAATACTAGCCTATTTGGCTTCTCATTCCTTGGGTCATATCCACAAGGGCACACTTGGGTCATAATTGAGTCATAGCAGCACCTTGAATATATGTGTTTTCATTTCGTTTAATTATTTATCTTTTTTAGTTCGTTCAAGTTCGTTTTTTTACACTTAACGGTCACAATATTTACAAAAAATAACTTTCCTAGCTATAACGACTTATATCTACGTACTTTTGTTATATCTGATTTCCGTGTTATGTGTAATACTGCGAGATATCAGAAGTAAATAAATTTTCTATTTCGTAAAATTTCATTAGCTTGTCCGTTTCTTTACAGTTTGCCAACCAAACACAGGGATTTAAAGTACTGTAAGGATTTTTTATTATTTAAATGATACGAGGATTTAAACCTGGTGATATTTATATTTTCGTATCTAGTTTTAATCACCGTAGTTGAGAAAGAAGTAGTTTATAAAAGCAGATTACGCAGGTAAATTCCAAAAGAAAGTAATTTTTGCTTGCCGTTCAGAATTACAGTGCTATAATCTTATTGCAATCCCAAAGGAGTTTCACTCACGTTTGTATTGATTATGGCATTACAAATAACACATTCATAGGGTTTCCTTGCGACTTCGGTTACATCTTAATGCACCTTCATATTACAAGTTTCCCATCATTTACGCGTGTAAATGTCGAAACTGTATTTCATGGATTCCAAAATATAGCCGATAACGATTTGTTGATGGTCACTGCCTAGATCTTAAGGAAATACACGCGATCTGTTTCATGAAACGTACTGTTTGACACTAGAAGTGTTATACTTAGTTTCATAATTAAAATACAATACAATACTATACCAGAATAGTTAAAGTTGTATCCATCTAGATAATAAAATACAATCAGGGCAGGCCGCGAATAATCAAGCATAAAAATGCTTTAGTAGAACCCAAGTCACGTCTGAGGCGAGCCCAAACAAAAATTCGAAATGTCGACCTCGCATGCTCATCGCTATTCTAGTGAAAGTCGATGAAAATATAAACGTTGTATGATTCTCATCACGTGCGACTGCAAATTAGGACATTTTCGATCGACATAGACATTCTTTCAAACAATGGGCTTCCTGTGGCCATTTATAATTCTTCGGCAATCAATTTCGTGCACCAAAATGCATCCTGAGAATTAAAATTTTCAAAAAGAGAGTTATTAATCATGCCATTGTTCTGTATTACAACAATTTCGTTTAGTCGCTTGTCTAGTGATGAGTTTTTGAGGGGGTTTTATTTTGATTGATTGTGATACTTATATTAATCAGGTTGGACTTTTAGCACTTTTAGTTTCAAACGCGTAGTCTTTCTATGTATGTACATTAATGGAATTTGTCATAAAAATGCATGGAGAGTCAGATGGGGTTTAAACGGGTGCCAAACAGCAAATATGCATGTAGATTTGTAATTCGAATGTGACTAATTGCCATTTGCAATTGCCTTTATTTAAGAATTCAATGGAAATATAATTTTGTTAGTAAACGTGTTTTGTTTTTATTATTATTATACTTGTTGTAAATCTTTCTTAGTATTAAAAATTATCCTATATTCGATATTTTTAAGTCAGATAATCAGGCAGACATAATTATGGAAGAATACGTAAAATTCGTAGTTCAAGATCAATGTCGGTCACGGTCTCGGAATTAAGTTTCGATGAAAAAGTCATTAATTGAAAAAAAACAATTTACACCTTATTCCATTTCATTACTACCTATTTTCAATTGCTTAGTGAAAGAGATCTCTACAGAGCCTGAATAATCATTGTAGAGCAAATACCTACAGCGAGACGAATGGCAGGCAAAAATGGCTTCGTTTAATCTTTAACTTTACTCGGCATAGGCCCTGCAACATTCTAAATAATTAGATTCGTATACATTTTTTAAAGCAGTTTCATACATTGGCTTGAGTAATTTAAGTGATTTGGCGAAGACGAAGTGCAAGTAATGGAGAGTAAAAAGGAGGTCAGTCGCTTTATCAAAGGCAGGTGTAAGTAACGAGTTTCAATGGGAACCATCCGAAGGCATAATCATCTTAAAACCAGTTCTGAATAAAAGTATGATGTGACTTGATATATCTGTGATTTCCGTTGAGTCATCATAAACTGCCTCGAATTATTCTGCAGACAAAAAGAGCGCGTTGAAGTCTTTTGCGTGAAAACTCTGAAATGTAAGCTCGACGAATGTTGAATGCACAATCATTAACGTGGAAAGCTCGTGTTACAAAGCATTTCCATAAATAAATGCAAATAGTGATGTCGCTTTGATAAAATTTCATGAGATGAAATTGCAGATGCATGAGACGTAACATCCCCGTCTCGGATTGATGAATGCAACGCAATGCGACTAATGTTATCTCATACTTTGGTGGAAAGGACTTGAGTCGTATTGTTGTTGTCTATGGGCGGCGATTACCACTTAACATCAGGTGGGCCGTCAGCTCGTTCCACCACCAGAATCGTATAAAAAAAAAGATGCGATCTCTTAGTATTGAAACGTTTTTGATCAATCTCGAATATTTATCAGCTGGTTAACTTATTTTTTTAAACATATGACTTTTACCAGATACATATTCTATAAACACCTATATCGGGAAGTAAATATAAATAATAAATAACAATAATAATATTAATATATTTTAATACATAAAGAAAAGTGACAATTCTTGCACGCCATAAATGTGATTATGGAATCACATTTATATCGAAATCCACTTTATGATATTCGTGAGTATGTTGTGAATTATATTTCGTTATTGCTTATGCAATACTTGTTATGACTTTATCTGATAATACGTATCGAGGCATGAAATAATGTAGTTATCTATAGTATCAAATAAACTTCAAGCATTGTGAGAAATTACAATAACTGAAGGCACAGACTGTTAAATTTTCTCTGATCCGGAACTGTTCTCAAGTCGGTCGCTTATAATTTATCGGTCAAACGTGAACCATTGCTACGAAACAACGTGAGAAACAACAAAATGCCCGTAAATAATTTTCTTAACCTTACAAACGTTATGGTTAAATATAAAATTCGAAATTTAATAAAATTGTTTAACAGCTAAAAATTCTGGAACAGAAAATTTCTAGAGGTGACTGATTTTTATTTGTGTAACTTTGGTCACCATAAATATTTATGTTATCAAGGTACGGGTACCGACAATTTTACTGTCTGACAGCCTCCTTTGGGGTTGAACGATTGCGCTGTTAAAGTGTCCATTACTTTTTATTTGTCCATCAGGATCTTAATAATGGACAAGTCAAAAGAAGTGCAATGCGCTTATGGCCTTGTCAGATTGCGCGCTTCACCTTGCCAGTCAGGTTTAACAACGTGGTAAAAAATACACTTAATCGATAAAACCTATGAGAATTGAGTTATTTATTTAGGGACGTAATTATTATCTGTGGAACCCGATCTGAATGCGGCGCGGCTCCTTTCATCCGATCCGAGAGACTGCACTGTTGGTCAATTAAGTTTACCGATAAACATTTTCTTGGACTTCTCGTAGGAAACGAGAACAAACTATACAGAATTTGAGCAATTAACATATTTTTTTTACATTTCTACTGTGGTTAAATTCAGTTCTTCAACGATCAAAACTGTATTTCATGTGGCGTATTTACGTTAGGTACTATGGCAGACGCTGAGTGCACAATTACGTCCAGATATATCCTGGTTTGAAATATAACCAATGGTCTGTTTATTTTGCAAAAATAATTCCAGTAAACTTTTTGACAAACGTTGCTATGTTGATTCTGCAACGTATCGAAACCTTAAATCAATCTACACATTCTTGCAACGTGTATTGATGGTACCTACTACTCGCTTCTCCCCACACAATAGTGGTTCCCATAGAAAGTTGTAAACAATATCATGGAGTCTCGTTGGCTATTGATACGTATGTCACGGTATTGTGAACAAGCAACGCATTACGTTTTCGGTGAAGTATTTTGGAAATTTGTCAAATATTACTTTAAACAGACAACTGCATCAAGAAAACTTTTTCTTTTTATGTAATCGAGGGTATAGAACGAGCTGACGGCCCACCTGATGTTAAGTGGTAACCGCCGTCCAACAATACGACTTAAGTCCACTCCACCAAAGTAACAGATGACTCAAGTCGCATTGCGTTGCGTCCGTCACCTGGAGACGTAGATGTTACGTCTCATGCACCTGCAATTGCACCGACTCCTTCGCTTTTCTTATATTTATGCACCGATGTATCTCTTCTAGTACAAAATAAAATTCGATTTTCTGTTAATTGCTGTGGTTTGTCTATTACATTAAATGCTCTTTTTCCACGTAAGTAATGTTCTGGGTTGGTTTTAACTGACGACATCAATGAGGTTGGAGTGTTTAATGGCCAAACAAGTTTATCCTCATTTTACGAATATATGACCGTTAGCAAAACAAACCATAAGCCACTTACGAAATTTAAATTCAATAATGATTTGTTGTTATGTGGCTGGTAAACGTTCATAAGCCAGTTTACTCTTGTGGATTATCTAACAAATCAAATGTTTCCATAATAGACTGGTATTTAGCTACATACATTAAGAGCAGTAGAACTCTCGCCAAGTTCGTCCGGGGAAGTACTGCCACCGTGCCCATTTCTGCCGCCAAGTAATAAGGCGTTCGCGTTACTGTGTTCCGGTTTAAAAGGTATGGTTGCCGGTGTAATTACAGGCACATGAGACATTCCACCAACACGTCTCGTAGTTACGGGCGCATACGATGCGACTTGAGTCTTATCGTACCTAGAACGGAAGGACCCAAGCCGCATCGGTTGTTATGGGTCGAGGTTACCACTTACCACCAGGTGGGCCGTCGGCTCGTTCCGTTACTATATCCCATAAAAAAAACATACTTGGTAGTAGATATGACGGTAGCTCTATATGCAACAACTCACTACCAGCATTATCAACTCGCAAACAATTAATATGCTAAAGTAATTATAAACCAATGCCTCTTAATTGCCAATTAAAAACCAATAGGAATATTATTCGAACCAGAGAATAATCAATTGCATATAGAAGTATTACCTGCATTTACTGTTTCCACTTTCTTCTGTAACGGTAAATTTTGTTTAAGATTCCATGAACACAGCTTTCTTATAATAAATATATGAGATGTTTTAGATGTTTAGTGTCGGTCACACGGCCGCATCGGATAAAGGTGTCATAATTCACGTGCAAACATCGCTACGGCTACGTGGAAGCAGGCGACGACGTCTCGATGTGGGACAACCACGGTATTTAGTCTCAATCAGACGAGTTTCATTTATACAGAATCTGAGAAGTTGGTATTACAGCCCGAATCACCTGACGGGTAAACATAGGCAGGTCGTAACGTCACTGCTGAAATTTACCGTTAAGATCCGCTGCTTCGCTGGGTCAGACTTTGCAGCCGCTCCTCGTCATATCACAGGCTCACAACCACAAACACTAGGTATCCGGATATCACTGAGTAACACTTCACACGGTCACCGACCGTCCACGTACATTTCGTCGGTTGTCGCGAGAGCCGGGAACTGAGCGCGTAGGACGACCAAATGCGGCGGAGCGTAAATGTTAGCCTACCTGTCAATGGCGCTTGCGTGTCGACACTCAGCGGCCCACCGACCGCGCACCCGACCGAGGAAACCGCTCCACCGACGCGGCCCGTCGCCATCTTTAATATAACCTCCTTTTCGTAACTGATAGTTCGAAATAAACCTCCTTTTTTAATCTGAAATATATTTCATATAATGTATTTTTGGACTGAGTAACGTATTTCATCGAGCATTAACAAAAAATTATATGAAAACCGTTTAAATTAGAGCGCGAAAGCCTTATTCTGCTTCACCAATATAGTGATTCCATCTATTGGAATTTTCACGAAACACATTAAATAATAACGTATTTTCTCGATTGTTTAGAGTTTTCTTTGTCTATTTTGTATATTTAATTTAGACAATAAACGATACATAATTCTATAATTAAATTAGGGATCATAAATACCTATATGGTTAGATTTTTTATCCCAAACCACTCATTGCTGCTAGTACGTCCTGGAAAGTTCTACGTTATCGATTTGAGATAAAAATATCACGTATGTTTCAAAGATGGCGCTGTAATAAGTGTACAGTAGAGCCTTTCTCGACCACAATAAGTCTCTAAGCGGGTCTTAACGAGCAGACTGTCATCAAAGGGTTCTCTCTCTCTTCTTTCCCAAAATAATGACACATTATTTATTTTTAAAACAGAAGGTTGGCAACTATATTTATATTTAAACACCTAAGTACATTCGACCTACATAAAACATATGCAACTTGATAATGCTGAAATAAATACAATTTAGATCTACAAATTATTCATAATAACTACAAGTGATCAAGTGATCCAATGTCAGTATTATTCTAGTCACTAACATTACTACTCTTATACTCGTCATTTACTCGATCTATTAATAAGTATATGCACAGTTTTCAAAAACAGGCACCTGACTTAGTTATGATACACAACGTTTTTATATTTTTTAATCAACCTTCTGTGACGTTTCTAAGCCATTTATTTATGAATAAATTGAAAATTAAGTTTTTGAATTTGACTTTAGAATTTTTGCAATACATTTTGTAAAAGAGCTCCTTCCATTTCATCCATTCAGGCATAATAAACAACTCTTTCAAACGTTGGACTTGTGTAAACTAGTTACGCCCACAACTTGCTTAATTGTGAATGCCTTAGGAATCGTCAAGTCATCACATAAATTGAATTTTAATTATCGTTTAAACGACACCGGCCAAAGTCTTTATTTATAGGTCTTATATATTGTTTGGCCTAGTGGTCAATGAGACCATAGACTGAATTCAAGCACCAAATTGGCCACCTTTCTGACGACATGCCACATGAGATCTTTTCTGTTGTGGTCAGATTTTGGATATACGAACTGTTATTTTATTATGTATCAAATTGCTGGGAAATCTATAAGAACGTACAAAAAAAATGCGTTTTTGGAAAAAAAGAAGAGAAAAATAATTTGAAATATATTTCAGTAAAACAAGTTTTTTCCTATGACCACATTTACCAACCCCATCAAACTCTGGAAAAAACCTCGGGCTATACTTGCCAAATCCAACGAGGGCAAACGTAATGGGACTAATTCATCTTAACAAATTAGTAACTTCATCATCAGAGTAGCTCCATATTATTGCATATTCACCGAAGTAATTGATATCCATCATCCCAGTCAGACAGCAAGCGCTTGAAAAATCGAATACAAATTTTGAATCACAAAGATACACGAACAAAGCAAATAAAATCAAAGGCAGATGTGATCAGGTAGGTCCGGTTATGTATGGTGCAATGTACCAGGATACAACCACAAATCTGGCAGACAACAAGGTACCACGCGAATAGGTATTTTATACAAATTATTCAATCCATGTGTAAACATCGGCTTCTCCACATAAATTATTTACTTATTGCTTATAAAATGTAAGACATCAAGAAACCAGTATATTTCTAATCATTTAATAATTGAGCTTTTATGTCTGTCTGTTTGTGTTATTTTTCTGAATACTTCTTTTTTTTACACGTTTCACAGCGCCATCCAACCCCAACCTATGCATAACTTCTGTGGGAACCCGAGAACTGATATAATACTTAAGTATTTGTTTGTAAATGCATACATCTTAACACCCAGACACAAAACGAACATCTGTGCCCGTCACACAATTTTTTGTCTTGAGTAATTGAACCCACGACCTAAAGCGCAGAAGGCAGAGTATATACCAACTGAGCTGTGAGGCCGATCAGTATTATACTGTATACTTGCCGACTACCAGCCTCACCAGCGCTCTGCCGCGTCCGACCGCACTCCGCCGCGTCCTTCCGCACTCACTCACTCACTCTGGTATGTTTAGAGTATTCATTTTATCTTATTATAAACTGAAGTTAATTCATCGAATAAGTAAACACAACATTTATTGATTCTGAGGCGTTACGAAGTTTGCTGGGTCATCTAGTATGCAAATAAAACAAATAGCTCACACTGCTGTACTAGGTTTTCCTGTATCGTAGGCGGCATTATACAAACACAAATAATTTGAAATTACAGGCACACGAGGTATTCTATTCACGTTAGTACCAGTGGAAGTTCACAGTTTTACTGCTTTTGTTACGGACAGTCTGGTGTGCCCTTACTTATGCACATAAAGAACAGCAAAGATTACAAGAAATCCACTTTAAGCTACGCAAATGTTTGCCCCGACTTGGGATTGAACCCTTTGATTGAATTAAAACTAATTCTACGTCTTGAAAGGAATGCTCCTTAAAGTTACGCAGTTTCAAAGATTGCATGAGTGATCAAGAAAATGTATATATTAATAGTAATAAATACGAATAAGTTTCAAAGGTTGCACGAGTGATCAAGAAAATTGATATAAAAATTAATAAAGTAAAGTCGTAAATTATCACTAGTTCATGCAAACGAAAATTTTGCTTCTTCCAAGTCCGCTCTTTGAGGTCATGTGAATTATTTTAATATTGTAATCAAAACGGAACTTGAGTTTTGGATCGTAGTTTCAAAACCTTCAAAAGAGAGAACTCACGAGAAAGACCTTAGCGCAGGATGAAGTTCACCAATGAATGCAAAATCTAATGGAAAACTTAACTAGCGTCTAATGGTCTACTGTCAGGAATACTTCCGACAAGCAAGAGTGATAGATGGATAGGTAAATTAATTCTTTTTTAGTATACACCAAAACACAAAACATTATAAAGGTAAAATGAGTATGATGGCATAATGGGCGGCCTTATCGCTAATAGTCTCTACCAAGCAACCTTTGCTGGTCAATATTTAAAAGCAGGAAAAAGGGGAGCCGGCGCGGCGCCGCGTCTCAAAAATAATTAGGCCGAACGGGCTTTAATCTGCAACGGTAACTACTACGTGTCAGATGTAAGAAATAGAATGCGCCTCAAAGAGGCTCCTTTGGTGAAATTGCCACGCGTCATCGAATTTTTGGTTCTAGGACATGCTGATTTCATCGCTATATTTTCTTTCACCGTTTTGAGAGGTTAGTTTATTTCCATCCTTCATATTTCCTTTAATATTTATTTCAAAACAACAAACATGCAAAATGCAGGTGATAATTAAGTTTCTTTATCCATGAAGCTCCTTAAGACTATTCTGGTCTCACTAGTTATTTACCTACATACAGAGATTCACGACTTTATGCCCGAAGGGGTAGGCAGAGGCTAAATTGGTAATTTTTCACCTTGGGGGTTACTAGAGTGGATATACTATCGTCTACGTTACTTGGTTAAAATTATTATCTCTGTCTTACATTTTCTGAAAGCGATGAATGTAGAGGGTGTCATTATTTTATTTGATCTTTATTATCTGTGTTGTTTTATTTTGTGATATTCATTTATTGGACATTTTATAATCGTATAACTAGCTAATTTATTTGACATTTACATTATGTATTACTATTAGATAATAATTATTTTGTAATTACGTATTCAACTGATGTAACTGGTTAATACGTATTAATTGAATTAAATGGTATTTTTAGAATATGAGTAGGTAAAGTAAATTAATGACAAAACAGAGACACACAGTCAGCGAAATTATTTTTGATAGCAAGACATAAATTGAAACTAAATTATCGTGTGAAGCCACAAGTCTAGTTTTTCGCCAAGCAATTAAATACAGGTCGTAAAATATTATCACTCCGATCAGAAGACAGGTGCAGCGAATATTGTGAAAATAAAATAGAAGCGAGATGTGTGAAATAAATTGGTACAATTCACAATGAGGTACCGCGAGGGACCGAGCTGAGGCCACGATACTGTGTCAAGAGCAAACATGTGTAGTTGAGTTGTAGCCTGGCTGGGCAGGCCTTTTTCAAGATTCAACGTTAATAATACAGGACACGCCATTTGCATGAATCAGTTGGGGGTAAATCCGAGATAGCTTATTTATCTGAATATTTTATTTAAAATAGATATTATAAAAAGTAAGCTAAGCATAGTTTATACTATGGGAACCAGGCAACTGATAGAAAACATATATATGTACTTTTTTGTAAATACATACATATAGTACATATTAACACCCAGACACAGAAGCAACATCTATATTCGAAACACAAATGTTTGTCCTCGGTGGGAATCGAACCCACGACCTACAGCGCAGAAGGCAGAGTTACTGAGCTGTGAGGCCAGTCAATATTTGTTTATATCATTGAGTGGGGTTAATCTCCTGAAAACGGAAAAACGTATTGACCTCATCTTGCCTGGTGGAAGGTAGTAACGAGGTATTTTTCTGGGGATTCTCTCTTATTTCTTCTATTGTTAATTTATTTTATGGTGTCCAATTCAAAAGGGTATACCGCTGACAGGAGGACTCATTTACGGCCAGCATTGTGGTGGAGATATACTTTGCTTCTGTTTTCCTGTGGCATGGCGATTTTTTGACCTCAACATTATCTTTTTTGTCAAATCTTAACGAAACACGTTTTTTTTTTAATAATTTCAAGTGTCTTTGTTTTATCTTGCTCTTATGTTAACAAACATTGATTTACGTTAGCGGAAAATAAATTAAACGTTAATTCTCACGTCGGACTTGGAATACGGTTTCTAAAGTGAAGGAGCGCTAAGTTAAGCTAAATTTAACGATATACCTTCTCTTTCTAGCCCAATAAACGTTACTAAAAGACATTAATCTTAAATCCATTGTCCAATACAATGAAAACTTAAAATTACACTGATAAGAAAATGGGGATTACTTTCTGAAGATGAAGTGAAAAATTATCAATGTTGTAAAATATAACTTTACGATACCACAAATTCCGCTAGTTCCGGCTACCGTCAAGCTCCTAATTAAGGCAAAACGTGAATATATACATTATCCACACGCCATACCAGAGCTCCAATATTTTCCGACACTTAACCTTTTTATCCGCAACTACTCCACGTACCTGTGTGGTGCTGACGTCGCCGTGTCCGGCTCAAACTCCGGACCTCGGAAACGGAATGTCACGCACTTCTACCATACTGGTAAAATTAAACATTACCCACCTTCGTGTCAGAAAAAAGGGTGTGATTCCCGAAATTCCATCACCCATCTACATCGGTGGCGATTTGGGTTATAACAATATAGATTTTCAAATTCATCCAGGGAAGTACTGCCACCATACCCGTTTGTGCAGCCAGGCATTCGCGTTACTGTGTTCCGGTGTGAAAGGTGTGGCCGGTGAAATTACAGGTACATTAGACATTCCAGATACACGTCTCAGAGTTACGGGCGCATACGATGGTGGGACGTCTGCTTGTTCCGTAACTGAATCACATGAAAAAAATACAACTGGAAGTTCGTACATAAATAGTATATTTTTTCTGGTTTCATTGCTATGTTAGTTGGGATTGTTTTACCGAAATTGCAACATAAATGATTAGTGGAGAATTTCGGTAATAACCCAAATTCAATAAACAAATTGACATTACATATTGTACAATACTAATTTCTTAATAGGAAAATTAGATCGCCCAGCGATAAAGTTCTTCATTTAGTAAAAATATGTCTTGACAAAAACTATGAGAGTCCATAACGTTATGTTACCTAATAGCTGCAAGGTGGAGTACTTAAAGTTGACCTGAAACTTGGAAAAAAAAAAAAAAAAAAAAAAAAATGATTCTTTTCTTTCTATTAGGCATTTTAAAATTAAATACAGCCTAAACGCGCAGAAATATGTTTTAAATTTTAAATTTACTTAATCTTTACAATGTAAAATATATAGTAATGCTGTTCCCCGAAGAGGAAGATAGATACTCCATGCACCTTTTCGCCTTTTGCTTACACTATCCTGGTAACGAAGACGTAACACAAAAAAAAACAGGCAATAGCTTATGTAAAACATATTTTCGATGCGGACGTCGACCAGTGTAAACACAATTAAAATCATCAGCAAGATTTTATCTTAATTTAATTTCCATCGTGTTTTGAGAATCACGTTTCACATTATATCAAGCTACCTATTTGAACAAATGCCACGATATTTCATAGACCTTGAAGGCTTTTACTTGTGAATTTAACCCGGATGAGCTTAACTGTTGTTTTGATAACATAGCCCAATCGTCTATGTATGTTTATTATAATCAACAAAGCATTTTTTCAAATGAGAAGTTTACGCGCCTTGATTACCACGTCCTAAAATCGGTGAAGGAACACATCATGAGGAAACCGATATGTCCTCTAGGTCATGTCAGTTTGATTCTAACCAAAAGATCGAAGCTCAGTATCTAGTGCTAGAAAGGAACCTCTTTGAGGCGCACTTTCCTTCCACCACATTGGTTTGAAAAAACTCATGACAAGATTAGTAGTCTGTTCTGTCTCACTCTGACTAATAAAATCGAAATATTCTGTCATTTTTCCTTGTTCGTATTCGGATTTTAGTCTATCACCTGGTTTTCGAAAGGCAAAATTAATGTAAATTTATTAATGTTTTTTTTTATTTATTTCTGTTTGTTGATCTCTGAGTGTTGATATGTATTATATGTATGTATTTACAAAAAAAAAGTATTACATATATCAGTTGTCTGGTTTCCATGCTATGCTTAGCTTACTTTGGGGCTAGATGGTGGTGTGAGAAATGCCCCCCATTACTTTATTTTTAACTAGCTGCGCCCCGCGGTTTCACCCGCGGAAGTTCCGTATTTTCTTACGGATCCCTAATTTTTTGAAAATAAATTATAGCCTATTTTACTCCTCGATAATGTAGCTTTCTATTGGTGAAAGAATTTTTGAAATCGGTTCAGTAGTTTCTGAGTTTACTTCGGACATACATACAACATACACCTTACCAACATTATCTCTTTATAATATAGATTACCAAACCTGTGGATACATGTTTATACTCTTTTAAGAAAGATCATTTATAAAGAATGCGTATCCGTACAAAAACATGATATCCGTGATATTCCGTCAGCGACCACATTACCTGCCATTAGTTATAATAGACTAAACGCACGCACAACATGCTCTATGTGATTAGCATTAAATACTCATTCCGATGGCGCATAGCTACACTACATTGTCATCGGCAAAAGTAGGTGAACAATTTTTATTGTTTGGGTGGAGCGTCGCTGTTATATTTTTGCAATTGTTGGTGCCAATTCACAGGCGATGATGTATTTGCAATTTAATTTTAATCATAACAAAACAGTATACATGTATTTTATCAGTCATATGGTACCTGTTGCAAACATTACTTACTTGCGTAGAATTGGTACTTCGAGTAGCCTATTTTTCAAACTAACATTAATCACGATATAAAGTTAGGCAGGTAATAAAAATAAAAAACACCTAATTAATTTGATTGTTCAAAAACGCAGAAATATTCTTTATTTCTATCCAAAAGTAGGTATAATTAATATATCCCTTACTTGAGAAATGATTGATCCCCCTTAACAACTTTCATTCCATATTTCACCCCCTTCAAGTTTTATTTTCGTGACGAAAGTAGCCTATGTCCTTCTACAAGGTCCAATCTATCTCTGTAAGAATATTGATCATGATTGGTTCAGTGGTTTAGGCGTTAAAAGGTATCAAACGGACAGACAGGCAGAGTTACTTTCAGATTAATAATATTCTTATGGGTTTAACAAAATAGGTTGATAATTACATTCCAGCAGGTTCACATAAAAAATTATTAAATAATAAATATCTCATTAAGGCAATTTTTATTCATTACGGCTATAAAATTTCTTCCATACACGGAGGCAATACGAACAGGATCTTTGAACAACTGAATATTAATATTTTGTGTTAATTTTAGTACTTCAATGTAGTAGCTACTCGCCTACGACTTTGTTCGGGCGCTATAATTCTCTCTCTCTCATTGGACATCGTATCAACAAGAAAATATTTTTCTCTCTCTCTCATTGGACATCGTATCAACAAGAAAATATTTAACTTCATAGTGAATCATTCAATAAAAAAATTGCAGCAATTTAGATAAATGGAAATTTCGTACAGTTGCGTAATTTCGGTATGGTAAACAATGTACATTAAAACTAAACTATGATCAGTAAACTAAGGTAACACAATGGGCGGCCTTATCGCTAATAGCAATTTCTTCCAGGCAAAGTTAATTTTTTGATCCAATTTAATCTCCGGCTATAGAGTTCTTTGAGAATAACACCAAATTATTACTTTTAAACTAGTTCAAAAATTTAAGTGAAAAGATTTATTCATGTTTAGCTCTAGTTAATATGTTTATTTCCGAAGTTTACCCCTTTTTTTCTCTTTCTTTCACTGTACAATACACTTACTTATATACTACTAAGACACTTATGTCTTTCAGTCAGTCAGGACTTGACTGACTCGACTTGATAAACCAAGCCCCATATCCGCCACATTCTATTAAAAATACGTTAAAATTATAATGAAACCATTAAAACCTGTTTAGTGTGTGTAAAGGTTAACGTTTGGGGTTTCAAATAGATTCGCAGTCAGGCTGTCTGCTGTTGAGAAACAGCGTGACCATGATACTACTAGTTTAGACATACCTACAGACATACTTATTGAGACATCTTTTCCCAAAGGGGTAGGCAGAACATCAACTAACAATGTTGTGTCATTGTAGTCGCACCAAATGCGTAGACACCGCTAAAGCTTGCATAAAGGCACATGAAGTAACAGTGGGACTTATGCCAAGTTCGTCCGGGGAAGTACTGCGCCCCATTCCATTTTGTTAGCTGTTGACCGCGACTTCGTCCGCGTGGAATTCTGTTTTATCACGCACCCCTATTTTACCCTCGGAAGAGTAGCCTAAGTTACTCCTTGTTACATCAGCTATCTGCCACTGAAAGTCCCGTCAAAATCGGTCCAGCCATTTCAGAGATTAGTCGGAACAAACACACAGACACACAGACAAAAATTGTAAAAAAAAATTGTTTTGGTATATTTACCGTGTATACCATATGCACTTAGTAAAAAGCGGTTATTTTAATATTACAAACAGACACTCCAATTTTATTTATTTGTATACATTGACGAAATAGCGACTGCCCCCGGTCACTGGAGTCGCCGCGAGCTTTCGTTCACAGAATGAGAAGCCACCAGGCGATCTACCCTGTCGATACCGACCTATTTCACAGTCATGAAGTAGGTAAGTAGGTACAAGAGGGTAGGATTTTTTTTAGTAATATCATCGCCTAAGTTATTTAGTTGATTTATACGACGTAATGTTTACGTAGTTTATTATGAATGGCGGTCGCCCTTGATATATAAAATCACGGTTAGAAACTGTCTAATTAGGTTTTCCCATCTTGGGAATCCCGAAACACCTAATACAAAATATCAAATCATATTGTCTAGCACGTGAGTCCAAATCAAAACTTGGAAATTATTAATTTAGAAGTAGCTGGCTGTTAACAAAACTGATTTGGAAATGTGGGTACCTAACACTACTACTAGTTTCACTGGCTCTCTCGAACCTATGTTTTAAGAAGTGAGTCCTTTCGTGCATTTAACGCAGGTCTTCGAACTTTTTTGGTCGTAGAACTGCTGCAGTTGGATTCCTGTTGTATTCCTTCTTCTTCCTTCAATGTTTCCCTTCGCCGTTTTCAGAATAGTCTAACACAGTCAGTTTTGAACGAGGTTCAGATAGGTGATATGACTTTTAACTACAATAAATAATAAATATTGGGGACAATTCACACAGCGCCATCTAGCCCCAAGCTAAGCATAGTTTGTGTTATGGGAACCAGACAACTGATATAATACTTAATACTTTGTTGTAAATAAAATATATATAATACATATTAACACCCAGACGCAGAACAAACATTTACGTTCGTCACATAAATGTTTATCCTGGGTGGGAATCCAACCCACGACCTACAGCGCAGAAGGGAGTTACTACCAACTGAGCTATAACAATAATTTCAATGCAGCGTCAGTCTCACTTGATTAACAAAACGGATCTTTACGATATTATGTTGTGTATACATTAAAACGGACAAAACATAATTTATCATTGCTTGCTAATAAATAACACACAAACACTTTGCGATCAAAACAATGTGAGATTTTACTTCACAATACGAGTCATGGCTGACATTATTTATCATCTATGCGTCCATGGAGTGGTGACCCAGTGGTATATACCCCGAGTTTCGATCCGGAGGACGCTGATTCAAATCCAGAAGTACATGAAAGTAAATTTCTCTGAAAACTTTTGAGCATAATTTAGTTTTCTCAATACGGTGAAGGAAATCATCGTACTAATTTGAAGACTTACCAATCCAGATCGGGTTCTCGTGGTTGACTAAATTCCATCCACTCTCGGCTGTCGAGAGCAGCTCGCTGTCTAAGTAGCGGAAACATTGGCTGTGGCACTGATAGGCACACTGATGGCAAAGCCGCGCTGGCAGAACTTAGTTTCAATAGAAAAGCACAAACTTCTTTATAATGGGATAAACAAAACTAGACTGGGCTCACAGCTCAGTCGATAGTAACTTTGCCTGTAGGTCGTGGGTTCGATTCCCACCCAGGACACACATTTGTGTGAGGAATATAGATGTTTGTTTTGTGTTTGGGTGCTAATATGTATTATTTATGTATGTATTTGCAAAAAGTATAATTATATGTATTCCATCAGGTGTCTGTTTCCCATAGTACAAGCTATGCTTAGTTTTGGGCTAGATGGCGCTGTGTGAATTGTGCACCAGTAAAATTATCCTTATTATTATTATTAAAAAAGGCAACTTCAAATAAGTAAAAGCTAATAAGCAAAAAAGTCCCGTCACATTATACGAATTGAAGTTATTGTATTAATATTTTATAAGACCAGATAACTTGGCCCGAGTTGGATAAGGAATTGTTGGGTTCCTGTATTGTTGTTGGGTGTAATCAATTGCCTTTCGATCATTATCGCGTCAGCAATTACCTACAGTACCACGCGTAGCCTCGAGGTTAGTTCCGCGTCACTCCTCACTCGGATCGATGAGCAATCACGCTTCTATTTGTCTTGCCTCAGATGTATTCTATTAGCATCAACTTATTAATAGTGCATCAATTCTGTAACCAGCCAGTATTTTCAAATCAGAGACTTGCAAAAATAAAAGACTCATGAATTTAAATCTAAAGAAATGGAATTCATATATTTGTGGATACATCTATTTTCAGTGCCAGGATCTCCTAGTGAATGGCCGCGATCTCAGAGTTGGACGTTAGGTAACTTAGCATGCTAGGCCACAAACATTTCTCCAGGAAAACTATGTAGGTATGGAAAATAGGGTAGAGTAAACGGATAAGCTAACGAGCCAAGTAGAGCTTGTTTCTGTTAGATAATTAATTCGGGAAATCGTTCTAGGACAAAGTTTGCGTTCGACGTAAAATAAGGATAAAGAACATTGAAAATTGAAGTCAAAAGGATTTTTCGAACAAATAAAACCATATAGATACATTTCACGCAAACCCTCGTCCAAATTCGCATAGGAGTATGTTTTTTCGTCAGTTCGAATAAAAAATCACGACCGGTAAAAAGATGCGCAAAATGAAAAATAATGGAGCAGTTACATTATCGTCCTACCCCCAATAGTGTAAACGCGTGGTTCGTGCAAATTACACGAAAAAATCTACATACTCTACAGGTAAAATAGACTAATCTACTTTACTATGGAGAAAGGATAGGATCGTAGTTCGCATAGGTTACTGAAGTCTTGTTCAAGTGAAGGGGTTGAACTATAGTTTAAATGGAGCATTACCGTAGGTAGGCGCATAGTAATAAACATTTAAAAATCCACCTTTTTACGGATGAGTAGGTACTGCAAAAATTGATGTAGCGTACAAAGCGAGCGTCACTATGTAACGTACCTTTTTGTTGAAAACTACATACAAAAAATGATATTTTAATACGAATATTATTTATTTATAATTTTAATTTAAATGCAGCGTAGGTATTTGTTAACACATGATGGACACACGGCAACGACCTCACTCTGACAGAAATCCATATTTTGTTATGGCAAAGTTAATTGACACCTTTTACAGTTTTTTTCTCAAAACGCTCCAGCGACTAGTGACTTTACCGTCAAATGAAAGTCACTTTGATGCGTACTAAGGGCCATACATTAATGTCAGAAAGTTGCGTAATTGAGGAGAGTGGGGCAAGACGGGGATGTAAGATGGCATAGGTACAGCTGTAGCCAAAGCAAAACAATAGTTCTTAAAGCATGCCTCCCCCCCCCCCCCCCCCCCACCTACCAGCACTTGTTAACCGTATTAGGTAAAGTATTATGTTTTTGATTGTGTAGATGGCTTTCTTTTATTTGGTTTTATGTTGTAAACTCTGTGGATTTTTAGTTTAATCTAAAGTGCATGCAGTACCTTTACCTTTAGGTAATTAATACAAATAATTGGTTGTGCAATTAATCTTAATTATACAAGGTATAAGTTTTGTCTTGTACACTGTACCTACACGTAATTTAGTTACAATCGTTGGTATAACAAACAAATACAATTAAATAAATTACATGTTTGGAAGTTATATTACAAAAAACTTGGTTAAACCTAGTTTTGTTTTTAAGTTGTGACATCAGGTTCGAGAAATAAAATGCTGCCACAAGTGTTAAAGTGATAAACGATGGAATTCGAGGACTTTGTAAGATGAAGAAGAAATTTGTACATGGGGCTTTTTAATATAATCGTTGGATATGTCGAAACAAATGGTTAAATGTTACTATTGGCCAATTAATCCAAAAATTGATTTTTAACAACATAAATGCATGTTTCTTCGTGTTTAAAAAAATGAGGATTTTATTTAGCAACTAACTAGCTACTCCGCCCACTCTCCCCTACATTGACCGTTTGCTAAGTCGGCAAAGTATTTGCACGCGAAGGACTTGGTTACCTGCTTCAAACGCTGACCACACCACGTTTTTATCACTCATACCCCACCGTAAGAATCCCTTGTGAATACACAGACACTTAACACATTTCATTACTATGCAATCATTGACTATGTACCTACTTTTTGCGCCGAAGGTTTCTTTATAATAATAAAAAATAACCGATAGTTTATAATAAAATATAAAAACACCATCCAGTAATCCAGAACAAATGTATGCTTATCATAACACAATAGCAAAAGTTATAAAATGTAACGGATAAAGATTTGACGCCGATTTGTAAAAAAAAACATGAAATGGTGAAATAACGGGGATGTGCGACTTTCCAATTTCATTTTTCAGGGTGGCGCATACAATTGATCTTACCCTCTATTGTATTCGTCAGAGATCAGGCACTGAATATATCGCTTAACATCCTTGACCCAGTAAGAAGTACTCTAACAACAAAAAAAAAAACTCATTTCAGGTTCTACGTACTGGATTGTGTTCGAAACATCTCCCAATAAATCTTACTAAAGTTCTTTGAAATAAGCACGTGATTCCTCAGTGGCTACCCTGAATACGCGGATTCTCCGAGATTCCAACTCAGTACCGAGAATTAACGATATTTCAACACGAGCTGTTAATTTTTTATTGAATTTTTTCTCACTCGATTCCCACGAGTTACAGCGGAGATGTAGTCGAGCCGTGCACAACAGCAGCCGTATAGCAGACGTCGACACCTACGCAACATATTTCGCATCAGTGTAACAGAGCAAGAGCAACAGAAAAACATATTTATCTAATAAAGTTCTCACGGATGTGAATGGAAACCGTAACATTAAGCGCAAACAAGCGACCGCGCTAATTGAATAGAGGACTGCCTCGTTTCGGTTGATTCATCGAATATTCTTCATCGGGCGTTACGTAAGACGGCAAAGTTCACGGCCGGCGAGCGATGACGTCTGTCATTTTCACTCGAGAGGCGGGCGCTCCGCGGGCGAACCGCGTCTAGATTCCTAACGCGGAGGCTGCATCCGGGCCGCCGGGATCAGGTTACGCGGGGACGAGCGAATGTCAAGGAACCCTCGCGGGCCGCGCGCAGCCTCAGTCGCAGCCGACATGTCTGCGCGCGCGCCTGCCCCCGGCCGCGGCCGCCGCGTAGCGCTCCGATTGACGCTCGCTCTCGCACTCCTCGCGCAAATATTCCGTGAGTTATATTTTGTAACGATAATGATGATCGTCTTTATCAATGAAGCGGGGCATCCTCCGCTTCATGTCAATATCGAGTCTCATCCGCCGCCGAGTCAGTGATCATCCTGATGATATGTAGTTTTACGTACAACTGAAATCTTCAGTGGTGAAAAGAATCGTATCGAACATTTCAGCCGGCGCCGGCGGGACGATCTCGTGCAACAAGGACGGCCTGTTCGCGGACTACGAGAGCGGGTGCCGCGAGTACGTGAAGTGCTCGGGCGGGTCGGCGCGCGGCCGGTACTCGTGTCCCGCGGGACGCTCGTTCAGCGAGGCGGCGGGCGCGTGCGTGCCGCGGCGGCGTAACGCGTGCGTGCGCCGCGAGTGCGCGCCCGGCGACACTCTCGCGTACGCGACGCCCGGCACCGCGTGCCGCCACTACTACCGGTGCGACAACGGCACCGGCGCGGACCGCGCGTGCCCCTCCGGCTCGTGGTTCGACCCGGAGCTGCAGGCGTGCGCACGCGGCGCCGGCACCTGCTACGAGCCCGTGTGCGCCGGCCTACCCGACGGCGAGTACCCGGACGCGTCGCACGAGTGCCGGCGCGCCGTGCGGTGCCGCGGCGGCGAGGTGGCGGCCGCGCTGCCGTGCCGCGCCGCCGCGTGCGCGCGCCCCTGCCCGCCGCCGCGCACCTTCGCCGCGGCGCTGCCCGCCGGAGACGCCGACTTCTGCTCGGACGAGGCGTGTTCCTCGCTGTGCCAGGCGGCGGCGGACGGCGCGTACGCGGACCGCTCCGCCGGCTGCCGCGAGTACTTCGTGTGCGAGGCGGGGCGCGCGATCCGCCGCGGCGTGTGCGAGGCGGGACGCATATTTTCTCGCGGAGGGTGCGAGCCGGAGTCCCGGGCGAGCTGCCCGCCGCCCGCGCCGAGCCCCTGCTTCAACCGCGCCGACGGGCCGCACCGCGACTGGCGCGCGTGCGACGCGTGGTTCGAGTGCCGACGCGAGCGCGTGGTATCGCGCGGCACGTGTAGTACGGGGCTCGTGTTTGACGGCGCGCGGTGCGTGCCAGCCGCGCAGTTCCCGTGCGCGGGGCCGGAGCGGTCGCGCGCGTGTGAGGGCCTGCCGAGCGGCACGTACCAGGACCTCGACTCCAACTGCACGCGGTACTTCCACTGCGAGGGCGCGCTGCGCACGACGCTGTCTTGTAGCGCGGGCGAGGCGTTCGACGGGGCGCGCTGCTCACCGACGAGCGCGTTCCTGTGCCCGAGCCTGCAGCGGGACTCGTGCTACGGGCGCGCAGACGGGCGGTACCGCGCGGCGGACGCGGGGTGCCGCGGGTACTACGCGTGCGCGAACGGCGAGCGCGCAGTGTACGCGTGCGCGCCGGGCAGCGTGTTCGACGGCGAGGCGTGTGTGCCGCGCCGCCCCGGCCTCTGCCCCGACGAGGACCGATCGTGCGACGGCCGGGCGGACGGCTACCATCCGGAGATACAGTCCGGGTGCCGAAGGTGATAACTCCCCTTTTGAAGAATAGAATCACTAGACCACTAGATCCGCCCAAATTTGTTTGGAATATCACATTCCGCATCGTTTCAGATACTTCTACTGCGAGGGCGGCGACCGGCTGGCGACTCTGTCCTGCCTCGGCGGTAAAATATTTGACGGTCAGGCGTGCGTGGAGGCGGCGCAGCACGAGTGCGGCGAGACGCGGCGTTCGCTCGTGGAGTCGGGCAAGCGTTGCGAGCGGGACGGGTTCTTCGTGCAGTTGGGCACGGAGTGTTCGCGGTACTACTTCTGCGTGTCGGGCGTGAGGACGACGCTCAAGTGCGGCGAGGGGCAGGCGTTCAACGGGCAGGTGTGCGTGCCACGGGACCAGTACTCGTGCCCGGGTTGAGCCGCCCCGCCCCGCCCCGGCGCTCCCGGTGCCCGACTTCCCGACTGAGTGACGCGAGTGAACAGTCAGACGATACGTTTGGTGTACGATTGCATCACGTGAGCCGATCGTGAGTCCCCTTTTTGAAATAATATAAGTTTATCGTTTCTAACACTTTTATTAGTATAGAAACTTAAGCGACCTTAATAGTTCTGTAATCTAATACAGTATTACGTATTAATTTACAACGACCCGATCACTTATTTATGAAATAAAAAAAATAAGAAAATGATAAAAGAATAGGTAATTTATTTTATTACTTAGACATAATACGCCAATAATAGTTACATATATTATAAGTAATATACATAAATTATTGTAATTTAATGACAAACAGTGTTTCATCAGAAACCAGACAGTTAATAATACAATCAGTATCTACAACGATGTTTCAAACGGCGCATAAGTAACTTTTAATGCTATGACTAAGTAAAGCAAAATGAATACGATTCATAATAACAGCTATACAAAAAACAACTAATCGATCTGTAACATTTTAGCCAATCCGCAATTATTATATAAATAAAATGTATCATCAGATTATAATGATATAAGAACATTAAACACAGATTTATGCTAAATATAATTCGTTTGGCAATTTGGCCAAGGATAAAACTTGACACGGAAATTAATATAAATTGTGTAAAGCAATAATTTACGGGTACGAAGAGACTCCAGTTGATACAAATTGAACCACATGTGCGAGTGATTCAATTGGTATGGACCCATCCAGCCTGACTTTTTCGTGGGGTTTCGATTAAGGATACATTAACTGAGAGTTGCCATTAGTCCTTGAATAAAAGATACAGAGAAGAGATCATCCATGGAGAAATGTAAGGAGAGACAAAGGAGTAATCGAGATGGAGACTGTTTCCTGGTGGTTAATGGACAAACGCAAAGTGTGACGAAACCTGATCAGTAGTAATATGTCATATTTCATGGGAAAGCAGATTAAACATTGTAGCTGTCTGTCACTTTTATATATAAGGAGAGCGTTACTATATTTCTAAGACATTTTTCAGTTATTCATTGTATGCTTATTTTTATATTGTTCTCAATTATATCAATACTCATACATAATCTAGTCTAAGTGATTTGATTAAGGACTGCGTTATATCAAGCCAACTGTATATGTGTACATATAATTAATTTGTATAGTTGTAAATAGTAAATGTATTAGTAATGTAATATTTATATTTAGTTGAATTAGTTTGAATCGTTTTCCCTACTCTCGCGAATTCCAAGGAGTTCCGCAGATCCGCTGATGGCAGTTGCAGAATTTTGTATGCTCATTGTGTGGAAGTCCTCTTCAAATAGAAAAACAGAAAAATGTATGATATTATCCAATTAAAACATGTCTATTTTTGTAACTGCAATAAGTATAATTACTAAGAGGGTTGTAAGAAGTGAAGTTGGCCGCCTAAAATATGAATAAATAACGCTCCTGGAATATGCTGTATTGAATCTAGATAGTTCTTAATCATATTCATGAATTATTGCCATGTAGCTATTTGAATACAAAACTGAGTCCAAATACTTAGAAAATTATAAATTATAAAATGTTGACACACACAGATTTTTATTTTTACATACCTACATCAACTTATTTTAATCCTAATGAAGCGATATACAATCAGATGAGAGGTATGTATGAGTAATATGTTATTATTGTCCCATACACGATATAACTAACAAGAATACAAGTACTGTAAGTATCCATAGCATATATATAATACAATTATAATTAACCGCGCCACAGCTATATTATAGACAGCTGCATAATAAATGAATACCGTAGTAGTGCTTATTGAAAAATAACTTTAGTTACAATAAATATATATCTCTGTTTATAAATAACAAAAAGCCCGCACCAACTCGGAATTCCAATTCGTATTTATAATTTTGAAATCTGTTTCTGAACTTCCAAATTATAAAGCCTTCGAGTTAAACGGTTTGAGACATTCAACCGTTGCACTAGTCCTAGACTCATCAAAAGGAATGTGCATAATAAAATTTTGACCAAACAAACTATCCAACAAAAACAAAAATTTCCGTCAAACATACTTCAAACCAACGGTTCGATAAACCTATCAAGCTAATTTCGTAGACGATCAAAAAGGTTTGACACGAATCACAACCTACTTGAACGACCAAAGAGTTAGTGCTCTTAAAAATCGAAACTAAAAAGAAGAAGTAGACAGAAGAAATTCGAATTTCAAATACGAATCGATGTCCCTTTTTTTTCTTCTGGTATCGCTCGTCGGGCGAATCGGAATTCTGAGTGTACGTGGACGGCATGACTCTTGCACGCATTCGAACAAAATCACTGGCCACACAGACGAAGCCAGTGTTCTTGGTCGTGGACTATAGTGCGTGAAGTATCATAAAGGCCAAGTTACATTAACACTGTGTTATCTAATGCCAGTACAGTAGCGAGAGGGGCTGGGGCTTGGCCAGTGAACGTACATACTACAACGTAATTTGAGATGAACCGGTGAGGTAGTGAAATAGAGACACGCTGACTACTAACTGTAATTAATTAACTCAACAGTTAAGACTACGACAAGTGGTCAGTAGTGTCATGCGAGCAAAGAAATCGATTATATTTCGATTCGATTCGTTGTCAAGGCAGATTAAATCGTTTCACACTTCGGACACGCACTTCCATTGTACCAATTCAAATTGGGCTCAGGCGACTGCAAACTAATTCGTTGAACTACTGGCAAATCAACTTCTATATACTTAATACTTTTCGCGACAAACAGGGCTATAGTCCTTTCAACTTCTACCAGCGAAGATACGATTAAGTATTCGTCACTAGCATCAAGAGAGGCATTGTTCCATGGCTCTTGAAGCCAATAATTAGCTAAATATCAAGAGGTTTATTCTTAAGCTCTGATAAACAGTTTTTTTGTTCAATAACATTTAATAATCGTTTGACAATAGCCCAAAATTGTCATCAAAATCCAAACCATTGCTATATTAACGGCCCTTTACTCAACCATTACAAATCTGAAGGAGTGACATCAAGCATCATTCAATAGATATAAGTTTCAGAATAAACGTTACAATTATTAATCAATCAATATGTAAAAATTTTACGATAACATTTCGACAATCGTATGGGCAGCCCTGAAGTTAGCTGACAGACACTATTAATTAGAAAATCTATTGTATTTTTTGTTGAATAAATAAATAAATAAATAATATAAAAAAAAACATTAAAAAAAATGTTGCCCTTTACCATACCTGAGTCTCAGAAAGAGTACATCATTTTACAGCTAACTTCATGACCTGTAAATGGAATTACATCGGTCTACTTTTGACACGCTCCAACAAATTGGCATTAATTACACGAGCTGACGACAAAATATTCCAGCAAAAATATTCGTGAACAACAATGGTAATGTTGTCTCTTTCATTCTCATTGGAAATGCCATCTGGCTATCGATACAAAAGAGAAGCACATCATAAACACAATGACTTAGTGACATGAACCTCAGCAGTCCACGGTAAATATATTTTGCCAATATAATTTTATAAAACTACTCTTTTTCTTAGCGACTTGTAAATAGAAATCGTTGCTACACCGATTTACAATTAAATATATTTTAGTACTTATCATAGTCGAATAACGAATAGAGGAAGAACAACAATTTCAATTCACTAGTAAATTTTAAATAAATGACGAGATCCAGATCTCTAAATTATATGTTGATATATACATTTGTCTCGTTTTTTTAAGAGACTTTTAAATATGTTTACTTCGCCGTTAGAATCACCACAGATTATCCATTACCTGAAATGAAAATATATCATTTTAATATCAATAAAAAATTGCTAACATGATGGCTTAGTTGGTAGTGACGTTGGCTTACGATCTGTAGATCGCAGGTTTGAATCTTAGAACAGAATAGAATGAACAGCACCCTGATGACGCGATCCCTTCCCGCGGTGCACATCCGCCCCGTCGCCTCGTCCACGAACAGGGACGCGACCGCGTGTACTCACACACACTCACGTTAGTGTTGCGCGCTGCCGGCGGAGGTGTTGGGTCGCGGCGCCGGCGCCAGCAGCACCCCGATGTCCCACACCTTGATGACGCGATCCCTTCCCGCGGTGCACATCCGCCCCGTCGCCTCGTCCACGAACAGGGACGCGACCGCGTGTACTCACACACACTCACGTTAGTGTTGCGCGCTGCCGGCGGAGGTGTTGGGTCGCGGCGCCGGCGCCAGCAGCACCCCGATGTCCCACACCTTGATGACGCGATCCCTTCCCGCGGTGCACATCCGCCCCGTCGCCTCGTCCACGAACAGGGGCGCGACCGCGTATACTCACACACACTCACGTTAGTGTTGCGCGCTGCCGGCGGAGGTGTTGGGTCGCGGCGCCGGCGCCAGCAGCACCCCGATGTCCCACACCTTGATGACGCGATCCCTTCCCGCGGTGCACATCCGCCCCGTCGCCTCGTCCACGAACAGGGGCGCGACCGCGTGTACTCACACACACTCACGTTAGTGTTGCGCGCTGCCGGCGGAGGTGTTGGGTCGCGGCGCCGGCGCCAGCAGCACCCCGATGTCCCACACCTTGATGACGCGATCCCTTCCCGCGGTGCACATCCGCCCCGTCGCCTCGTCCACGAACAGGGACGCGACCGCGTGTTTCATGTCGTGGAATGACGCCAGGGATTCTCGGCTGAAATGAGTTTACATCGTTCGTAAGTTTAACAAACTTGATATGGGAAAAGAGCAAGTTAACAGACTACAAAATAAGATAAGAAAGTAGAATGTGCTCGGACGAAAAATGGAACGGCAGGTTGCAAGCGCAACTATTTTGTGGCCATGTTTTAGTCATAGAAGCAATTGTAGACCATGGACCATCGCATTCCACCAGATCCACAAATTGCACAAGATTATAAGTGTATAATCGGTCAAAAAAAAGTCAACTCAAAAAGTTTGTTGACAAGATTATAAACAGTCAATTTTAGAATCACCAAGATCCATTCACTACTGTAAGAACAGATCTACTATAAGAAGGCAACCGCTGCAGGAACGCAGCAGAAAGTAGAACCCACGATGGCCAGCGGCAGTGCTGGCGCAGTATACACATGTACTCACGGCTCGTGGCGTAAGTGCTCGTAGCAGACGATGCACACGCGCTGCGGGAACTCGAACCCCATGATGGGCAGCGGCAGTGCTGGCGCAGTATACACATGTACTCACGGCTCGTGGCGTAAGTGCTCGTAGCAGACGGTGCACACGCGCTGCGGGAACTCGAACCCCATGATGGGCAGCGGCAGTGCTGGCGCAGTATACACATGTACTCACGGCTCGTGGCGTAAGTGCTCGTAGCAGACGGTGCACACGCGCTGCGGGAACTCGAACCCCATGATGGGCAGCGGCAGTGCTGGCGCAGTATACACATGTACTCACGGCTCGTGGCGTAAGTGCTCGTAGCAGACGGTGCACACGCGCTGCGGGAACTCGAACCCCATGATGGGCAGCGGCAGGCGGTGGGGTGAGCAAGTCGCGCACACCGCCGCGCCGCACCAGCGACAGTGGTGCTGACGCAGTCCTGCAACACAACATACACACTGGTACCAATATCGGATACAACTCACGTTTTATTTGTGTGAATTGACAGAAAATGGGGAATACGGATTTATCAAAAGTCAAGAGCCACCGGCAGTATTCATTACAACGTGTAACTTAAAGAGATTCACACATTGAGCATGGCCGCCTCGGTGCGGTCGGCTATAAGTTTTTAACACAACTCTACAGGAGACACATACAAAAGGCGACGCGGTATACAGTATTACAACTGGATCTTAACTGTATTAATATAGACTTTGCGAAATACCTTCCACACCTGTGTCTCACGTCGCTTCACGCCCATCTCCCACAATCTCAAGGCGCCATCTTCCTCCACTGAGATCAATCGCTTTTGAAACAAATAATATACTAGTAGTACGAACCTAACTGTTTCTTCTCCATCATAGCCCGCACGTTCCAGATGAATGGAGCTCTACATATCTGGCACAGGTCGGCCTCCTTCCACGCGGGTGTCTCGCGTCGCTTGATGCCCATCTCCCAAACACCGAGAGCGCCGTCCTCGCCCGCCGACACCAACCGCTCGCAACCACCGACGTACCACAGGCCTGTTACTTTATTGCTGAAAGATAAACAATCATGCTGTGAACGACGCTGTCGTCTCTCTATTGTAGACTTAATTCCCAACAGCTCAGTTCAGTTAACATAGTTCAATATGCAAAACTGTTATGAACCATTGACAGGCCTCACAGTTCAGTTGGTAGTAACTCTCCTTCTGCGCTGTAGGTGGTGGGTTCGATTCCCACCCAGGACAAACATTTGTGTGACGAATATAGATGTTTGTTCTGTTTTTGGGTGTTAATATGTATTACATGTATGTATTTACAAATAAAGGGTATATGTATTCTATCAGCTTGTCTAGTTCCCATAGCACAAGCTATGCTTAGTTTGGGGCTAGATAGCGCTGTGTGAATTGTTAGATATTATATATTAAATCGTAAAGAAGAATTCACTTAACTGAGCTAGTAAAATATTTTGATCTCATTAGTTTACTCTCGTAACTCAGTTTGTATAATACATATGTAATTCTAGAGCCCGGTTACGTTACGTATTTCTGTGAGAGAGAACACCATGCCTGGGTGGCGTTTTAAGGCATTTGTGGAATACCACAAATAACTGAAATTAAAACTTTCCAATCACTGTTCTACTATTCATAAAGTACGGTGCCGAAACGTGGACTCACGACAGACTATCCCATCAATTCAGTCGGTAACTCAAGCTATAGAGCTGACTATCTACGGAAAGTCTGAATCTGAATTATCCATGAGAAAAACTAACAAAAGACAATTTTTGCCATTAATTTCCTTCCTGCCTCATATAATTAATTATACCACAGGGTCCATTAGTGGCGAGCGTTCGGTGCGAGACACCGCTGACCCTATACGAATTGTTGATGTCAAGACAAGATTCCTGATATGCTTGCCTGCTTGTGTTCAAAAGATTATACTTATATTAAATTTTATTCCGAATCTCACCTGTGACCTTGCAGTTCATAAGCCGTGCCTTTTTGCCCGCCTATATCCCACACTATAATAGTTTGATCGAATGAACCACTGAACAGTAGTTGAGGTATCGCTGCCCAGTTCAACACTCGAACAGAACTGAAAGGAAAAACATTATAACCGACAAGAACTGACAAGAAACGAAGTGAGATGAGATTGTGGTCAAATGCTTGCCAAATTAAAAAAAAGGTAGATTTGTTTTTTGTTCTTTATTTCATCTACTTCTACTTCCAGGGTCTTTAGTAGAGAAGATTAAGCAATTTAGGTAGTGTTTCATTGACATACATGCAGCAACCCATTTTTCAAGTAAGTAATTTTGGGTTGCCGGTGAAATTACAGGTGCACGAGACCCTCCACATTCACATCTCAGGGTTATGGGCGCAAACGATGCGACTTGGGCCTTAACTATGTAGGGGAGAACCGAAGTCTTATTGCTCGTTCTGGGTAAAGGTTACCACTTAACATCAAGTGGGCCTGCTCAGTCTGTAATTAATAACATAAGAAACGAACATTGTTTAAAAAACATTTGGAATACTTACCCGGTATGCCCTTTCAATGTTGTAACTAACGTAGCGCCATTATTATCTAACTTTAGCATGGTTATCTGGCCGCTGTAGTCACCAACAAATGCATATTTGGATTGGGAGTCGAATCTAATATATGGTTCAGGAAACTGTTATGGCTTATCACAAATCATAATTGTGGAAGGTTATCAAGTACAAAGGAAGCATTTTGGGTATTTTTAAATATGAAGCAATATGAATTTATTAGGTACTTTAATAGAAACAAATATTATCAATACCTGACACCTGAATCAACCAAAATGTGTCCTTTTTGTATTCAAATTAAAATTCTCATTTAATAATTATTAACAAATCATGATTAGTCAGAAGGTAAGGTAGGTTATGTGAGTGAGTGGATGAGTGTGCGGGTTGGAAGCAAGCTCTGATTTGGATGTTTTCGAACAAAATAAGTGTGGATAGTGTGAATGGCTGGGTGAGAAAAAAGTGAACATTTAATAGGTGGGTGAGTGATGAGACAAGTCTGTGTGTGGAGAATAGAATACGTAATTTGAAGAATGGGTGAATCAGGTGAGTGAAGGTGTGAGATGGGTGAGATGATAGATAGAGATGAAGAGAGAGATATATATATATTTGATACTTCTCTCTGGCTTTTGGGTTTTACATATGTGTATGAAGATTGTTTTCCACATTAAAAAAGGATACTGTAGAGCTGTGCACCACGCTTCAAAGGAATACCCGCCAATCCTGCGGCCAGTCTCACTGCAGTGGTATGCAAAGAATTTATCTCGACTAACTGATAGCACCCACTCACAGCTCAGCGAAAACACAACTGCTGTGACTCTAGCTGTGTGCGCTAGGTATTCACGTGTCTAGAAAGAAGGTAAAGAATGATATATAAATTTATGCATCCACATCACAACCCGTTTCAAAAGAAAATATGTATGACATTAACCTTGCTTGTCTTAAATTATTGTGAGCCTTATCAGTCTCAAAGACATGCCTTGTATGTTGCCTTGTTGTTTACAACAATGTCAACTGCTACTTTTAAATATCATAAAAAAACACATCATTATAAAACACTTGTTATAAGTTAGTATTCAAATCTAGGTATAACATAGTAGGTATAATATATTTATTTTAAAAGATGAATTGTATTTTAATGTAGTTTAATGTTACATCCAATTTTGGGCAACAGCCAACTTAATTACATATTGATAATCATTATAAAATTTTTTTTTCATAGAGTAGTTATTAGTTATTACTTAAGACCATAATGTACTTACAGGATTGATCCTATTGCAGTCTGGAGCAAGTGTAAATTCTGAGACAGTACCGTTCTCCTGTCCTATAAACAGCTGCCGAGTCTCAGGAGTGTAGAACATGGATGTGCAGCCCGACGGCATGTACTGACAAATACTCGGCCAGTACTGCCCTGAATCGCGCTTCAGCCATACTCGAACTGTCCTAAAAATTAGTGTATGATAAGAACAGCGATATTAGATGCATTTTTTTTTCCTTATTGCTGTATATTATATTAATTAGACTTTGAGATTTACATGTGTGACAATTGATAACAATATGCATGATTAAAATAAAGCGGAATAAGCGGAGAAATCCACGAAAACGCAATCATCGACCAATGTTCGGGGGTATGTTTAACAAAAATGTTCGTAGTTTCCAAGGATCATGCTTTGTTAATTTTATTGAACAATACGGTAGATTATGAGTCAGACTGCTTACTTATCATCACAAACGCTAATTACACCGTCCTCGCCAGGTATAACGACAGCGGCGTTCACATCGTCGGTGCAGCCCTCTAGTTTATTCAGCAGAGCAGGTTTCTTTGTGGTAGAAAATCTATCATTAGGCGTTTTAGGTGCGGGCTTAATTTCAGCAGCCATAACTATTTCTTAACAGCGCAATTGCAAATAAAACACGGTAAATACAACAGACTTTCCTCGCAAAAAAGAGAACGTCATTGATATTTGACAATTATAATTACAGTGATGTCTCCAGTAGCAGTAACACTGACTTTTTTGTCCAAGACTTTGTCGTTTTTAGCATTCAATGTCAATGTCAATGATATGTCAATCTAATGTTGCTATACTTTTATATTTATGTGGAGTGTCCTATATATCCCGACCTTTATAAAAAAACTACGTGACGATGGCAAAATTCCGACGACCGAAGCAAGTACAAAGAAAATCAGATAAATAAAATTCGAAATACATGTATCAAAATCATTTTTCTCTAATTTGCCGTAGTCTAACATTTGACAGCGATCTCACCTGTTATTAAGAAAAGTTAACTACCATTGAATGTCTGGAATGTAAATCATTAGTATTCCAACGGCGAAATAATTGCAACCGTCTATTTTGGATGTGAATGGCATGTGTCGCCTATGGTAGCAAATTGAAATAGTGTTGTGACACCCTAGATGCCTATTCATTGATAATTTGAGTTTAAATTTAATTTGTTTTTGTACTATCAGAAATAAATACATGATCAGCAGATCAAATACGTTATTCGTTTGGTCTCCACATCATATTCAATTTTCATAATTATAGTCTGAACTAATTTTTGGGTTTTACTATCGCGTAATTTTGGAAATTGAACTTGGCAACACAATCCTATTTTTGCACTTGAGAGCATGACCTTCCTCGACTTTGTTGAGATACGACGAGCGCATTGGTGTAATAAGTTAGTGAATCGTCGGTATGACGTTGTAAGAGTGTTTCCGCATTATTTAAACTTCCCCTTTTGGTTGAAGTTTGAGTAACTTAATAATGTGTGTACTATTTTATGTTAATAATTGTTTTTGAATTTGAATGCGTATCATATATTTTTCCTATCGTAAAACTCCACTCTACAATAAATATTAATTTTTAGGTGGCAAGATAGTGACCTACACTTTAGTATTCGAAATATGTAGGCAAAATTTATACATTTATGTCTGTATGTAAACGATAATCTCTTGGAATAGTTAACCAATTTTAAAATCGTTTTCACTAATAGAAAGCTACTTTATCCCCGTACCACAAAGAAAATATTTTATTTTTAATTAACTGGTGCCCGTGGCTTCACCAGGGTAGAATTCCGTTTGTGACTATAGAGTTGAAGCATGGTTTGGTTATATTTTATTAGTTTACGTAACCATAAAGCATTATAAAATGTTTATCTTCGAACTTTTTACATGCCACTTTAAGCTCTACAACTTTTTGTAATACAAAGTTTTCATATATCTTTTAACGTTCAGGAAGCGTTATTGAGAAACTCTCGACCTCGACTAGACTCAAAAAATCTTCAATATTATTATGTAGCACATCACTTTGAAGCATAGACAATAAATTATAATAAATTTTATTGATATAAGTTGTATGTATTCGTTGCATATTTACCATCACTGCCTGCTGGTATTTTTTATCTGACAAAGTTACGGAACTTGCGAGTGGTCACGTGGTGCTAAGTGGTAATCGCTGCCCATAACAAAAAATACGACTTGGGTCCTACTCTACTTAGATAAAACAAGAACCAAGTAACATCGTATACACCGGTGACTCTGAGACGTAAAGGTGGAATGTCTCAAGTGCCCGTAATTTCACCGGCAATTAAACCTTTCAAACCAGAACACAGAAACGTTTATGCATTACTGATTGGTGGCAGAAATGGGCAGGGTAGGCTCTACTGCTACTAAAAGAAGTATACGCTTGCTAGTTACTTAATAGTAGCTAAAGTGAGTATATATAAATATAATTTGTAACAACAGCCCTCAGTCTAATTACACACATTAGTCCTTCTTAAGTAATCAGTTACATATATATTTTAAAACTCCAGTTTTTCCACAAAGTTTTTACCGATACGCACTTCGCAACTTATCGGGAAATAAGAAATTATGAGTTGGTAACACAATTGATCTGGTCGATTAAATAAATTTACTTTAGGTACGTCGCCACTCGCCACCGCTTACTACCCGGCTGCCGCTAACATCTCATTTTAGTGTAATTACAGCAAGTGTTGGAGAGTATTAAAACCATGGCACAGGCATTAAAGAAACTAACCACACAAGTACTAAAAAACAACAATGTGGACAATATTATCGGCTGTAACGCGATCAGGGCCAGCAGGTATGTTCACCGGCTTCAGCTGGAAATTTACGTAATATGGAACGGATTATTGAACTCTAAGCGCGATAGATGAATCGTTAATTGTGCTAATTAAAAGTGATCTGTTCTCTTTCCGAAAATAATATTAATTACAATATACAACGAATACTTACATTCAAGAGATATAATTGTTCAGTGGTTGAAACGTTGCATACTCCACGTTTTTATAATATCGCTTATACTGGACACGTTTATATTTTTACAACTTTTTGCATTTTTTTTCATATTGGCATTTTATCTGTTGTTTTTTTTGTTCTTTTCCATCATTCATTTTCAAATTTAGTACCTAGCTAATTAGGTCCGAATTTTAATTAGTTTTAATAATTATTATATTAATTTGTTCCATTATTGGTCAATACCATGTATTGATTCTGTATTTTAATTATAGTTTTTCTAAGTCAATAGTTTTGTTAGGTGTTTTAGTTTGTCATTTCATTACGATAATGTATATAATAATAAACATGTGTATCTACGTAACAATAATTATTAGTCTATTTAGACAATTGACATTTAAAGATACTTCGAAGAAAGTGACATATTATATAGTATGTAAAAATATGGATTTCGTGTTTTTAATCAAGGTATCTTATAATATTCCATAAGAACATTTACAAGAAAAAAAGCTTCACCAAATTTTATTCAATAGGTTCATCCACAGCTTCATTTCCATTCTATGTTCATGACAAATAAGAAATATCATAAAAATATGTATCATTACGATCCCTATATATAAATTGTTTTTATCAGTCAATGGTGGAGCAATGTTCAAATGGGCCCCCCCGATGTGATCCTGGGAATCACAGAAGCATACAAAAAAGACCCCAGCCCCAACAAAGTGAACCTTGGTGTCGGAGCATACAGAGATGACGAGGGCAAGCCTTTTGTTCTGCCTTCAGTCAGAAAGGTTAGTAACATAGTTCATAGTTGACTGACTGGCCTCATAGCTCAGTTGGTTAGTAACCCTACCTTCTACGCTGTAGGTCGTGGGTTCGATCCCCACTCAGGACAAACATTTATGTGACATTTGTAACATTGATGTTTGTTCTGTGTCTGGGTGTTAATATGTATTATATGTAGGTATGTATTTACAAAAGAAAAGTATTATAAGTATTATATCAGTTGTCTAGTTCCCATGATACAAGCTATGCTTAGCTTACTTTGGGGCTAGATGGCGCTGTGTGAAATGTACACCATTATTTATTTATTATTAGTTAATTTATTCGTAACGAAGTTACAAGTCAATATAAATCACCATAACTATAACTTTATTTACTAAAAACAGTGAATGAGTGTTAAAATTTTAGAAATGGGCAACAAGAGTCCTTTGCTAAACACAAATTATAAAGTTTCACATAGACATCACCTTAACCAACTAAATATACATATTGCAACATCTGCACATTTATGAAATGTTTAGATATGTTAGACGAAATATCAGAGAGACAGAGAACACTTATTCTTAATTATTGTTTTTATTTAATAATAATTTCAATGTGCCTATAATATTTCATTTCAATATTTCTATTTTCATTTCATAAATGCATTTGCTTCAATTTTATATTTTATTTATTTTATTATTTTAGGCTGAAGAAATCCTGCACAAAAAGGCATTGAACCATGAGTATGCTCCGATCGGTGGTGAAGGCACGTACACGGACGCAGTCGCCAAGCTGGCCTTCGGTCAGGATGCACCCGTTATCAAGGACAAAACTAACTGCACTGTACAGGTATATTGGATAAAAAGTTTTAATATTGCTATGCTAAGAGTTAACTAAAAGTATATAATGGTGGGGTGACACAGAGAAAATGGTGGGAAATAGCCAAACAACAGGATTTGTGGAAGGATTTAATAGTAATTTGCCCAGCATTGGGAGATAAAAGGTTAGATTAAAAAAATTATCTATATGAAAACTATACTGATGAAAAGTTTGCAAACTGCATTTCAAATTAAAAATTTTGCACCTTTTGACTGACTAATATTAAAGCTACTGAGCTGTCTAATTTGTAATCCTTTTTCAGACACTGTCAGGCACCGGTGCACTCCGTCTAGGCATGGAATTCATTGTAAAGCACTACGCTAAGACCAAGGAGATCTGGCTGCCTTCCCCCACATGGGGCAACCACCCGCAGATCTGCAATATGCTGAACATCCCCCACAAGCAGTACCGCTACTTCGACTCTAAGACCAACGGGTTCGACCTCCAGGGTGCTATTGAAGACATCAACGTAAGTATCAGTTCTCTAAATGATCACTGACTAATTGATGTATCTCCGAAGAATACTTCCACACAGTTTAAACATCTTTCTGTAACTAGGTTATGTTGGTTGCTGATAAGGGATATTATTGTGAGTACTAATCAAAGTGATTCAACTTTAGAGAAGTTATGAAATGATATGAAAGTGTTTAATTCTACTTCATGAATACTTAGTGTTTAATTAATATTTAGCACTAGCTGTTGCCCGCGCCTTCGTCCGCGTGGAATTCGGTTTTATCACGCACCCCTATTTTAACCCTCGGAAAAGTAGCCTAAGTTACTCCTTGTTACATCAGCTATCTGCCAGTGAAAGTCCCATCAAAATCGGTCCAGCCATTTCGGAGATTAGCCGGAACAAAAAGACAGACAAAAATTGAAAATTAAATGTTGTTTTGGTATATGTACCGGGTATACATCCATATTATGCACTTGGTAAAAAGCGGTTATTTTAATATTACAAACAATCACTCCAATTTTATCTATTTGTATAGATTTACAGTGACAGAGCTCATACAGCAATACCATGTCAGTTCCCACAACAATGCATTTTAAATTCGTTTTGGTTTAGTAATTAACAATATAATTTGATGGACTTCAGGAGTTTATACCTTATATATCAACTACTAACTATAGACTTGATTGCAACTACCATAATATATAAGACACAAACATAACCTGCACCAAGATTCCCTGGAGCTGGGTGGTATTGACTATGGACACAATATACAAGGCCAGACTTATCAACCATACATATTGACGGGCCTCACAGCTCAGATGGTTTCAATAGAAAAGCACAAATCTTCTTTATAATGGGATAAACAAAACTGAGACTGGGCTCACAGCTCAGTTGGTAGTAACTTTGCCTGTAGGTCGTGGATTCGATTCCCACCTAGGACAAACATTTGTGTGACGAACACAGATGTTTGTTCTGTGTCTTATTGTTCCCGTGGTACAAGATATGGTTAGCTTACTTTGGGACCAGACGGCGCTGTGTAAAATGTGAACAAATTTTTATTATACTTTAGTTAAAATACATGTTTTTATTTCACAAAGAAATTAGTCATGGAAACAACAAATTTTATAACAAACGGATATTACAGATATATCAGTAGAGATACGAAATACTATAAACACTGATAATAATAGATAGTAGCATGGGCTGATTGTTTGAGCTGGAGTAGTGTTGCCAGGCGTCCGGATAAAGCCGGCACAGTCAGGCTTTTTGGTTGCGTGTCCGGCCAAATTAATTGGTTTCCGGCTTTTGTTAGGCTTTTTAAATTTGGCTAGTTTTTTTTACATTTCTTATATATTGGTATAAGTTAGGCTTATTGATTCAATTTTATTGTTGTTTCATTAGGATTTAAGAAGATTTTATGGTAAATGATGAAAAAGCATTGATTTACTTGAAAAATAAAATTTCTTGTTAATCTAAGAATTAAAAATTAAAGATGTCCGGCTTTTGTACCAAAATGTCCGGCTAAATTAGCTGTTTGTCCGGCTTTTAGATTATAAGACCTGGCAACCCTAAACTGGAGTAATCACGCTCGTGTGTCGTGTAAGGGACATCATCTGACTGATTATTACTGCTGTATTCGACTATTCGTAATCTTTATCAGGCGAATTTGTTATCTAAAGTCAAGGCCGTAGAGTTCATTTTTAGGAGGCGTTATTAGACTATACGTATGTTGAAAATATAGAATAGTACTAAACCTATATCGGATGGCGAGGGTTCTAACAAAAATGTAAGAAAGTATTTGTTAAATGAGTTTAGTTAGTTTTAATTTAGTATTTACGTCGCCTTACGATCTATATAGGTCGTGGGTTCGATTCCTATGAGCTCGAGCTCCAAAACAGTTAAAATCACATCGTTAACAGCCATTTGCCATGTCAGAATTTATCAACTTCTATTTTTGATACTTGGAATTTGACAAATTAACTATCTATTCGGGACAGGGGATTGATGAAATGTCTTTGTTTCCAGAAAATCCCAGAAGGGGCTATCATCTTATTGCACGCATGCGCACACAACCCCACCGGTGTAGACCCCAAGCCCAGTGACTGGGAGAAACTCTCGGAGGTAAGGAAACTATAGTTTTATGTAAAAAGATTTAGAGATACCCTCACAAAATTGACCATTCTCTAGATAGCGACCTTGCAGCAAAAAATGCCTTTTTCTGTAACTCCCGAACCAGTGTGGTGACTAAAGAAGAATAAAAAGGATTAAAGTGAGCCTCAAAGAGGCTTCTTTCAGACACTCTTGCAATTTTTGGTTCTAGGACGCGTCGGTTTCCCAATGATGTTTTGCGTTAACCGTTTTGATAACGTATTATTGCGCACATAAATGTTTCATTCAAACTCATTGGTGCACGTCAGTATTTGAAACAGCGCCCTCCGGATCGAATCTCGGGGGTCAGTACCACACGGCCACCGTGCTCTCCTGCTTACACTAACACAATCCCGCAGGTGATCAAGGCGAGGAAACTGTTTCCATTCTTCGACATGGCGTACCAAGGGTTCGCGACGGGCAACGTGGACAACGACGCCTTCGCGGTGCGCCTCTTCGTGAAGGAAGGACACCAGGTCATATTGGCTCAGAGCTTCGCGAAAAACATGGGTGAGTCATTTTGTTTTTTTATGACTGGACTATTTGCTGTTGGCCGCAGATGGCCTTGACAGCGTTTACACGGGCTTTTGGTGAGAGCCAGACGGCTCTCAACCGGTAAAACTTAAAATTATACACAACGTCACCAAGGGCACCACTTAGGTTCCACTGATCGTGACCTCGGTTTGGGGCGTTGCGAGTCGGGAGGAATGAGAGCAAATGCGCCCCGCGCGGGTGTTTTGCGGGGATACTTCGACCCCGCCGGAGGGGTCGAAGTATCATATGGGTATTATATGGGACGGTAGTCGCATCGCGTGGCATCTGTACTGTATTGTAGGTGGAATCTGAACGCAGATAATAACAAGATCGAAAAACTTTCACGTCTAATATCATCACACGATTTTATGCAAACTCCAGTACTACCTATAGAGATAACGTGCGCAGTTTTATAAACAATAAAAGTGAGATATAGAATATTTAAATTGGTAGCAGACATTGATGTATTGAGCCTACAATAGAATGTTTTTATAAGTCTCCATCTGGAGATTACTTCCCACTTATCAGACACTTATCAGATCAGTAAGTTTTATCAGTAAACATGATTGCGTGTTCTTCGCGGCCATTATCAGTGCTTACACATTGCATTTTTGATTGATGGAAAAGATTCCACAGAGAATAAATTAAATATTGGTGACTTTCACATAGCGCTATCTAGCTCCAACGTACACAGAACAAACATCTATGTTCTTCACACAAATGTTTGTCCTTGGTGGGAATCGAACCCACGACCTACACTACAGCACAGAAGGCAGGGTTACTACTGAGCTGTGAGAACATTGTGTTCACATCCACCAACTTTCCGACTTTCAATGGAGAATGGTTTTTAACTATCAATTGCTTTACTAAAACTAATATTTATGGTAATTTTGTACTTAGTGTTTTAGGTATGTATTTGTTTATGAAAATGTTTCGAGTTTAGTCAAGTTCTCGTAGATATTTATTTTCATTTGACCCGTGGTCATCTTATCAATTCCTTACGTCAATGCTGTTATTATGTGTTATCTATCGAACCATGGAAAAATATATGGGAGTATTTTTTATACATATTTTTCTTGTTAAAGACATAAAATATTGTTGACATTTTACATTATAAGATAATATGCTCAAATAACACAAACAGAATTATGATAACAGATACCTATTTAGACGAGAAAAATCAATGTATACGAGAGTCTGTATTTTATATGGCGAAAAAGTGAACAAATTCTTTTTTATAATAAAATTGTCCACTAGTTTTTTATTATTGTTATAAAAATCTTTATTTGACTGACCTCACAGCTCAATTGGTAGTAACTCTGCATTCTGCGCTGTAGGTCATGGGTTCAATTCCCACAGGACAAACGGCTCTACCGGAAAACCAGCGTTGGTTGTTACACACAACCAGCACACGCTGAGGTAGTTTTGTGACAAATTTATTAATTTTTTATCGATTATTGTGTATAGCCTAGAATTGTAATAAGTTATTATTATCTATATAAAAGAAAGTCGTGTTAGTTACACTATTTATAACTCGAGAACGGCTGAACCGATTTGGCTGAAAATTGGTGGGGAGGTAGCTTAGAACCAGGAGACGGACATTGGATACTTTTTATCCCGTTCGACCCGCGTTCCCGTGTGACGCGACATAAAACGTCAAAGAGATTACAAGTCACTATAATTTCTCTGACATGGATTGACTGATTTTGACGGGACTTTCACTGGCAGATAGAGGTAAAATAGGGGTGCGTTATAAAACCGAATTCCACGTGGTCAAAGTCGCGGGCAACAGCTAGTTACAAATAAATGTTATTTTCTCTCTGGGCCACCTCCCTCTTCGCTGTTATTGATATGTATACGGTCCGTTTCAGGGCTGTACGGCGAGCGGACCGGTGCGCTTACCTTCCTGTGCGGTGACGCCGAGCCGGCGGCTAAAGTGATGTCGCAGGTCAAGATAATGATCCGCACAATGTACTCGAACCCGCCTCTGTACGGCGCGAGGCTCGTGCAGGAGATACTCACCAGCACCGAACTCAACACCCAGTGGTGAGATTACACACATGTTTACAACGGTACTGGCGATGGATAGACTACAATACTTATTTATTGTTTAGGTTCAAAAGCAGTTAACAAACCATATTATAAATAAACTAGGTTGGTACATGTTAACTTATATGTAAGTATGCTAACCCTAATATTGTACCACAGCATTTGTAAAATTCTTTTTTTTTTACGAAATTACACTAATAAAAATCAACATGCACTAGGTTCAATTTGTGTCCTAAAATACACTTTCTTGTCAAGGTCTGAAGAAAATAATAGTTCGATTTCGAAGAACTAAATGATTTATTTTTCCGGCGGTTAGTCTTTTTTTTTACTTTATATTTCCATCATGTGTTTTAATTGGTTTCAGAGTAGATAGAGCTAGTGATTACCATTTTATTTTTCCCAAAGCAAACTAATTGTTTAGTATAGCAATTAATTTAATGCGCTTAAGAGTAAAAAGAGTTGCTTTGATATTTATTGACTTACTAGCTGTTGCCCGCGACTTCGTCCGCGTGGAATTTGGGTTTATCACGCACCCCTATTTTACCCCTCTGAAAAGAGTAGCCTAAGTTACTCCTTGTTACATCAGCTATCTGCCAGTGAAAGTCCCGTCATAATCGGTCCAGTAACTTCAGAGATTAGCCGGAGCAAACCGACAGATAGACTGACAAAAATTGAAAATATATGTTGTTTTGGTATATGTACCGTGTATACATCCATATGCACTTAGTAAAAAGCGGTTATTTTAATATTACAAACAGACACTCCAATTTTATTTATTTGTATAGATTTTAATAGCGAGATAGCCTTAAAGAGTGACATTATTCCAACGTAGAACTTTTGTTTAGTGTAGGTATTTGAATATTATTTAAGAAAATTAGCCTAAGTATCAATTATTATTTGTATTATTGTTTATTTGACTAGCCTAAGTTATGTAATATACCAAAATTTATTCCACTACGGACATTTGTTTCCCATTCAGGCTAGCGGACGTGAAATTGATGGCGGACCGCATCATATCTATGCGCACGCAGCTGCGTGCCGGCATCGAGGCGGCCGGGAACCCGCGCCCCTGGAGACACATCACCGACCAGATCGGCATGTTCTGCTACACCGGACTCAAGCCCGACCAGGTACGTGTGTCAAGTGCACGAAAGGAGCCTCTTGGAGGCGCACTTTAACCATTTCACCATACTGTTTCGAGAGAACCAGTGGCTCGAATAGTAGCAGTAGTAGTGGGACTGAAGTCATACTGAGGCCTATTTTATTTGGCAATTATTATACAGAGATGGTTGGGAGCTATAATGATTGTCGAAATGCATATAATTAGGGCTATTTAGTGGAGCTAAAATTATTCAGGTTATTATGTTATGGGATGAGGACTAGCAACAACAGGGAATCCTAGTGTGGCGACTAGTGAACCTTTATCGTAAGCATGTGACTCATTTTACTGCTCAATATTTTATTTATAATTGTACCTTTATGGAAACAAATATTATTATGTTTTGACTACATTTTATGTTTCGTTAAGTTATAGTTATAAATATAAGGTGGTTAATCGCCGTTTTGTTTTGTATGGGTTAGTTTAGAGGTGGATTAAAGGCTGATGGTATACTGTCATGAATATGCTGAGTAATCTATTACAGATGACACGTGAGATGATTAGAAAATTGTTGCTACGTGCAACGATGCATTTTTTGTGGAGATACTATGACGATACGTCCTCCTCGATTACTTTTGAACACCTATAGCATTTAAATATAAAACAAAGAACTTAATATTTGTGTGTGTTACTATTCATAAAAGTGGCTCAAGGCAAGACATTCAAACTGATCAGGCTGTGTTCGCTTTGTCGATACTATTTACTATATAACCAATGACTGAACATAAAGCTACTGGATTGCGCATACCTCTCACTCGTCGAACATAGCATATGTACTTACTATAATAATAGTATTACCCAAATTAATATAGGATAGTGTCTAATGTTAAGTGGTATGTGGATATTTCGATACACTATACAACAAGCCCCAAGAGAAAAACGTAAGCACGTTATGCACTGCACATAAGTTCTTTTTCACATTACGTGCACAAAATGTTATCTGCATATAAATGAATGAGCATTTGGATTATAGGTGGAGCGTCTCACGAAGGAGTTCCACATCTACCTGACCAAGGACGGGCGTATCTCCGTGGCCGGCATCTCTTCCAAAAATGTCAACTACATCGCCGAGGGCATCCACAAGGTCACCGCCTGATGTGGACGAGATAACATGCAACAGCATATCGGAGTTACGCTTTAACACCTTGATAATTATCAAACTACCCGCATATTTGCAAAACTGATTTTTTGCAATCTCTCGTCGCTCGAATATGTTAGTTCATCGAATAACTGCCACACCAATATCCAAGTACTTCAAAACACGCCATAACGTAGTACCGAAAGAGCACAGTATTTATGGATTATCTTTTATTTTTGAGTATACCTATTTAAGAAAAACTTTCATTTTTGTATTGGTTCATATCGTTATGAATCATGTATCGTTTTATATACATAGTGTAATATAAAATATGTTGTTATAATATCTGTTTTTTTATGTACCTATGAAAGATTCATGGATATGTTGTATATAATATACACCAGTACTATTGACCTTATTGAATGGGGTTTAAAACTGCCATCTGCTCGTTTTATATGGAGCTACTTTTGAACTGTCAAGATAGCGTATAAACACGCTTTGTGAAGTCTGTTTATTATATCACTACTTGGTTTACGCAGGTAAAGCCGCGCTGGCAGAAGCCTGTTTAAATGTTTTCCTATTCTTCAGTTAATCATTTGATTGCAATAACTATATATAACGTCCTTAACTTTGCAATATCTCGTTACCGAAGTATCAACAAACAAAATTGACACAGTGGCGCCATCTGAGCTAAGCTTAAATTTTAAGAGGTTCAAAACTTTTTGTTACTTCGTACCTCCGTCATTAATGAACCGATTTGAAATTTTTTTTTATGTGGAAGGTATACTTTCCGATTGGTCACATAGAAATTTCATCAAAATCGGTTTAGTAATTTGGTTTTAAAATCAATATAACTGGAAAAAATATGCAGTCCTTGTAAAAGATAATGAGGAATCATTCTCATTCAGTGGCGATGAAGTAGGTTTTTGTCCTTTTGCTGCCCAAAATAATTATTTAATCCCCTTGTATGCAAGGGCGGATCCAGCTTTGGTGCCAGGGGGGGGTCACATAGTCGTGGTCGAGTCACAGGAAGTTAGTGTGCGTTCGCCCAGCAAAAAGTATCGTCTTTTCAAGAATCGAATGATGCAGATAATTAGCGCCCTATGTCGTGTAAATGTGCCCAAAATGTTATATTTGTGCCTCCAACGGCTGCAGAGTTATTTATGTAAAACTGATTTTGCTGCACGAACGTTCGCCCAGCAAAACTTTAAAAAAAAAAGGGTATAGCTGTATTTTTAATATGCAAAAAGATAGCTTAAATACTAGCCTAAATGTGCCGTTAAAGCCAAATTTGTGCCTCTAAAGATTTTAGAGATATTTAGTTTTTTGCTGGGCGAACGTTTTGGTGATTTCTATATCTCGGAAACGGCTGAACGCACAGTCATAATTTTTTATACCTACAGATACGGTATATTTGCGCCTATTTGCGCCGTAATTTTCATTAACATGAGTAGCATGGTTCAGGAGCTATTATTGTATTTCCTAGAAAACGGAAAAATGCTCTGGCTCTCGAATGAACAAGACCAAGGACTTCGCGTTAGTGCCGACTGGTACCCATTATATATTCACACGATCCTGTAAAGTTTCGCCGGCCTACTACATATAATAGACGAGTTATTAACGATTTTGTCTTTTTTTTGAGGTTATCTTGAGTGAAATTACTTAGGATACGAAAACACTAGTTTCCTGTGAGCTGGCTTGTTACATGCTTCTACAATAATTAGCGCCCTATTTTAAGAATACGTATGCAAAAAATCATCTTTGTATACCCAATACTTTAGACAATAATGATAGAAAACCATTCGAAATATTTTTGGTAGATAACCAGACCAAATTCGAATGAACATTAAAAAGCGGCCGCACGATACTACAAGCTATCCTTCCTCGCTTGGTGGCGTTGTAATGAAATTTAAGTAGTACAGATGCGTACAGAATTGTTAAGTAGAAAATAATATTAATGTATCAAAAAAATTATACATGAAATAAAATGTGAATTATTTTGTTTTTAATAATCTTACTATTATAATAAATGGGAAAGTCTGTGTGAATGTTCGTTATTAAATTAAATAACTTAAATAACAGGGGATACTCTTTAGGATTATCAGATAAAAAAAACATATGTAGGTATAGGTATGCCTACGTATACTTACTAAGTAGGTACCTACTTAATTATTTTTATTTATTGAAAAGAGCATTTTCATCATATTATACTTGAGCAATACAAAATCAAACGAGCGCAAAAGTATATTTTTTTTAAATGACAATTCCACTTTTGTACGCAACGTTCTCTAAACACTAAATATTATCATGACAATTTAAGAAGGATAGCTTGTAGTATCGTGCGGCCGCTTTTTAATGTTCATTCGAATTTGGTCTGGTTATCTACCAAAAATATTTCGAATGGTTTTCTATCATTATTGTCTAAAGTATTGGGTATACAAAGATGATTTTTTGCATACGTATTCTTAAAATAGGGCGCTAATTATTGTAGAAGCATGTAATAAGCCAGCTCACAGGAAACTAGTGTTTTCGTATCCTAAGTAATTTCACTCAAGATAACCTCAAAAAAAAGACAAAATCGTTAATAACTCGTCTATTATATGTAGTAGGCCGGCGAAACTTTACAGGATCGTGTGAATATATAATGGGTACCAGTCGGCACTAACGCGAAGTCCTTGGTCTTGTTCATTCGAGAGCCAGAGCATTTTTCCGTTTTCTAGGAAATACAATAATAGCTCCTGAACCATGCTACTCATGTTAATGAAAATTACGGCGCAAATAGGCGCAAATATACCTTATCTGTAGGTATAAAAAATTATGACTGTGCGTTCAGCCGTTTCCGAGATATAGAAATCACCAAAACGTTCGCCCAGCAAAAAACTAAATATCTCTAAAATCTTTAGAGGCACAAATTTGGCTTTAACGGCACATTTAGGCTAGTATTTAAGCTATCTTTTTGCATATTTAAAATACAGCTATACCCTTTTTTTTTTTAAAGTTTTGCTGGGCGAACGTTCGTGCAGCAAAATCAGTTTTTCATAAATAACTCTGCAGCCGTTGGAGGCACAAATATAAAATTTTGGGCACATTTACTCGACATAGGGCGCTAATTATCTGCATCATTCGATTCTTGAAAAGACGATACTTTTTGCTGGGCGAACGCACACGGAAGTTATAATTTAATTTTTATAATCATAGATACAAGTAACAAGTCCTAGGTATTTTATTAATGTATGTAAGTACTTACTGTATTTATTATATTGAAGGTACTTACATAAAATCTATATTGTGACAAAAAATATATAAAAACATTATTTTTAACAATTTTAATTAGTGGTCCACCTAGGTCCTGGACCCAGCCCAGGGGGGGTCATGCCCCCATGACCTCCCCCTGGATCTGCCCTTGCTTCTATGACAATAAAACTTGACCTTAACTGATTCCCAAACCAAACAAAAATGTGATACTTGACTGAAAGCTTTCTTCGACGTCTCCAGTAGATTTTAACCTATACAGGGTTACAGGAAAAGTCGTGCTAGATCCGTTAAGGGCGTGGAGTACCCATCATTTCTGACTTATTTCACTATGAAACACCCTACCCTAAACTTAACCCTTTTCGAGATATTCGACTTTTAATTTTTTATTGAATAATGCCGATTTTTAGGCTACGAAATTTATTTTTGTTTATTTTGTGTATCTTATTATTAATATTATTGCATTTTTACATGTGTAATAAGATGCTTTAGGACATCAATCATTAAAATAGTGCATAAGTTAATTGAATAGACCGTAGTAGACAAGTGAAAGTAAAAAAATAAAAAATATATTAGCAAGCTTATTTTTCTCTAAGGGATATCTAAAAAAAATATTATGACACTTGTTCGGCAGATATTTTTTAAAATATCTACGTTTCATCAGCTATCTAACGAGGTCTAACAATCTAGGGTTTGTATTACATTTCGTGGAAAAAAGTAGAGAAAGACCCAGATTTTCTAAGAAATATCTTGTGGACGGATGAGTCCAAATTTGATAAAGATGGCATAACCAACTATCACAACGTCCATTACTGGGCCCCAAAAGAACTAAGGAATCCCAATAAGAAAAGAGTGAAAGGGTCCCAACGAAGATTCAGCGTGAATGTGTGGATGGGCATTATCTCTAATCATTTGATTGGACCTTACTTTCTCCCGGATAATCTAAATGGGGAAAGCTACGAAAATTTCCTGAGAGCAGACTTGAGTGATTTGCTGGATGATCTGCCACTCAACCTGATCAGGGACATGTGGTTCCAACACGATGGCTGCCCTGCCCATTTCAGGAGAAGTGTCAGAGACTGGCTGGACACAAATTATCCAAACAAATGGATAGGACGAGGTGGGCCGTTGCCATGGCCAGCAAGAAGTCCGGACCTAACTCCCATGGATTTTCATGTATGGGGGTGCATGAAAAGTCTTGTGTACAGCGAGCCGAATCCAGTTTTGTCTGTGGAAGACTTAAGAGAAAGGATTGTGGATGCAGCAAATAAAATGAGGACCACGTTGACCACTGGAGTAGTGAAGACTGGTCTCCGTAGAAGGATGCGACAATGTTTCAGAAATAGAGGCGGCCATGTTGAACATGAACTGTAGAATAAGAAAAAGTTGTGTGAAAACCTTTAATAAATGACATTTCATGCATACCTAATGTTTTATTTTACTTTTTAGGGCTAAGTATAAATTTTCTTCTCCACTGTCGCCTATGAAACTAATTTTTTTCCAATGCATTTGAATAAAACCCTAGATTATTATACCTCGTTAGATAGCTGATGAAACGTAGATATTTTAAAAAATATCTGCCGAACAAGTGTCATAATATTTTTTTTAGATATCCCTTAGAGAAAAATAAGCTTGCTAATATATTTTTTATTTTTTTACTTTCACTTGTCTACTACGGTCTATTCAATTAACTTATGCACTATTTTAATGATTGATGTCCTAAAGCATCTTATTACACATGTAAAAATGCAATAATAATAATAATAAGATACACAAAATAAACAAAAATAAATTTCGTAGCCTAAAAATCGGCATTATTCAATAAAAAATTAAAAGTCGAATATCTCGAAAAGGGTTAAGTTTAGGGTAGGGTGTTTCATAGTGAAATAAGTCAGAAATGATGGGTACTCCACGCCCTTAACGGATCTAGCACGACTTTTCCTGTAACCCTGTATATTCGTTGGGAGGATAGAAGAAACCATTTTTGTACTGTGATTAAAAATTTATTTGTTAAAGTAGATAAAGTTGATGCCAAAACAGAAAATTGTATTTAACATGTTTGTAGTGATTCAACTATTGTACTAATACTACGCCAAGTTATTTACAGCTGTCAAACGAAATTAACATCTTACATCTACCTCGCAAAATAAACCGATGCAGGTCAATCGTTAACATTGTTGCAAAAATTAAACAATATAATTTTAATATACAAAATTTGTGTCCTTATAGGATCCTTATAAATAACGGGAACACATTTTCCACAATAGTGCTGCGTTCAATAACTATGCTCCTGAAACTGAACTGAACTGAAAAATATGAGCGAATGAAATAAACTCATTTCCTAAATGGAAAACAGAACGCTTATGAAGGGACGACAGTTGATCAAATCCAGTGGGTAATCGAGACAAATTGACGTTAAATGTAGCTCACGGTATGATTTGGGGCTAATTATTAGTAACTGGGAATATATACCACAATGCCTGTATATATACATACCATGTAATGTATGTTATGGACCAAGTAATTAATTGGACATTATACATAATGACCGGGCAATATTGACAAATATGAGGAGAATGTTATAACTACTACTACCGTGTATCTAAACAATTCAAACCTAACCTAATAAACTGATTTCGATCTGTAACTTTGACATGTAATTTTTCATATTGCCCGGGCATAATGTGTAATGCTCTGATTAATCATTTGGTCCTCGACATATATACAAAAACTGGTAGAAACTCTTTAGAGCTTCTTTCCTGCAAGAGTTAAATCTTAACTTGATAGTTGTCTTTTTGGCATACCAGTGAACTTAGTAAATATCTACAACAGATTAAGTCACAGATTGTAGGTACCCATATATTTTGGAGTGGTTTATGTTTTAAATATATATTACTAGCTGGTACCCGCGACTTCGTCGTCGTTAGAATTAGTACTTCGAGTAGGTTATTTTCTCCAAGCTTTCATCAATCTCCAAACAAAGATAGGTAAGTACTTTATAAAAAAAATATCATCCCCTAATTACATGATTGGTCAAAAACGTAGAAACATTCTTATCACTAAAAGCATAATTATGATGAGTTTTTAATCCCTTTAGAAATGATTGATTCCCCATACAAATTTTCATCCCCTATGGAGGTGAAACCCATTAAGTTCTTTTGCGCAACTAAATGTAGCTTATGTCCACCAAGGTTCAACCAATCTATGTACCAAAATCAAAGTTGGTTCAGTGGTTTAGGAGCGTAACAGACAGACAGCGTTGCTTTCGCATTTATAACATATTAGTATGAATCAAGGACATGAGGGGGTATCCCCATACATTTTCTCATCTCTTATGTATTTTAACTGTACTAAACTGTTCGTTTTAACGATGACAACATTTTCCGTTATTCAAATTACTTTTCGTTTCATTTACAAGAAATATTGGTGGACACTTCACACAGCGACATCTAACCCGAAACTAAGCATAGCTTGTACTATAGGAACTAGATGACTGACATAATACTAATATCTTATTGTTTGTAAATACTTTAAAACCCAGACATAGAACAAACATCTATATAAGTTGTCACAATTATTTTTGTTCTGGAAATCGAACCCACTGCCTAAAGCATAGAAGATAGAGTCAGTACCAACTGAGCTGTGAGGCCAGTCAAAAACATAGTTGTAAGGCATACCCAAGAAACTGCATAGGCACTGAACGTAGCATAAAATTGCATTACAGTAACAATCTTAAACATATTCACCTGCATCTACTTACACCTAGTAACAATTTCACTAAACTAATTGTATGGTGTTGAATACCACCCCCTAAAATGCACTCTTAAACTTCGTTATTATAATACATAATATTCTAATTTGCTAATAAAAGTCGACAGTCAATGATATTTTATTAAAAATACTATTTACAATTTTTGTCACACTCCATTTCCATGGCCATTCTGCTCACATTAGATATCTACAATCACTTAACCTTTTTTACTTATTGCTTTTCGTGGTCATTAACTCGCACATACAGGAGGGATTTGCACATTTTAACAAAAAAAACTAATAGATACAACAGTATCATTTAATAGCAATTAATATGAGTAAAAAAAACTAATTTAATAGTCGAAGACGAAAGCTTAATATTGACCCTTTAATTTAATTTTTCTTTTGGTGGTCGCACCATCATACACCGCTGTTTAGGTTTAAATATAATTGCAACACAACATCTTACATTTCGCAGACTATTTTTGATATGGGAACACTTCTAGTAAACCATCCTCCGACACTTATCTCCAAAACTTTCTGACATAATCAATATTTAATATAAATATTTGACACTGGACATAATCGATATTTAACATAAATATGTGACGTTGGTACGTTAAATAATTAATAAGCTATTAAACATAACACAACGGGTAAAATAATCTATAAATTAGTTAAAGTTTGGTCCTGCATTGTAGGTATTGCTTTATGTTGACAATTTAATAATGAACCTTTAGTTGTCCTTCTTGCAAGAGGGTTCAATTTACACTTGATAAAGAACGTACAGGTGAACTGTAGTAGAAATAATAAATAATTATAATGATCTAAATAAATAACCATTATTTAACAAATTATTTGTGCGTACAATGAAACTTAAAATAGGAAAATAATAAGTAAACTCAATATGGGTAATTAAAATGCAGCGGCCTCTTTCGGCCCATGGATTTCCCAAAAAATATTGTTAAAATTGTATTATAAGGAACTGCTACTTATATCTTGTAATAAATAAAAATACAACAGTAAACGCAGGCGGTATTTTTAGAGAATATGTTATTTCCGGTTCTGAGCAAACAACGGTCGCTTATCGGTAATGCGACGCATATTTAGCGGCTCGATCTTATAGGGGCTTTGTTATCCGCACCATTTTTACTTTTTGTTTTAATGCTAAGATTCATTCATAATCAGGGAACCAAAATATAATAATAATAATTTATTTATTTCAGGCTACTTAGTATTAAATACATTGGCCCATATAAATAGATACCTTAGTGAATAACATACATTAATAATTTGGGAGTACAGCAAATGAAAGGGATTTTATTTCTGGGCCGCTTCCCTAGAGTCGGTAAACGAACCCAGCAGGCCAAAATCCTGGATCAAGGATATAAACTTATTGGTTGCTAATATCCTTTTTTTAGTCCTTATGATCTTCGACCGCGTCGCTTGAGCGAATGAACACAATATGTGCGGTCCGGCCGCGAATTCAATTAGAAAGATTGTACTAGATAAAACTACAGGTGACTGGCAAAGTTAAAAGTCGAGACGCTTCGATTTGTGATCTAGTTACTTGCTAGAACGATTTAATTATGGAGATGCTTTCCTGAACCACCCTGTACTACATTTGTACATTTATATTATGCAATATGTTACATATCTTAATCTCTAATATATGAACAGTTGTGTATTTAACATGAGTATATTTTACTAAAAGACAGCAATGATTTCAATGTTTGTAATACTAGTCAAATAGCTAAAAAAATGCTCTTTCGAACGTCATTCTAACAAACGATTTTACAAGAAATGTCCCCAAATCTTCGATATTACATTCGGTAAGCCGCGTTCATTTCAAAGAAACAAGGATACACATTAGTATACAAAACCATTTAAAACGAATGTATAACAAGGAGCGTGCTTCCGCGTCCGTACATTCTATAGTAGGAGTTCATTAAAACGTCAATGTTACACAGTGTCGTGTGTGGGCGAGCGCTCACTTGCCTAAAGGCATATGTCCACTGGGCTGGCTGTCGTTGGAGTTGGCGGAGTCCTCGCCGAGCAGCCGGCTGAGCTGGTCGTCGAGCGCGTCCGCGCGGCCGCGCTTGCTCTCCTCGGCGAACACGTCGTCCCCCGCCAGCATGCCCTCCTCGAGGTACGCGAACGCGTCCAAGTTCATGTCGGACGGAGTGATGGCCGTGCTGTACACGTCTATCCGCTTCTGCTTCTGCTCTCGCACTTTCTCAGAGAGCTTCCGCTTCGCCTTCGTGAGCTCGTCCGTCTCGCGGTCGACGCCGCGCGACTTCGCCTTCAGCGCGAACGACGAGTCGTTGCTCGACGAGCCCTCGTCTTGCAGCTGGCTGAGCAGCGTTCGCGTCGCGACCGACATCGCGCTCGATGTCCCGAACGCCTCGGAAAGTTCCCCTAAAACCGTTCAAATTTTTTATAAAAAAAAAAAGAAAAATAAATCGCCAAAAAATAAGCATTGTACTGTCTACCCCGTCACCTTACCGGTAGGTTGCCGCCGCTCGTGCGCGCGTTTGCTCTTCGTCTTGCGGCCGCTGCCGATGTAGTCGCCGTCGCTGTCGCTCGACATCCCCAGGTCTAGATGCAGTGAGTTCAGTTTGTCGTCGTCGTCCTTGTCTTTCCTCTCGACGACGGTGTCCAGCTCCATCTCCCAGTCGGTGACGCTCGATGAATCTTTCGCGTTGTCCGAGTTTTTGTAGTTGGACTTTTCATGTTTGCTCATCATGGCTTCCGTCGGCGCCATGTCGCCTATGCTTTCGGCGTTGGAGTCCAAACTGCTGGCGTTGCACGTCTCGTCCGTCATCCGGTTGTCGAAGAGCACCGGCGTGTCCGCAGTGATGGGCGTTAATTTTTTCTCACCGGATAATCTTGCTGTTCCCGCGTTGCGACTGTCCAGTATCTCCGAGATGGTCGTCGGCCGTCCCGGTTGCTCGTTGTTCAACTCCAAGACGATCACGTTTCCCGCCGACTTCGCCGGATCCGCGTGTTCCGTCTTCGAAGCTTGCAACAGCTGAGTTACGTTCTTGCCCATGATTATTTTGGACATGTCATTACCGTTTTTGGCAAACGCCAACGCCTTGCTCAGGTGCGTGCCTTTTTGTACTACGATGAGGTTGCCTTTAGTGCTCGACGGCCTCACGATGGGGTTGGTTATTTTGGGAGTGGTGACCGGCGTCATGCCTTTCGCTGGTATTATATCGGCGAGATTGGCAGTTTTTATCGGAAGGGAGCTATCCATTCCGATTATTTTTGCACCTGAGGGTTTAGTCGAGGGCATCGAGACTACTGAAACGGGCGCCGACTTGCCAACTTGACTCATTTGATGTTGTGAGCTGACCGGCAACAGTTTCATAGCCGTCGAGATACCTTTGAAATGAATGAGCGGGATCTGTCCCTCGGGTTTCGTCCGCCCCTTCGCCGGGACCACCACCATTTTCTGGCCGGACTTAGGGTTCAGTACTAGAGCTTTGGCGGACACCTTAAGATCTGTGGCGGGGATGCCTTTCGGCGTGAGAGTTTCTGTTAATCTGGGAACGGGGTGCGAACTGGCCCGTTCTCTGCTTATAGTGTTGGCCGACGACGTGACTATAAGTTTCGTGCTGGGCACATTTCTGTTTTCCATAGTAGGTTTCGCCACCACGATCATTTTTTCCGAAATGACGGGTGCGGTCGACGCCCTTTTAGGTATCGATCCTATGACTTTAGTGGTGACCAGTTTCCCGGGTGTGTTGACTTTCTGCGCGGGGGCGACGACCATCTGCCTATTCGACAGAAGCCTAATGTCGGACGGTTTGTGCACTATTTTGACGTCGCTGGCCGTTCTGGGAGGTATCTTTTTGTCTGGAGTATCGCATCGGTTCTTTCCGATTTGGGGGGGTTTTGTGGTATGTTTCGGGGCCGGCGCGCTGTGCGCTTGTGAATGATCGTCAGCGTTTGCGCTATCTGAAATTTCCATCTCACGCGAAGGCGTGGAGAGTTGCGTCAGCAACTGCATAGTCGGTGACTCGGTCACCATTCCAGAGGAAATGTTAACTCTCGGTTTGATTTCGTCCAGGAAGTCCGTTTTCGATTTGGCGCCCAACACGGCCTGCGCGTAACTGGCTTGGAAGGTATTCGGGGGGCCCGCGTACTCCAGGGACATAGAGGCACTGTACTGTTTGCCGGGCGATGGGTGCGGGAGGTCCGCGCGTTCCTTAGCCTTCTTCGTTTGAGATTTTGTTGTTTTGGGAGTTTTTTGTGCTCTGGGTTTGTGCGGCGTGGAGCGCGGCGCACTCGCTTTGCTAGTCGAAACTTTGCTCACTTGGTTATATGAGTGCTTCGACTGGCTTGGCGGTTTACCTTGGGACAAAAATTATCAGTGGTGTCAAAATTGCTAAGAGATACATTTCAGGAGTGTAAATCTGTGCATGCAGATAAACTTACTTGTTGCTGGCTGTGAAAACTTAGAATATAGCTTAGACAAATTAAGGTGCTTCTGATTAGTGTTTTCGGGTATGTTCCTCATGTTTTTGACAGGCGGTGTTACATCATCCGGTATTCCACCGCCTTCCGGTTTCCGTTTGCGTGTTATTAGCTCTGTCTCCCATAACTATAAAAGTTAAACACATTTATTCACCCACAATAAATTTATTTCAGTCAAAAAATATATAAGAACATATTCCAATATCCAATCCAATATAATATTAAATCTTCATATCATTATAATACACCTAAATCTAAAACCAAATTGGGTACAATCTTGTTTTGGCACATGCCTGGTTTGAATTATACATACAAGACTTCAATGTATGTGTAATATGGTCATTTGGTGGTGGACAATGGTGGTCATTTTTTTTAATGACATTTCACCAATCTATCCCAAACTAAGAAAAGCTTATACTACAGGGACTTAAAATGCCATAGAATACATTTACCTCATATTATAAATACATACAATATAAAACCTAGAGAGTAGAAACGTTATATTCATTGAACAGTCAACTCAATTCTGAATAAGGATTCTTTTCAAGTGATACATCACAAATTTATTATTGCTATGTGGGACTAAATCTCCCATACATTTACAAAAATCAAAAGCTGTAATGTGTACATATAGTACCTAAGTATGTGTAATAAAAACTACAAGACTAACCTTAGAAGTCTGATCCTCCATAGCAATAGGAGGGTATGCAGCCTCATCCATAGTCTCTTTTGTGCTCAGAGTACTCTCCTGGTTGAATCCCTCTACATCAGTCATTTCTTCCTCGTTTATCTTTGAAGTCATGACCTTCGCAGCTGCAAGTCTCTTCTGGATTTCCTTATTTTCAGCCACCGCAGCCTCTGCTGCTTTATCCGCAATCTCTGTGTACATGGTCTGGGCGATCGCCCGGGGGAGCAAAGGCACACGCCTTCGACCCTCGCAGATCCATGCTATACCAGTATTTGGACCTGATAACCTGAAACAACAATAACCAGGTGTTATTTTTTTTATTTATGATTAATTATCAGCTTTTGTGCTTCTCACACATGGGCCTCACTACTCAGTTGATAGTAACTATGCTTTCTGCGCTGTAGTTTGTGGGTTCGATTCCCACCCAGGAAAAACATTAGTGTGACGAATATAGATGTTTGTTCTGTCTGGGTGTTAATATGTATTTACAAAAGAATTATATAAGTAATGTTGTCTGGTTCCCACAGCACAAGCTAAGCTTAGTATGGGGCTAGATGGCGCTGTGTGAATTGTCCACCAATATTTTATTATAAATTGCACCCTGAATGAAGCCCGGCTGTTTGCTACTAAATAAAATAACCATTTATTCATAGGATGCAATTTTACATAACCTAAACATTTAAGAGGGCATACAGTCACTTTTTAGCCTCAATGATGACACAATCAAACTTTTAGAAAGAAAATTATAAATTATTGTGTTTTTTTTGTTTTTATGAGAGGTAATTAATTCATGCCCATCTAGAGTATGGACAGTAATAATTACAAAACTATTTGATAGAACAAAAGCATGCCCAATATATTTCAAAGTTTATGTAATAATTTTGAAGTTTCTCAAAATATAATTATTATATCTAAAGAGAAACAATCTCATAATACAGGTTAACTTACTGAAATGTCACTCACTTGACATTTCAGTAAGGTTACCTGTCAAAATTGGATGGTAACTAAAAACATGTTTATTGGTATAAATCTGCATCAGAAATATGTTCTTGCCCTGAAGAGAAGACAACACTTACTTAGCAAACCAAACCAAAATCAGAGATAGGACTTAATATCAAAACCTATTAGAACATGCAAATAAAAAGAATAATTGAATTAAAAACATAAAAATGCTTACTATTGTAAGAAAATACAAAGAAAACACTGATATCTGCTATAATAATGGTTAGCTAATTTACCAAGTTTGACTTGCAACAAGCTACAGCCATCTTTGAGTTTGTGTAACAGAGTTAAAAATAAATCAACAAGCCTATATTGAAACTAGTAATTTTCAACTTACTGTTCAGCAATTGTAGCAAGTAATTGATCATTTGACACGCGGCGTGCCTCAGCGCTATGTCGATCGTGGCTTATGTGTAAAACAGCGCGCAGTTCCTCAAGTAACTTTTTTCTGTTGTCTTCCAATGCCCCTTGTGCTCTGAACACATTGATCATATTCGAGTAGGCTTCAAGTTCTATAAACAAATGAATTAACCATTTAATCGTTGACATATTTCCAGTTAGTTAAACAACAAATTAGCCCCGACCTATAGAACATAAAACAAGAAAACCATAGGAGGGAAAATGAAAGCCATTTCTTAGACTAAATTTATACCAAGTCTACGAAGCGTAAGGCGACATTCGTCGCGAGTCATGTCCAGAAGCGTGGGCCACATTTTATTTCCTTTGATTTAAACGCTACAGGGTGACTCCGATTATATGATTGTATCCATTATTTTCGGTAAAAAACTTCTATTGGCAAAATATTCACTGTTTACTTCAAACGACGATTTCGTTCATTTTGACACTAGAATCGAGACAGCATTTTGTCTATGACAGACTGAAATACCAGTGTGTAAGTTTTATTCTCCCCATTCGGGAATTGCTGGAGTTCGTGCTATTTAAACAATAAAAAATTAAGTAAATAATCTCTATCTTAAATTCAATAACCTATGCATTAACTCATTTATTATAACTTATATAGTTTTCTAAAACGGAGTTTTTCGCAAAATTGGGAAAACTCTAATAAAGCTGTGAGATTATTTTCCTGAAACATAAAGAACATGTATATAATCAACCTTTAACTATCTCTCTTCTTTTTGAAACGTCTGTGTGTTATGTTATCCTTAAATTGATTTATAAAAATTTCGGAATTTGTCTAGTAAGTATTCACAATTTAATAAGATTTAGATTAGACGTGATATGGAGCATCTCATCAATAAGGAAAGTCATTAAAATTCAAACCATATTAGAATAATTAACTTTGCTTGCTAAGAACCCGTACATCGATATTTTTAAATTTAATTGTAAAGATTTTCTAAAAAAAGTTAAGATTTTTTTCAAATCTAATGAAGTGCTGTTGTAAATTTAGTTATAACCTTATTTGTAAATAGCTTGTGGCACGTGTTGGTGCACACTGTTAGTGCAATAAGCAGTTGATGAAAAATAAATGAAGATTATTTTAAACATAAAATATCTCAAATCTAGGGAAGTTTATGAGTATGTCTCTCAAAAACTGTCAGACATAGAATTTAATCATAGACAAGCAAGCGTTAGAGATGTAAAAGCGTTTACGAAGTCAGTTTTGATTTTACCAATGTTGACATTTCGACTGACAGCTGCGTTTGATATAATATTAGCTATAAGGGCTTTTGGGATAACAATAAATAGTTCATGTGCATCATTTTACATAATTAATTTAGAATGTAATCTAATACGCTGTCAAATATCACTATATACACGGGTTATACGGAACGTGGTCGAAAATATAACTACAGCTTTAAACAACCTTTGTGATATGTTTTTAGAGAGATCAATATAGGGACAGTGCTCAATCAGCCGTCATTCACAATCATTTGAAGCCCCTATAATATATGATATCCAGATTCCAACTTCACAAGCGACGAAATGGGAGATATCAATGGTTGAATGACGCAAATGGTTTGGACCTCAGAGCGGCAAGGGCTACACGGGCCAACAAAGTAATGTCTGTATTTTCGAAAGCTACTTGCGACATGAAGAAATTTTAGAATTTCAATGTCAAGTTTAGTCTTAAACACTGAAATATGACTATGACTTCACTACTATCGTTAAAACCTTTTTCAGCCGGGTGATTTTTCACACGTAATAAAACACCCGAATGTCACAAATGTGTTACGTTACATTTGTTAGCATGCAACTAATATAACTAATATTTGAACACTATGTCGTGTTAGATTTTCAATGCTCAGTTTTTAATCAAATTTCTCATAATTTATTGTAATATAGGCATGTTATTTTTTCTTTCGCCTCAATCGCACAAAAAGTAGCCAAGTATTTCGTTACTGTATGTACGTATCTATTGATATATCGGTAATAATATATTGATTTATTTGATATAGCCAATAAAATCACAGTAAGCATTATAGTAAAATGGTAAGACTTTTTATCAGAGATATACTAACATTAGTTCTGTTTTTACCACGACGGCGCGGCGCCGGCGGCGCCGCCGACGATAGACATAACGGCTACATCATTAGCAGAGCTAAAGAAGCTATCGCCAGCCGAATTCAGTAAAAACTCCAACCATTCAAATTCAAAGCTTCGATACCGAAAACAAACCGTACCGTGCCGTCATTTTGAAATTTTCCTTAAACGAGTTTTGACTAGTCTCATTTCCAAGCGCTAATAAATTTGTCTACCAGATTCAAAGTTGTCCAGCGTGGTATTGATATTATTGTTTGTTTTGGTGTTTGAAAATTTGAAATAACGTACAAGAGTATTATTTTAACTTGACTTTAAAACTGTTCGAAATTACATTAGTTGTGATGACGGACGTTGACGATATTATATATTACTTCAGATCCTTGAGAAAAGGGTTCGATAAGAATTTATTTCAAAGTAAAATTGATGAATTAGCCTACGCTGTTGACACGAATGGCTTGGTTTACGAAGATTTCCATATATTGTTCAAAGTTTGGCTGAATTTATCAATACGTGAGTATCTGTGCAGGTAGCAGTTTTAAAATCGACATTTAATTGTGAGCTGCGTGGTGAATTAAGGTGTTTTCTTATTATTATTTGCAGCCATTACGAAATGGGTGCACCTGGGGTTATGTTTGGTGCCAGCAGACTCTGTGGAGGAAGAGACAGTGGAGTATGCTCTTTGGTGGATCCTAGATAGCATAAACAACCAGTCAAACTACTCAAAAGTAGGGTTTTTACTTGACTGGCTCACTGGTAAGACCATTATTGCTTTACCAAAAACACCATAGTACCTACATAATATTCCAAGTAGTATGCATGTTGCACCTGATTTGTATTAAAAGGAAGAGAAGTTGGACCAAATATTTTGAAAAAAGTCTAGTCTTTATCTATTCATTTTCTTTTCTCTTCAGTTAGAAAAAGTCTTGTGTTAACTGTGTGACACATTAATCTATCGAATATATTGCAAAGTATACAGCTTCACACCCTAATTCCTCATATTTATTGTTTACAATTTAATTAAATATTCTGGTGTTATTTTTCTTTACATGCCTAATTCTACTAGACAGGTCTCTCAAACCACTGTGGTTAAAAGAGTAATGTGCACCTCAAATGTCTTTTAATTTCTGGTTATGGGACATGCCGTTCCTCAATGTTTTTCATTCACTGTTTTGAGAATGTAATGAACAATAATCTTTCATTGTGAAAAATTCATGGGTACTTATCTGGATTTGTACCTGTGACACCTGTATTAAAACTCAGGTTCTGTACCACTGCCCCACTATCCTCTCAACAATAAATTAAGTAAACAATATATTTCCAGCTGCTTTGGAGTGTGATTCTATTGATATGGTCGCTTTGGATTATGGATATGAAATCTTCTATACAATGCTAACATTTGAAGCTCTTGTAAGTATTTACTGAATTAGTAGTATTACTTATACTGGTATTTAATATGTAAATAGTTTCTGTTTTTTATGGGAGATAGTTACGGAATAAGCAGATGGCCCACCTAGTGTGAAGTGGTAACCTCTGCCCATAGCAACAATATGAACGGTCTTACCTTACATAGGTACAAGAAGTTGCATTGTATGCACTTGTAACTCTGAGACGTGAAGGTGGAATGTCTCATGTGCCTAAATTTCACCAGCAACCACACATTTCAATTTATTAATTTATTTATTTTATTTAATCAGAACGGCATTTACACCAATTACACCAGACATCCAATCCATCAACCAGAACACAGTAACACAAAAGCATTACTGCTTGATAGTAGAAAGGGGTGTGGCAGCAGTACTTCCCTGACAAACTCTACATAAGTTCTACTGCTACAAATTGTTGATTTATTAGAACAAAAGTATATTTTAAGTTATCAAATGGAAACTTAGGAAATAAATCTTGGTGATGAATTCACAACATGTCACATATTCCCACAATTGAGCAACACAACAGTAATGGTATAATGGCCATATATGGCTATTTAGCATTTAGCCTATGACTAAGACACTAAGAGTAATCAATATTTAATCTAAGTGCAGGAGTATTGACAACAATAGAATAATAATAAAATTTAACTATTGTTATTTTCATATGTACCAATATTATGTAAATTAACATTATTGGTAACTTACAATTAAATCACTAATTTTAATATATAATTTCTAAAATGTTTGTCATTTCAGACTGAATGATAACTCATTGAAAATATTAAATATGATAATCACTCATGTCAGCCTCTATACTTTGAAAAAATATTAGGATGGAAAATAAGTTAACAGTTAGGATTTTATAATGTTTTGTAAGGTCTCAATAAAGCTGTTATAGTTATTATTCATTAATATTGATTATTTTCAGACTGTCCATGCTTTGAAGCTTGTATATACTTTGACCAAGCCCATAGATGTCACAAGAAGGAGGGTACTGGAAATACTTGAGTATGCCAAGATAAGAGAAGGGAAAAAGGTGAGATTCTTATTATATTATTGTCCACTATGAATTTCGACTGGCTGCCATATCAGTTGGTAGTAACTGCCTACTGCGCTGTAGTTGTGGGTTCGATTACCAACCAGGACCATAATTTTGGGTCAAAAATAAATCTGTCTAGGTGTATTATTTGCAATAAAAAGATATGTAAATATTCTATCATTTATCTAGTTCCTTATTTATTGTCCACCTATATTTTATTTATTTATTTTACATATGTTCTATGAATACTCTTGTGATATATTGTGAAATATCAGATCACCATCGCATCACTTAAACCAACTCGAGTATCTCATCAAGTTTTTTTATTATTTGCCTTAGTCGAACATTTGACCGCAATCTCACCTGATGTTAAGTGACGATGTGGTCTACGATGTAGCATGCTTGCCTAAAAGTAACCTATTCACTCTTCTCTTGAAGACTTCAGAGTTCCACTCTTGGGCTCTCCGCACGACTATATTATATCTTTAAATAGTTTTTATTATTATTTAACTTTATGATAATTACTTAAAATTTATTTTCACTTAGTTTTGAGGCATTCCTATCATTATATGGAACATAGTATTCTCTGTTATCTGTTACGGAGGAAGGTGCCGGCTCTGCAACAGTTTTAACTTTAGCAGTAGCCAACATTCATTGTTTTTGTGTTTCAGATAAAAAAAATGTATTGAGGTTTCTTCACAATGGTATTTTACAACAATATGTTGAAGCAGCAACCTTTAGATTGAAAATCAGGATCCACACACTATCAACAGCATGGAGTACTGTGCCAAAAATAATTCCATTTTCATTTTCAGAACATGTTCCGTCAGCTACAAGTGTTGCTAGGACTCTTCAAGTCATACAAACCAGAATGTGTCCCGGAAGGTGTGCCTGCCATCTCCATACATGCAGCATTTAAAAAGTTGAATGAAACATTACTGGCTCGGTTTAAGAAGAATCAGGTATGGCTGTTATTAATTGTAATGTTTAAAATCAATATAGTTTCAAAGTAGATATCTTTCAGTTTAAATTTTTTCCTGAACATCAAGCATTTGGGATTCTTAAATATTTTAAATGGTTTTGTTTTTTTCAAATAACAAGTATTTTTTTTATTAATATATACAACTACTATCATGTAAGTTACATACAGCTATATCTTGAAACAATTGCATTACAAATATAGCAAGGCAAAATAATTAAATATGTTTGTAAATGTATTGTTGATTGTATTGTATGATACGAAAACATTCAGCCTACTTTCAATTCTTTACCAGTAATAGCTTACCAAAATGTTTCTTCTGGAGTGCAAATTAATAATAATAGAATTGAATTTCAGGATATCCGACACAGGATTACCAAAGACAGACAACATTTACTGTGGAATAACCAACTGAATTCCGTAAGTGTCATTGTAAAATTATTCATATCATTATATTGAATGAGAAATAAAAATCTCCTTGTATATCCAGAATCATGACGTTTGATTTTGGACAACCAATCAGAAGTCCAAGTCACGTATTTAACTTGTCTCGCAAGTCGCTTGCGACGCTGGTGAGAGGAATTGAATATGAATTTCTCTTTTCTACACAGTGATCGCTCTGATGGCTGTAAGACGTTTCTAGAATTAGTCAAATCTAGTGTCAGTCTGATACAAAATGTCTAGATAAGTTGTAATTCGTCTTACCAATCCACCAATCTATATCTTACATGATCAGTCTGGCAGCATCTTACCGAGGTTACAAACGAATGTTACAGTATGAAAGTTCAGCAGTCACTTAAAGGCGGTTGGCTATTGTAACTTCGCAAGCGACGATCGAAACGACAAAAGTCAAAATACACAAGATTAGAGACCGCCAGTTACGGCCTCGTTAGTCTAGTTAGATGAGGCTGGCAGTTCTAAGCTTTAGAGTAGGTTTTTGTAAACTATTCATTTAATCTAATATTTAACAAAAGCACCTATATGCGAGTATTTTATAAGTTGTCTGGTTCCCGTTGCTATGATGACTTCAGAGCTAGGAGGCGCCGTTTAACATGTCCACCAATATATTATTTTTAATATATTCACATAAATGCTACAATTAGGTAATAAATACGTAACTATATAATTATATACAAAATAAAAAGGAACCAAATCAGCTTTATAAACACCGGTTTTACGATCTTTTTATAGATCAGTCAGCTGATCTAGAAAAGAAAAGTAGGTATTATTTTGAAGCGGCATGTTAAAAGTGAAATAAAATTTACATATCGAATTTATTTGAAAATAGGCGTCTAGAAACAAAGAAAGAAAGAGTATTTATTTTGCAGAAACAACACTCATATTAACTTTTTCGTCAAGTATTTATTTTAACTTTAGTAATAATGTTATTTCATTAATGTATTTATTATATATTTCCCTATTTTATATTATTTTCAGAATCGTGGCAGGAATAAGAAGGCGGACCCACTGGTGCCAAATGTCTCTGTTATGTTGCATCATGAATCAGATCAGAATGAAATGGAACTGTCTAAATCCCCCTTGGATTTCTCTGAGTAAGTGACTAGGATTGTTTCGTATGGCATGATCACACGTAACATAGGTAACATTATGATATAGATGATTTATACACAAACATAAAAACTATTTTTTTTCACATAGCATTAAATTAGCATAGCATTTTTTTATTTGATACAGTTACGGAACGAGCCGACGGCCCACCTGGTTAAGTAACCTCTGCCCATAACAACCGATGCGACTTGGGACCTACTATGTACGACAAGACCCAAGTCGCAACGTATGCGCCCGTAACTTTTTGTAAACAAAATTGTTTTTCTACCTGACTGGTTGACTGGTAGAAAATGCATTTGCATTAAATCCGCCTTTTGTACATTGTTTTTCTGTGTGCAATAAAGTATTAAATAAAAATAAATAAATAAATAACTCTGAGACGTATACGTGGAACGTCTCACGTGCCTGTAACTTCACCGGCAACCAGACCTTTCAAACCGGAACACAGTAACGCGAATGTGTTACTGCTTGGCGGCAGAAATGGGTATGGTGGCAGTGATTCCCCGGACGAACTGCGGCGCCACTTCGAGCATGTTCCCGCACTCTTGCAGCGCTTCCTTCACCATCTTGTACTGCTCGTAGTCGAGCTGCAGGATGGCCTTCTGCAGATATCTGACGCCTGACGCCACCGTGTATTATCTTATACAGCAATACTACAGCTGTTTAAAGGATATAATAAAACATGTATAATGTTTGTGCAGCCACGTATCCCTGGTGCAGTACAGCCTCCAGCACGGGGTGTCGCGGCCGGCGCGGCTGCGCGCGCTGCTCTGCAACGCGGCCGGGCACACGCTGCTCGCGGTCAGCCCGCACCCGCAGCAGGCCTTCCTCTCGCACGACCTCCACCATCTGCTGCACACCTGTAACTATTATAAAGTCAAAGTCAAATACTTTGTTTCCATACATTTCATAAAGAAATGGCTTTGAAACGTCAATAATATTCAACACGCGTACTGTTCAAACCCTATCCTACCATTCATGGGGAGAAGAGACAAGAAACCGATTATTTTTATTTTATATATATTTTATTATTATACGAGTAGAACAAACTAATAATCTTGTGTAATTGTTGTGTATTTACAAAAAATGCTTATAAGTATTCTATAAGTAATTTAATCCCAAATCGTACAAGCTACTACATGCTTAGTCTGGTGTTAGATGACGCTGTGTGAAATTTCCACTGATATTTATTTGTTTTTGCAGGTTTCCTAGACGTGTCTCCGCACAGCTACGTAGAGAAGCAGGACTTGCTGCAGCGACTGGCGGTGTTCCAGCGCACCGTGACGCAGGGCATCCCGGTCATCACCAGGTTCCTGGCGCAGTACCTACTGTTGTGGGACGAGAGAGATTACTTCTACGAGGTGAGTTATTACTTACATTACAACGGAATTCTGAAATCATTTTTCGTGGTAGAGCTTTTAAAAAACATTGTAGTCCAGGGCATCTCGATTGTTACCGTAGCACGTTCTAGCAGTACATTCCTTTATTAATGAGAGGAATTATTTGTATGAAGTGAAGTCAAGGTCAAAGCCAAAAACTTTATTTTCATAGAATTCATAAAGAAATGGCTTTGAAACGTCAATAATATTCAAAACATAAGGTCAGGCGTACTTATCGCTTAGTTTGACGCCCGTTCAAAACCTTTCTGACCCTCCACGGGGAAGAATAGACAAGAAACCCCTAACGGAGATATGGTATAGAGAGACAGGAGATAGGGTATGAGATATGGTATCGCTAATTGGCTGCGACGTATTGCGCGACATCGCCGGTAAGGCTGTTTGGCGGCAGGATTTCATCTTGAGGGTGGTAGCTGGCTAGCGGGATAAATGGCCCGCCTGGCTAAGCATGCATCGTATTTACAACCGCATTCGCTTTACTGTATTCCGACTTGAAAGGTGTGATTGCCGGTGAAATTACAGTCACATGAGACATTCCAACTACACGTCTCAGAATTACGGATGCATACGATGCAACTTGGGTCTTGTCGTACCTAGTAGGGGAGGACCCAAGTCGCATCGGTTGTTATGGGCCGAGGTTACCACTTAGCACTAGTTGGGCCGTCGGCTCGTCCGTAACTGTGTCACATAAAAAAGGGTGGATTTACGAAAAAAAATACTTGATTATTGCTATATTTTGTTTATATTTCTTACGAGCTTCTTTTAGTTTTCCTACTACGGACACACGCCTACTAACAATCTTGAGTAAGTAATAATAATAAATTTGTTTTTATTTGTTACGAAATACATTTCATTGTAGCACTTAAATAGGTAACACAGTATTTGAATACTTAAATTCAATCAGTGAATAACAGTGCAAGAATGTGCACTAGCCCCAGCACTAGGATTCCCTGTGTTTATAGTAGTGTAATATATATTGATTGTAATATAAATCATGTGTATATTCAGATTATGGAGCTGGTGGAATGGGTGAGCATATTCTGCGTGGAGCACATTGAGTGCATAGTGCAGTGCCTCGCGCGAGCGTACCACCGCGCGTGCGCCGCGCGCCAGTGCATCCTGCTGCGTGCACTCACCAATATGTACACCAACCTGGTGAGTTGCATACATTTATATGTACACTGGCTGTTGCCCGCGACTACGTCCGCGTGGAGTTTGGTTTTATCACGCACCCCTATTTTACCCCTCCGGAAAAGTAGCCTAAGTTACTCCTTGCCAGCCATTTCAGAGATTAGCCGGGACAAACAGACAGACAAGACAGATAGACTAGCAGCACCGCTGAAGTATGGATTTCACTGTATCCATTTGATGTGTGTGTATTGATAAAAATGTATATAGTCCTTAAGGTATTGGGCGTCAATATGTATTATAGGTATTTACAACAAACAAAAAAACAGTTGTCTGGTTCTCATGACACAAGCTGTGCTTAGCCTACTTTGGGGCTAGATGGCGCTGTGTGAAATGCCCACCAATATTATTATTTATTTTCTATGGGTCACATACTGTATATATTATTATAAATCAGGCTTAAAGCTATTATGTTTCCCAGGTGTACGCTAGCACCAAAACGCGCTACCACTTCCTGAACATAGTGCCCTCTCAGACCAACTACATGTTGGTGCTGCCCGAGCTCGCCACCAGGATCAACGAGATGTGCAACAGGCAGCTGCAAGTCAACCCTGGTAAGAACATGCTCATGTCACATTATAATACGACTGGCCTCACACCACAGTTGGTAGTAACTCTGCCTTCTGAGCTAGGTCATTGGTTCGATTACCACCCAGGACAAACATTTGTGTGACAAGCTTTGATGTTTGTTCTGTGTCTGGATGTTAATATTTATTTTAACATGTATTTACAAAAAAAGGATATAAGTATTCTATCAGTCACCAGAATGTGTGAAATGTCCACCAATATTTATTAACTTACTTATTTATTAACATTTGTCTCGGTGGTGTCAAGGGTCTGATTGTAAAAGCTTTTTTTGAAAAATGAATATTTCAATAAAAACATTTTACAAACTATAAAGACGAACAGTAAAAATAAAAACCTGCCAATTGACAGCCTAAATTTATTAGTACTGAATTAAAAAAAAAACCTATTTTTAGTACGGAACACTCTGTGAGCAAATTTAATTCGCGCTTGTCCGGTTTATTATATAACAAGAGTATTTACAGATGATCTCCACGTATTATACTGCGCGGTGTGGTCGGCGAAGCGGCGCGCGATATCGGAGCTGTCGCACGGGCTCGGTATAGGAGCAGTACCGCCTCCACTCACTCTGGCGCTGCCCCTGCTGTCGGTGTCCGCTGCGCTGCTGGACGACATGGCCGCACTCATGATACTGTGAGTTAACACTTCCTTCTGCGGTGTAGGTCGTGGGTTCGATTCCCATCCAGGACATACGTTTGTGTTGTTAATATAATATTTACAAAAAAGGATACAAGTATTTTATCAATAGTCATCTGGCTCCCATAGTACAAGCTATGCCTAATTTTGGGCTAGATGGCGCCAAAAAAATAAAATGACCACCAATATTTATTTATTTTTTATATAATTATAATCTACTAGCAACGTGTGCCGGCATCCCGGGTGCAATTTACCAGTAAAGAAGATGAGTTTGAGTAACAGTTTTTTGACAAAAACAGTTTTCACAAATGATAAACACACACGTTCCTCGTTTATGGCTCATTCTATTGGTGAATACCGTATCAAAATCCGTATTTGGTTTAGAAGTAAGCGGAGAAATAGCCAGAGGTATACAGCGACTTTGTTTTATACTTGAGAGTACTTTAGAGACAGTATAATCTTCTGTTATAATATTTGTCCTTGTTGAATTATTTAGGAACAGTTCGCTGGAAATGTTAGTTAGATTATTTATTGGAAAATATATCGTAGATTAGTTCACCACTTAGCATGTCTCTAGATATAATGATAATAATAAGACAACATTTGTTTTCTAGATACAAAAGAGTGATATCAGCAGGCGACAGGAATGAGAAACAGATGGTAACGCTCAACAACTACATGTCGGATATGCTGAACTGCCTCTACACCAACGAGCTGTTCGCAAACCGTCACGAAGGGCTCGTTTTCCAACGGATCCATCCGCAGCTCGTCGACAAACTCGGCTGTATTATGCCCGACGTCGACGCTAAGCTTAGTTTGAGGTAAGGTATGCTGAAGCTCAGCTCAGCTAGTACCGTGGGATGTATGTAGTCTGATAAAGTTTCCTAAGTCAGATAACGTCACATTAAATTTGTCTGTACAGGAATCACTTGGCGCTCGCTCCGTACACGTACATGCAGGTCGCGCCCGCCGAGCACAGAGACGCGACCAACAGGGTGTGGCTAGACGCGGTCCTCGGCCAGGAGTTCAAGAACATGGCCAGGTTACTGAGGAAAGCGTTGCCGCAGCTGGCACACCAATGACTGACATAATGTTAGGAGCTCCACACATCGAGCCGCCGGCGCCGTACGGTTAGTGGCGCGGCGCCTGAGCTGTGTTACTAATGAGTATTACAAATAATATTAGGAGCTCCACACATCGAGGTGAAATTAGAAAGTGCGCCTGGCCGCGTCTGTGTTGTGTCATATAAATGCATAGAAAAATCTCCAGCCACGGTGGACTCACCGCTCGGTGTGTGGACCTCCTAAATGTATAGCGATAAGAAGTTTTCATTGTTCAGAGAATCATTTCGTAGTGTATGGCGCTCGTTCGGAGCCGCAACGTGTGGATACATTTAGCCGTTTAGTTTATTTTTGTATTTTGTCTGACCTGTATAGACTTGGCATCAATATCAATTTATTATATTTGATCTATGTTTCCAACTCCTTAATGTTACAGTGTTACGTCCAGTTAAGTGGACCTATAAAAAAAAAATAAAAAAAAAAAAATAAAAAAAAAATAAAAAAAAAATAAATAAATGCGACGCACTAATACTCACGATGCCATAATATGGATTTTGATATTATGAAAAGTCTTACAATAATGTTAATATGGAAACTATACTACTAGACTAACTATACTAATAGACATCATAGGTATGTTAGCATTATAGTATTCATCAGTGTTCAATGTATTATCGTAATTTGAATTTTTGACATTATTATTATTATTATTTTAGTTACCTACTGTCTCTGTTGCATGCCATCTCTCACAATTTGTACACCGTAATCGGTAAAACATGTTGATACCTTCATACCTTTCTGTAAAATCTTATATCTACACATGTTTATGCAAATAAATGATCTTTATCTTTATCTTTATCTTGAAATGCCTAGGTGTGTAGTATAGGTTAACTGTGTACAACCAATGGTTCTTGGTTATTTTTAACTATTAATGACTAATTTTATAATATTAGGATAAACCCAAGCTACTGATAATATTTTTGAAATGCATTGTATGTTTAAAATAAGGTCTTTTATTTTAACTTAATTATACATTGGAGCTGTTTGTACGATCAACTATTGCATAATGATGCGACTGGTTATTTTTTTTATTTGTTTTATAGTTACGGAACGAGCCGACGGCCCACCTGGTGTTAAGTGGTAACCTCTGCCCATAACAACCGATGCGACTTGGGTCCATCCCTTAGTCGGTACGACAAGACCCAAGTTGCATCGTATGCGCCCGTAACTCTGAGACGTGTAGGTGGAATGTCCCATGTGCCTTTAATTTCACCGGCAAACCACACCTTTCAAACCGGAACACAGTAACGCGAAATACTGCTTAACGCCAGAAATGGGCATGGTGGCAGTAATTCCCCGGACGAACTTGGCGAGAGTTCTATCGCTCTTATATTCTACGATTCTACGAAAGGGAATCATTTAAAGCGATTCTTATGACGGAAATAGAATACCACGTATATGAGAACAGTCGCAATAGAATCAAATCATTCCACGCGTCTCGAAAAAATTCAAACACGAGATAGGAAAATAAATAAAAACAAACTGAAACATCGGAACGAGAGACAACGCTTCGCTGCACAGTGTAGCGACGCGAGGATGCAAACTCATAATTGCGAATTAATATAATTGTGTGTTGGCCGCGCCTCCATATTTTATTGCATGGGGCGACAATAATTTTTTGTCGATATTTATGACAAGTCCATAAGTCGTAGAACAATACAATACAATAGAAATAAAGAAAGAAAGAGAAAACATTTATTCAGCACAAGACACAGTTACAAATGAAAATTATGCAGAAAAAATAACAAATTAAGACTACAACAAAAACGATAAACATATGCAAAAAATTCACGATAAAAATACAAAAAAATACGTTATAAAAACTACAAAAACATGGTAAAACTTATAAAAAATATGAAATGTAATTACAAAAAAGGCAATAAAATATACAATACATAATATACATTTTTGAAAAACTACAGAAAAAAAATATATTTACAAAAAACAATTCTATCTGTACATTAAATGAGGAATAACAATGGGCGGCCTTATTTCAATGAGCAATCTCTTCCAGAGAACCTTTAAATAGTTGTAGAAGCAGTTCTAGAAGTGCCAAGTTTGTCCGGGGAAGTACTCCTGCCACCGTAACCTTTTCTGCCGCCAAGCTGCAATGCATTCGCGTAACTGTGTTCCAGTTTGAAAGGTTGTCGGTGAAATTACAGGCACATGGGATATTCCACCTACACGTCTCTAGAGTTACGGGCGCGTACGATGCGACTTGAGTCTTTTTCGACCTGAGAAGGGGAGGACCAAATCGTATTGCTTGTGGGCAGAGGTTTCCACTTAACAGCAGATGGGCTATCTGCTTGTTCCGTAACTAATAAATAAAAGTGGATATTGTGAATGGGACCGTTGAAAGAGGAAGACTTAAAGTACTTAAAACAAATCTGTGACGTTTTGGATAAAAGCCACGTCAAGAGTATCCAAAACCGACGAGAATTCATGAAGAATGTTATGAAAGTGGTTGAAGCAACATAGGCATGTCTACACCGTACCTAGCAGTTAGAAAACCGTGATCTTTCCCTACCCCTCTGGAATACAGGCGTTATTTTATATACGTTTTACTAGTAACAACTAAGTCAAAGTCAAAAACTTTATTTCCATAGAGCTAATAAAAAAATGGCTTTGAAACGTCAATAATATTCAAAACATAAAGTCACGCGTACTTATCGCTAAGTTTGACGGCCGTGTAACAAAATAATGCAGCCAGTGTTCTTAGGGTGATTACGTAAACTGTTTCAGTCACTTAAAGTTTCAAAGGCAAACCCATACATTGCGAGCGAAGCCAGAAGAAATAAAACTCAACAATACTACAGCTGTGAGTCTTTGAAACTGAAAAAAATTGGATAAAGCAAGAGTTATGTAACTGACCGACTGGGGACACCATCTAACGGTAGAATTGTATTAGTATATATATATAAGAAGAACAGTGGAACTCACGCCAAGTTTCTCCGGGGAAGTACTGTCACCATGCCCATTTCTGCCGCCAAGCAGTAACGCGTTCGCGTTACTGTGTTCCGGTTTAAAAGGTGTGGGTGACGGTGAAATTACAGGCACGAGACATTCCACCTACACGTCTCAGAGTTACGGGCGCATACGATGCGACTTGGGTCTTGTCGTACCTAGTAGGGGGAGGATCTAAGCCGCATCGGTTGTTATGGGCAGAGCTTACCACTTAACACCAGGTGGGCCATCGGCTCGTTCCGTAACTGTGTACATAAATAGAAAACTATCAAGTGTCAGCGCGATCGGTTCCTCGACCTGTTGAATATAAGGAATAAAATAAAGGTAAGCCTTAGATTCACATTTAAGTTGTCGACTGCGTGATAACATCAAAAGCCCAATTTGCAGTTTGTCCAGCAACAATCATTAATATCATATATTCATGTCTTATCCCCGGAGGGGTAGGCAGAACCTCAGTGGGCCACTTCACCTTGTGGTACACTATCGTGGACGGTAGACCTGATGAGGAGAGAGCGCCATTCACCGCCATTGTTTTGGACAACTCGGCTTACGCTTTCTTCCAGTAATTATTTCTTTATTATCCGGCAGCCAGGATAATTGTTATACCAACGGTTAGCAACAAGTCCGAGCGCCAGCAAAATATTTTTAACTTCCATACAACACATCAAAGGTAACGAATTCGGATCACCCCGAGCAATCTCTCTTAAACTCAAATACTTCGCATAAATACTCCCACACACTAAGTTACTTTTCCATTTCCTCTTGTTACTTGTGCTCATTTATTTTTCGTGGTCCGTTCGAAGGCATAAATTATGGACACCCTGTTCGGAGACGGGCACGTAGCTACAGGGTGGTCCTCCCTCACCCCCTGGGTGAGAAATGTTTCGCCCTGTTTCGCCTCCTTTGTCCCCAAGTCCCTTTTTTGCGAGAGACATCCTCAAGGATACCGTGTTAATCGGACCCTGCCTATACTTTTTGTGAATTACGTCCGCGTACTCGACTGGAAAAACTGATTTGTCTTGGTATTCTTTTTTATTTCCTTTTGATTGTTGCTGATATGGAAAAGGTAAGTCACGGTTTTATTGTTACTTTTTGTCGAAAATATTCACGTTTACTCAGGTAACTAACTTAAGACTTGGCACTCTGTTTTTCATAAATTTCCTATACCGAAATTTCCAATTATCGAAACATAATGTTTGGTTGATTGCCGTTTTAGAATAATTGTAAGTGTAGATATAGAACATTGTTATTATTTTATTCAAATTATTGGATTGCATAGTAACTATGTGGGGCCAGTCTACTATTATTCCTTTATTTTTTCTAGACTTTTATTGCCTTTCTTCGTTCTTCGTTCATATTAAGAATAATATGTTCCAGACCACCTGATAACCTCTCCGCCCCTTAATTTATTTTATGTGATTTAGGTGATGGAACGAGCTGCCGGCCCACCTGATGTTAATGGTAGTCGCGGCCCAGTGACAACAGCAATACGACTCAAGTCCACTCCACCAAAGTACGAGATGACTCTAATAAATTACCTAATTCATAAAAAAATAAGTGTTGTCAGTTATATCTACCTGCTTTGGATGGATTACGAAATTTTTATCTGCTCGGAAAGGAAATTATAACTGACTGTTATATTTATTTCAAATACAAATTTTACAACTAATGTATATGATACAGGCCTAGTTTAGGAATTAGATATTTTGTGTTATTGTGTATGATTCTATGATTAAAAATTAAGTATACCAATGTTGATTTATAATGCTTATATAATTGACAGGCCTCACAGCTCAGTCGGTAGTAACGCTGCCTTCTGCGTTGTAGTAGGTCGTCGGTTCGATTCCCACCCCAGGACAATCATTTTGTGTGACGAACATAAATGTTTGTTCTGTGTCTGTGTGTTAATATTTATTATATGAACGTATTTAACTATGTACAAGAAAGTACCTATATATTATGTATTATATCAGTTATCTGGTTCCCATGATACAAGCTATGTTTAGCTTACTTTGGGGTTAGATGGCGCTGTGTGAAAGATCCGCAAAAAAAAAACAATTTTAATTTTAATTTAAGGACACCCCATTCAGATATTTAAAAGGTTTTCGTGCAAGAGAACTAAACAACACATTAGATAATTTACAGTTCTCGTAATTCTTAAGTCGTAAATAAAATAACAAAACCGTGACCGTTTCGCGTAACATTTGCGGCATAAAAAATATGTGCTACTAGTAACAATTGATAGGGGATGAGGCAAGGGGTGCACTCTTAGAGCAACAATACTATAGAGAGTACCAATATGTCTACGAACAGTGTAGCTGTGACGACAAGTGGTCAACGAGGTTCGTACATGTAAAGATGGTCTAACATGAGCCTCATAGAATCACCTTTAGCGGACTTGTTAACGTGATGTTTACTCAGACGTTATTACAATGTGGCTGGGCCGGAACCTGCGATTAAAAACGCGACGAAAACCAATGTTCACTCGAAATGCAAAAATTCGTGCAAAATCTGGGTGATATGGTAGTTTTGGGTGGGTGTTTTATTACTTTTTTATGAAATCTATTCTATTCTATTCTCTTCTTTTGACTTTGACTTAATATCTAACAAACATCTAAGATTATTGTGCAATACTGCGCGCTGTGTTGTATTTATTCACTCTCGCTGGTTTTCCTATTACTTCATATCTGGACCCCTGCACACTTTATCCCTTCTCAAAAATCGCTCCCAATGTCGTGTTTACGTTTCGGAGTTACTATTGCTCCCATTCTCGCCTATTGTTCGGGGTGGAATGGACTATTGATCTTTGCAGTGCGTTATTTTGCATCTGTGGATATGTATAAGTTGTTTGCTACGAAGTTTTACTTATGATTTTGTAGATATTTAGTAAGTAGAAATAGATTATCTACCTACTGAAAGTTTTGTCTTCACTTGACTTTGCCTTTTAACTTTGATTTATTTAACTTAAGCTAGCAGTTAAACTCATCCAAATCAAACCAACTAGTTCGGGGAAGTACTGCCACCATACCCATTTTGCCGCAAAGCAGTGATGCATTCGTGTTACACAAACATTTCTAACCGAGAGGTATGGTGCCGGTGAAATTACAGGCACATGAGCTTTCCATCTAGGACCTAGACCGTAACTCTGAGACATGCACCTAGATTCTAGGTCCATGTCTCAGTGTTACGGTCGCATACGAAGCTACTTGGGCCTTGTCGTATCTAAGTAGGGGAGGAGCCAATTCTTTGCTTCTGTCTCCAAACATTTGTTACTAAATGTGGCTGATATGAAAAATAAACACCCAACCGGTAGAGCTGATTATTTTAGATATTACTTTTTTTTATTTGTACCTTTCCAAAAATTTATTTTTCAACAAAAACTTATGCTTTATATGATATATATATATATAAGTTATTTTCATTAAAATTAATTCAACTAAATCGCTACCTAGATCCTTATTAGACTTCTCATTCTGGACCTAGGTCATAACACATCATGTTCAGAATGCGATGGTTTCTGTTATGGTAATAGGTATCTGCATTTTATTGTCTACGAAAAACTGCTTACCCCTAATCGATTTCCTATAATCCCATAAACGCTGGCCGAAAATCGATGCAATTTCCATACAAAAACGTCTGAAAATAATGTCTCTGGGCTACGAGAGCAGAGCAGTGTAAACGCACGCAGACTGTTAGTTATTCTGCAACGTAATGGCGTCACGCGGTCTGGCAATCGCAAGATGGCGGCGCTCTACCTCCCATTATTCGCAGGCCTCTCGTTTTCCACTTTCCATCAACTTTTACACACGTACAGCATTTTACAACTTGACATTGTGCTCTGAATTGAATTAAATGGAATTAATTGGGTTAGCCAGTGGAATTGGCTTTTCCTTTTTAACGTATAAAAGTAACCTCATTAGTTACCGAGTATAAGGTAGCTAAAAGAACCTGTATGTTACGAGGCGGATTGGTATGTGACTCACTAGTGCCCCAAGTAACATAAAACCATTAATAAGCCTCTTACCCTATCCGTCTCAGTCAACATCGGTGTACTATGTTGGATGCGACGGGATGAGTGGGGTGGCGCGGCGGGAGCGTCGCCATGGCAACGCACGGGGGCGCGGACCCGAATTTTATCGATTCGGATACAGACAGCAGCCGCTCTCGAGCTCTCGCCCACACTAACACGATTCAGCGGCTGTTTGCACAATTCAAAGGTATAAAGAGGTCGCTGGTTCATATCCTGACGTGAACTTATGAGTTTTTCAAAACTACATCTTCAAGTGTAAAGCAGAATATCTTGAGAAAACCGGCATGTTGCAGATATGAAAATTCGAAGATATTTGTAGAACAAAAGGAGCCCTCCTTGAGGTGCTTTTTAATCTTCACCACAACTGTTCAACGGTAGTTAGTGACAGGACAAGAATCACAGGTTAATAAGAGCTACTCGTATGACGTTCTGAAACACAATTTATCTTATAATATTGCCATCTAACATAACTATCTATGTGAGACACGGATCGCTGAATTCTAACGTTTAAGTTCGTGTTTATTCGGTAGGAAAACGGATACATCTCATGTCTATATTAGAATCTGATATTGGATATATGGAAGATGTTACATTCCCATTCAATAAATAGGTATTATGAACGCACGAGTGGAAGGTGCCGTTATGAGCCAAAGGCCTTCGCTAATCTGTAATATGAATATGAAATGGGCTCTGAATTTCCAGATGAGAGACAAAGAACATTTCGTTACTGTGACTGCGATATAGTAATATATATTGAATTAAATCGTTAAATAAGAATAATAAAATCCCAGGCCACGCTTGTGGCTAGCGTTCACTGCGTGCTGAAAGCGTAGAGTCCGATAGTCCATGGGGTCGACAGAAACCCTTGACTTTCATGAAATGTTCTCTCAAAGGGATGACCTGGTGACCTGTTTCAAGTTCTCATGAAGTTACTCCAGGCACCAGTCTCTCACAATGTTAGTTTATTTATCTTATTTTGGTATTACTTAAGTGCAGACTGTATTGTTTTCTTTTTAACTATTGCCTTGCCTTTACTGACCCTCCGGTATCCGTGTGGTGTGGACCGGTGGAATCGTGAGAGAGGAACCTATGCTCCAAGGGTGGAAGTGTTAAAGGGCAATTAATTGACGTTTCCAAGCTATTTCTTTATGAATTCTATGGCAATAAATGTTTTGACTTTGACATAAAGTTGGGAGTGGCGCTCAGTGAAACCACATCACATCTGTCAACAGCCCTTCGCCATTGTCACCAACGTTGCCTTTTCTGCTGTGACTGGAGGCACTCTTGAAATGAAAATGAAATGAAATGAAATTTATTTTCGCCAACAAACATTATTAAATTTAAAAATGCATTAAAAATACAAACGTAGCATACACATAAAACATTTAAACATTTTTTTTGTTTGGAAACACATTGGTACCCAAACTAGGATCACCTGTGTTATGGCGTACCAATGCCCTCCGCCGGGTTAAGTGACTGTTACATAGTTTTACAATAAAATTAAAACATAAAAAATTTATTACTATGACTTCCTTTCAGAAGGCACCAATTTATCCAGTTACTTAATAGAACATTTAGCAATTAAATATATTTTAACAAAGACACAAGTAATAATAATTAATAATAATAATTGAACTTATGATATATTTGTATAAGGAGATAAATAATTTTAATATAATTCAACAATAATGATTGAATTTATGTTGCAAATATATAGGTAGGTTAATAATTGTAATATAAATCAAATAATTACTAAATTAGGATGAGTTATAACTTATTTATTTATTGTAAGATAGCCAAAATATTCTCAGTTGCATCGTAATCTTGTGGTAAGAGCCATTCTTTTATCGTTCTCTTAGTTTTGTAAAGTGGAAGGGGGAATATATTTAAAATTTTGTTAACTTTTTTGTAAAGGTAGGGTTTTATAAAGTATCCCTGTTGACGTGCAAATGATGTGCGACAATGGATGATATTACCTTTGAAAAATCGTGCTGTAAATTCGCTGCTATATTTATAATAAAGTGTTTGATGATGAAATACTATGGACTGGAGAATGAAAAGTTTACGGACAGTTAGCACTTGGCATTCGTTATAAAGTGAAATGGTGGGGTAGCGAAAAGGCTTAAATTTTATAACTTTAAGGAGTGACCGTTGGGCTCTCTCCGCTTTTATAAGATGCGTTTTGTATGCTCCGCCCCACACGGATATGCAGTAGCTGATAACTGATTGCCCGAGGGCAACATACACAGTTTTTAATAAATGAAAGGAAGCCACATGCCGTAAGTTTTTGAAAATCCAAATAAGTTTTCGGGTTCGAGATGTTATCGAGTTAATTTGCGGTATCCAGTTCAACTGATTGTCTATAACTCTTGGGGTCCCGTTTATACATCGGTGAGTCACTTTCTGCCCAAGATATTTCTTATGTGATACTTCTTAACGAGTCAGTGGTTCACAGTTAGATTTGGAATGATATCCTGTCAACCAGACATTTTTTTTAACCAAATTATCCCAGTTTTCCAGCTTATTTATGACAATATACCTACTATCAGACTTTTCTCTACAGAAATTCACGCAAAACAAAACGGCGATTACCATCTAAGGAATATTTAATGAAACAAAAAATGTAGTTGCTGGTCCTCATAACCGTAACAAAATAACCTGAATAATTTTAATCTCTACTTACTTAATAGCCCAAATTATATGCATTTCGACAATCTAGTTATAGCTCCCATCCACATCTGTATAAGCTAACAGTCAAATAAAATGGGTTGAGTGTCCTGTTTTCATTTTTGTATAATTTATACCCCCTTTTGTGCAAATAAATTATTATTAATTAAAATGAATAATAATTGAATTTAATTGTTTGATCGATAGAACAACCAAACTGGTTCCATAGAGCATGTGACACGAATAGTCGCAGTAATAACCATAAAAGGTTTGACACTATAATCTTTCCTGTAAAACAACTTTCCTCAAAAACTGTTCAAAATTAAACAAATAATTAGATGCACCGATATTTGGCCACAAAAAAGTAAACAGTTTGATGCCAAGTTTACAGAAAAAGTGGACGTGCATTTCAAGTAGGCATGGGTGACGTCACACTGACAAGTAAAGTGGGGCGGCTGTCCGTCCCGGAGTCGGCTGGCGGCCGCTCCGGTTCCGGTAGCCGTCCGTCAGGGAGCGACGGCGCAAACTTTCCCTTGACCATAAACCGTGATGACAATACGCAAACATTTCAGTCCCACCCCTGAAAGAAATAACATTCAAATCGTTGTGAAAACCGCACGGGAACCTTATGAATTCAAAGCAGATGCTTGTGGCGCGAGATAAATTCTTATTAATATTCCCGCGGCGCAATTTCAGTTCTTTTGTCTCAGGCGCGGCCAATAAAGAGGTAGATGGCTGGAAATGCGCTGCATTTATACAGTCCTCCGTAGCGCTTGCTTTATTTTGCTCTATGCTTCTTTGCGAGCGCTCTTATTGCTCGCAGCTAAGACTAACAAGTTTTTTAATTATTTCCCTTTAATGTCGCTTTTAGAGGGGTTGCGCAGGTACCGCACGGGGCTTTGTTTGAGAGTCGTGACTTTGCATCGCCTAAAGTATTCTTTGTGCACATTTGCATCACAGGCGCATTGTACATATTGAAAAATTCGGACCCGAGTGATATTGTTTTACTAATGAGCAGAGGTTACCGTTTTACATAATATGGGCCATCTGCTCGTAACTTATTCTAAAACCTCAACGGAGCGAGTTCTAAAATTATTATTTAATCACTACAACAATTTTCATTGTCGCATACAAACTTACTGAGAGTCTTCATGAGTTCCATTTTCATGTCTCGAGGTGACACCTAAGAAGGTTTCATCAGCGGTAGCGTAAACGGCCTAAAACTAGAACATAGTCAATCTAAATAGCCATATAAATGTAAAATTAACTTTATCACAATGGCTCAAGGTTCAGTTCACTCACATAGATTCATGAACGCAATACACATTTTTGCTATGTTAATTTGAACTCTCATGCGCTGACTTGCACGTTAATTTCGCTCGTAGGCGTTTTACAGAGTCCTACAGGGCGAGTTGTACTAAATATGTATTCTGTGGTAAAACTTCGCTGGTTGACGCAATATGGGGCCATGAATCTTATTGGTGATTTATAGCGTAAGGGTCGTACTAGCTTATTGTTATTCTGTGGTACCTAAGGGTAGTTCCAAAGAATAATAAACTTAGACAAGCGTATTTGTAATCACATCTCGAGAGATGGAATTTCTACATCAGATTTAGCCATTGTATCTGCACTAGCGTTTGTCCCAAAGTATGTAACTTATATGCAATGTTCATTGATAGACTTTATTTTCTTAACTAGAGTGATGGAGTTCTTAAAGCCTCATTTTTGAACGGCTGGGAAGCACTCAAATTGTTAGTCTTATGGAGCATTAAATGGTCTTTACATTACGTATATTCAGGTCCAAAAACTTTACGAGGAAACTTCATATATTATAGTTCATAGTTTTTTTATTAATAATGATAATTACAGGTCAATATAAATGGCAACATAACATCACAGTCATATTCAAAATCTATTCAAGACATTTATACAATTCTAACTATGTTAACAATTCGTCAAAATAAAATCAAATCATAAAATTATAACAAAACAAAATTAAAAGATAGGTAAATAAATGTAGGTAAAAATTACCTAGGTAACTTTTTGTTCAAAAATTCGTCAAAATTATAAAAAGTTTATTCGATAAGCCAGCGCTTCAGTCTTATTTTGAAGCAAGATAAACTGTCGGCTCCTGTAACCTCCTCAGGTAGTCGGTTATACACTGTCGGACCCATAATATGCATCAGTTTGGTAGATTTTGCCATTGAATGTGGTATAGCTACCATCATTTTAGCGTTCCGTCTGTTATAATTAGATAAGTCGCCTTTTTTCCGGAACTGAGTTATGTTGGTTCTGACATATAGTGCGACCTGCATAATGACAATGCAGGGTAGTGTCAGTATCCCCAGTTCCTTGAAATATGGCCTGGCTGAGGTCTCCTGAGATACCCTCACTAGTACCCTAACGGCGCGTTTTTGCATACGGAAAGCGCGCTCCCAGTCCGCAGCACGCCCCCAGAGCTCCGCGCCGTATTGTAGCAGCGAGTGTACAGTAGCGAAGTAGCACGACCGTGCTACACTCGCCGGCACCACACTGGAAACTCTTTTCAGAGCGTAGCATACACTCCCCATCTTAGCGCATAGTTTGTCAATGTGCCCTTCCCACGTGAGCCCACTGTCAAGTTCAAACCCAAGGAATGCTGTACTCTTTGCCTGGCGGATTTTACCAATATTATTTATTTTACCAGATTTTACCGATATTACCAATAGGATGCCAATTACCAATTAATATACCAATTTTAATTGGTGGTTGTTATTACCAATTTAAGAGCAGTAGAACTCACGCTAATTTCGTCCGGGGAAATACTGCCATCATGCAAATTTTTGCCGCCAAGCAGTAACTCATTCGGATTACTGTGATCCGTTTTGAAAGGTGTGAATGCCGTCGAAATTACAGGCAAATGAGACTTTCCACCTACATGTCTCAGAGTTACGGGCGCATACGATGCCACTTGGGTCTTATCGTACCTAGTAGGGGAGGACCCAAGACGCGGAAGAGAACTTTCGCTTCGTACCATCAAAATTCTTACTTGATGGTTGTACTATTAAATATTCTGCGCTCGGGTGGGAGCCTGCAGATAGGCGATGATGGACGCGACCGCCGGGATTAGGTATATACCTACCGCTTTTGACCTCTATTCGTTTATTCGCAACATCTTATACTTATTTACTTATTTATTTCTAGCCTCTGTGCCACAGAAAGGCAGGGGCCTTCACTTTGTTTGTGATACAGTTACGGAACGAGCCGACGGCCCACCTTATTGTTAAGTGGTAACCTCTGCCCATAACCGATGCGAAAATTCCGTAGGAAAAGTAAAAGAAAAACCTATCAAATTATAACAAAGGTGCCATAGTTTATTTAATTGAATTCATAATATGGCCACTTATTCAGGATTTAAATGGTATATTTTATTCTAAAGCTTATATAAATAATATGACTAAGAAGGTCACATGACACAGACTCGTAAATACTAATTTGTAGGCGTTGTAGGCGCTTAACAGTAAGAAGTAAAATTTTATTTCACTTGTTAACTTTCATGCTAAATTTTTACCAGCAACTTTATTACTTAACTTGCTTTTTCTCGTGACTTCATGCACGATTGTTATATCTACGATACCCGGCATCGTAGCGAGACAAAATATTTACCAGATTTTAAATCCTTACCTAAGCTTTTGAACGAAATTGTTGCATTCAGGTGGGTTCAGTCGTTTTGGCATTCGAACACACAAATAAATATACAACTGCAGCTTAATAATAGTGTAAGAAAGTAAGTAAGTATTGTTCACGTGCATTATGAATCGATTTATGATCAGATAAAAATCCGAATAAAAATTTCAATTACCCTGATTCACACACTATTCACAGTTTTAGGTTTAAATAGTTTACAATGTGAGTGTAGAAGTTACAATTACACTTATGTGATACAGGATTAGAACTCGCATCGAAAACGAGAACAAGATTAGTTACTAAGTAAGTTTTAATACCAACTAATCCTTACACGTAAACTAATCCGAGGAGTTTAAGATCCCCCTGTCACCGCACCGCAGCGGGTATCCCTGGGGAAAGATTTATACCCCCGTCGAGGAGAAAAGATAACGCTAAACGCTAAAATTGCCGGAGGGTTACTCTCATTATGAGAGTACAACCCTTTCTCTGTAATCGCTTTCTTTATACATCGAAATATTTTATCTGTTTTATTCGTTTATTCGTTCAACAGATTGCCAGCATTTGTGCAAAGTTTGGCGCGGCGCCAGAGGATTACGGTCTTCTTTGAAACAAAGAACGGCAGGTGCGCTAATATTCTTAATGCCTTTGAAATATTATTACACTTAAAATTGGTTATGGAACGATGAAATTGTTTTGGAAAAATGTTTGTTTCGCTTTGGCTGTGCTTTTGGCACGTTTGTAGTATCGTAAAGTATAATTTTATTTTCAACCAGACCACTTTGGTTCAGCTACGTTTCAATAATCGCCGTAGACTCGCGTAGCATGTTCGTAGAGGCTTCGTAGCTTAAATGATAAGCAGTCCTTAGACAGTTTTGATAATTATGTGCGCAGTGATTGGGTCTTCAAATAACTTCTATGTAAATAGGCGACAACCGGAGTAATACTAGTAGAATAGGCAAACGACACCAGGTGAAAATCAGGCGGTCTATCTCTTTTCTTTATAACATAGAAAGTAAAATAACCATACTACACGCTCACTTGATTCCGATTCTTTAAGTAAGTAAATTATGAAGAAGAAATGAAACATACAGCTGGACAGTCTGTATAAAGTGAGTTCAGCATAAAATGGCAGTCGTGTAAGTAATGCGCACAAGAAAATATTCAATCAAGTTTATAGCGTCGATTCTTCCCGGGACATGACGCAAGGATCAGGGTTGTCGCAATATTTTCTTACTTCAATAATTTTTGTTGTCAATAAGAATATTTTATATATATTTATTTTAGCTATCAAGGTTTACCTTAAATACTTAGTCATTATCTGGAAAGGTATAATTTATAAAATATTTTAAGTTATGAAAATGGGGTAAGTATCTAACTGAATAAAACTTTATGAAAACGGAAAACCAATAAATTTATTGCGAAAGTTTTCTATTTCAAAATACAGCGAGTGTTCGTATAGTACTCCAACTTTCACCTTTGCTTCCAGTAAAGTAGTAATATTGCATTGATTTCATAAAAATATACTCTGACTACTCTTAAGTGAATGGAGATTTTATGGAATATGTTCGGGATAAATAAATAAATATACAAGGACATTTCACACAGCGCCATCTAGCTCCAAAGTAGGTAAGCTAAGCAAAGCTTGTATCATGGGAACAGACAACTGATATAATAATAAAATTGTTTTTTGTAAATGCATACATATAATATATAATTATATTAACACCCAGACACAGGACAAACATATGTGTTCGTCTCACAAATGTTTGTTTTGGGTGGCAATCGAACCATATCAGAAGATAGGGTTACTACCAACTGAGCTGTGAGGTCAGTCATAAAAGTCATCAATCGTTAGTCATAATGCGTTATCATTTTATTCTTCCGACGAGATCAAGTCGTTATTGTGGCTGCTCAAGCCAAAATTTCCAGTCGTGGGCTAAAAGTAAAGATAACAGCTAGTGTTATTGCAATCTTTAAATATAAAATCACATAATATGCTTGAAAAAGGTGACAATCCTAGTTTTATCTCTGTCCTTCAAGGCTCATTTGGCTCAGTGTAATAGCGAGCGCGCTGTTACGCTCAAGCCATCATTGTGGGCCGAGCTCACAACAAAGTAATATCCGCTTATGTACCCGGCACGTGAGTTGCGTACCTATAGCAGATATACCCATTCTTGTATCCTCTTGTACCCCTCTATCGTTATCGTGTTATAATAACTACCCAAGCATAGCGAGAAATGTGTAGATTATGCAGGGTTATCGGTAGTATGCTAACACACTTTCTTGGCCAGCTCCTGTACAACCGGACCGATTTTGACGGGACTTTCACTGGTAGATAGTTGATGTAACAAGGAGTAACTTAGGCTATTTTTCCGAGGGGTAAAATAGGGGTGCGTGATAAAACCGAATCCCACGCGGACGAAGTGCGGGAAACAGCTAGTTGTAAATAAATATAATAGCTTTAGCTACGCAGTCGTTGTCGCGATACCCGCCCATTTAGGTAAATATGAGCTTGCACCTGCGTACTATCAAATTCAGCTCAATCGATTTTCATGCATCTCCCGGGGTTCCACGGAAACTGTCCATGCTATATAAATATTCGTAGAACATCCCTCGTCAAATATTAACAGTGTATAACGCATCTGCTACGCCCCACCCCCACCGACTCCCAGATGTAACCGTTGGCAACGGGCGCTGGGACGGCGAGGATGGTGAGGTTTGCAACTGCACACAAGGATACGACGTACGGGACCCGACGGCACTTCAAACCACTATACGTCTAAATGAATGGTCGATAAGGTCGTAAATAGCATAATACCGCAGCTGTGGATGAGCGGCGTCACCTCACAGCACCTGATTCCCGCTGCCCGGGCGAGCCGCCTGGATGTTAGCCGGTTGTCGCTTTGTGCTCGCTTAATAAGTACACGGTAGATGCAGACGACAGCGTTGACGTGGCGTAATTACATGGAGAGTGGAACCCCGCCGCCCCCGCCCCGCGTCACCGGTCCTCGCCTCGGCTACACAGTACACAGCAGTGAGTTGGCATCAAACGAATTCGACATTGGATTCGTTAATTAATTCTACCTTTGTGATGGACATTTCACATTCAGCCAGCGGCCATTGACGGACGCAGGGACTGAGCACTAATTAACGACTGCGATTGGTTTTGCTTTGTCTGAACAAGAGACAAACGGGTGTCTGGTGTCTCGTTCCGGGAAGCTTAAAAGTTAATCTGGTTGGTAAACGGTAGTAAATTATAACTGTTGAATATCATACATCATCTGTGGAAACTTGGTATTAGACTTAATCTTGTTAAATGTATTACTTATTCTTAATTAAAAAAACTATCAATAAAACATAAAACCATTCCATGATAATAGTATCCACGCTATAATATAGAAAATAAAATCCCGTTTTAATTCTAATATTTCACCTGATGCGCACAACGCGTAAATTTAGAGTAAATCTGCCATTAATTTTCTACAGTGTTTTATTTCAATATGAAAGACAAATTCAGCCTCAATCGAAAAAGACGAAACAACGTCACCCAAACTGCCCACAATCATTTAAGTAAACTTTTAGTTATCCATTGAACCAAATGTCATCCCTGTCACAATCTTTACGTGTAATATAACTCTCGTATCAGAATCCAGAACAATATATCACGTGTAGCTCGTAGGCATGTTTTACGGCTGACGATATTTCAGTCGACATGACATATCGTGTAGGTAACCAACTAGCATAACAGATGACTCTCGTGGTCGGAGATAATAATGCGTAATATAATATTACCTACGCTGACAGCGTGCTACGGGATTCACTACGCCTTACGATGGCATAATACAAAACTCTACGGCGTAGTATTTTGAAGGGGTATTATATCGGGCTTAGGTGCAGTTGGTTGAAATCACCTGCATTATTGGATCACCTTTTTCAAAAGTATGCATAATGTGTTTCAAGTTCCACTACGCGTGGCTTATAGTTATAGTCTATTGAGAACTTAAACAGCAAAAAACCTTATTATTTTATTTTATATAATATATACTTATTTTCTTATGTAATTATCTTATAATATTTTAACTTTGTAACCCAAATTCATTTATGTATCGACTTATTTTTTTACATAATTTTATGCTGTAAACCGCGACTATAATCTGTAGATAATCGTAATAGGTGCCCACAATACAGATTAATTCTAGTGTGGGTATCACAGGAATCTGGATATTATATGTAAATCTGTAACAGTAAGACATATTGCATTGCTAAGCAAAATAAAAAAGGGACTTTTTAATGTCTAACTAATTAATTGTTGGGACAAAGTGGCGAGTAAAATGTGTCTTGTTTTTCAAAAACTAAAGCACTGTTCCTATATCCAAGCGTTAACTTAGCCCGAAACTTAACTATTAATTTCAACACAAGCTTGAATGGTATGTAAAATCGTATTTAATAATATTGCAAGAGTAGGACTTATAAGTTTAAGGCGTCTGATCGGTCAGAGAAAAATGAGAAACGACTATTGGTTTGCTACAAACTTAAGAGATACCTACAATAATATTTTTTTTTATTTCGTAGCGTCATGGACTGATTTGCTTACACGGAAATACGCAGTAGACATAGCTATATACAGATTCATAGTACATACACGTTTTATTTCTTATCGTAAAATACATGCGATTCTCACTAGAACAAAAACTGCTTTAAGGTACGCAGTTATAGAAAACAACATTTCATCTTATTTCATTCTACTGCGCTTCCATTTGCTTTTTAATGTCGAATGTGTCAAAGAAATGTAGGGCGCATTTTCAGTGCAATATTGCCGGGAAGTAGGGGGGTGGGGGGTGGATGGCAGGGGAGGAGATCACACTACGATTCAACATTATTACATTTTACTTGGACGATGGCGTTCAGAAAATATGTACCGCTATACGTTATCAGATGCGCGATGCACGCCCAGCCAGCGTTGCATTCAACCTAGCCAGTATTTTTATATTGAAAATTCCTTTGAGATGTTTCAAAGGACGTCCAGTTGGTTTTTCACTTCCTTTTCCGAGTGAGACAGCGATGTTTTAATGCTAAGAAATTTTAATAATCACAGAATTTTCCACTCAGAAATATGAAAGACAACGTTCGTAATATTCTGAAAGTAATTTCCTTTGCAATAATAAGTATAATTAATTTCTCATCAAAGATAAATCGTTTTTTTTTTTTTCATTTTTATGGAGTGTTCAGCTTATTGGACGAATACTGGAACTATTAATCTTTTCAGATCAGATAAGCTCTACTACAGTTAGGTCTTAGATGGTTTCGCTGTCAACTATTCTCGGCAAGAAGAAAAGTTATTCCAGTATTATAAATATGTATATCAATATATAAAAGATTTCAGTATTACCGTAATTTTATTTCATCGAATTGTTTGTGTTCAGCCTTCATAAATATCCGTCATCAAAAATATGCATATCTTAGAAATATGTGAGAATAATATTCCATATGACATATAGAGTTATGTTGAATTAAGCGAAATGAAGCGTGACATACAAAATAAACCAACAATTCTTTCTCTTTTATAGTTGTTATGTTTTGGGTCGTTTCGTCAGAAACTCTAAAAACGCCACCCAGAATGAACATTATTATATTTATTATACAGAAACCCAGATTTAGTACATTTTATGATACTGAAACATTCTTCTCGAGGATGTCAACGACCATATACGATAACTCACAAGGATTAATGACTGACAGATTTTGGTTTCGGCAGAATACCAATGTCTGCTGTTCACAGCAGTAGATAAATGCTGAGTCGGCACCTTTTTGCTGCTGTAGCACACATCACACTATTTGTTACTCTTTTGTTAATGTCTGGGTGTTAATATGTATAATATGTATGTATTTACAAAAGAAAAGTATATAAGTATTATATCAGTTGTCTGGTTCTCATGATACAAGCTATGCTTAGCTTACTTTGGGGCTAGGTGGGGCTGTGTGAAATTCCACCAATATTATTATTATTATCATTAAGTCATTAAAATAGTACCTAATGTGTTTCAGTGGCACATAAATTAATGTCTATGTCTATGTAAAATGTAACATATTACAATAGAAGTATATACAGAAACAACAACACAGTAGAATACTACAACATCCACGGCCCATGTGAACAGGATCGTGCCCCGGGGCGCTAGCCCGGGATGAGCTGGGATAATGTAAATATACTCCATAAATACATTCATAATTATGTGTACACAGTTTAGTCCACAGGGATGAGTTGCCTGCGGGTAGAATGTACCGACGTTTTTATAAATACATATAATAAGCCCGCTTTTAATAAAAAATCACATGTTACACATGTACTTCTAGTCTAGAACTCATGAGTGAACACGATGTTTTCTTTATCATCATTCATCATTGACGATCTAATGATACATTATGTTGAAATGATTGACTAATTAAAGACGCATTTCTGTTGCTCCATATTTATTGTTTTGATTTTATTTAAAGATTAAGACCTACGTTTTAACAATTAGACATAATTCCCAACTGTATTTAATAACGAAATAAATATAAGTGGATATTTCACACAACGCCATCTGGCCCTAAAGTAAGCTAAGCATAGCTTGTATGGGACATATGTTTTTTTTTGTAAATACATGCATATCAAAACCGAGACACAGAACAAACACCTATGTTCATTGCTTAAATGTTTGTACTGGTTTGGAATCAACCAGAGTAAGAGTAGAGTAACTACCAAAAAAATAAAAATAAAATAATATTTATTCTGTTTTCACAGAAATAGAAATAATCTCTTTTATTGCATCCGGAACGTTTATTTTGCAACCAATCTTTACCCTAATGAAAAATATAAGTTTACCAGCACCGTACCGGCCCTTCATGTTCCCACTGTGAAGGCACAGGCATTCTCTCAACAAGCGAGAGTAATAGACGATTAGTGATCGGTAAATAAATAAACTGTGTATTAGAATTGCATTTTGCTCATTCACGTGGCAAAAATACAATTCTGACAATTCGTTTTTAACAAATTTTGGGTCCGTCTAAATAGGATCGTGGGCCATTAAAGAAAGAATAACGATACGGTTTTCAATAAAAACATTTCGTAAATAGACAAATTCTAATTTGCAGCAGTTGACGTATCATTCTTTAAATAAAACATTCATTCATTTTATAGAAGCTAGCTTATCCCGGGGCCTTCTATCGTGTGGTATCTCACAGAATAAAACAAGCAAAAATCGGTTTCTAAAGTATTACAAACTAATAAATATAATAAACTAGCAATAAAAGTAACCATGAGACAATCCATCATCAAATACCTAGGTGCGCGCAAAGAACGAATTGAATTGAATCATATCCAAAGAGATTACATCAAAACGGTTTCACCTAGAGCGAGCTCGAGCGCGCTCGAACAAAAAACTTATACCCGGTGCGAGAGCGCGCCATCTCGCGGGTTGCTAGGCGACGCCGCGATCAATACAGCCTCCGTCGGCCCGCCTAATTACCCCCCCACCCCACTCGGCGCCCCCCGCCCGCCCCCGCCTCGGGTAACTTCGCCCGCCCAACCACACCGCTCTTGGATTTAAATATCGAATGATAGAATTCAAATTCGAAATATTTCTCGCTTTATGCGAATGTTTGCTTTGACAGCGGCACTTTTTGTACTTTTCTGGTTTGTTTGTGAGTTTCGTTTGGTACTCTTTTATAAAATCCGTTCACTTTTGCATTTGTATATTTGTGATCGGAATTAATATTTTTGTGGTATTTGAAGATTGACAACGCATGTTTGGTATCGTATTTGTAGTACCCTAAAAGCTCATTATTGAATCAACACAAGGCACCTAATTCGAATCAGTCATGTTTGATTCGAATTAGGTAATCCAATTATATATTCATTCAGAAAATGTCTACAACACATTTTGCGTTAATATTCATAAATTTGTAACAACATTATATACGATACCAAAAGACTTTGACTTTGACTTTGACTTTTGACTTTGAATTACAAGAACTTATTGGTAATTGTTGTACCAACCTAATTTACTACTAACCTAATCATACGCTAATGCTGTATAATGAGAATGCATTATTACGTTTACTGAGGGGTTCCCGGTTTGATTACCGGCCGACGGAAACATATTTCGTTCGATGAGCCTAAAATTTGTTCTCAGATCTTTTATGTTTGTATCCATACTTCTTGCAAATAAGGAATTTTGTTATAGGTCTATGAGGAAGTGTTATTCGTTGAGGAAACCAGGCCATCATCAACATTTCGAATACTGGGAACACTGGGTTTCTTGAACCAGTGTTGTGAAAGGATTAAACTGCGCCTCAAAGAGGCTCCTTTCGTGCACTAAAAGACCTGTGGAACTTTCGAATTCATGTGACTACAATCTCGGTAGATTCACCTATTCACTCTCGCGTACCTACCGAGTTGGGGCAGGCTGTAACAAACAAGAGAATATAAAACAGGACTGACGGAGGTGGGTAATCCCCCGGCACACTGACGTAAGTACACCGGCATCTGCGTGAGGCGTGAACGTAATAGGATCCCCGTCCCGATGATAACATTTTCATATTTCCAAAATGTCTCCATGAAGGTAACAAGCTAACGCGGATGGAATACACTCATGTTCCTGTTCGGATATGTATTACTAGCTGCGCCCCGCGGTGTTACCCGCGGTGAATAAGTAATCCCACGGGAACACTGCACTTTTCCGGGATCAAAGTAGCCTAAGTGTTAATCCAGGATATAAGATATCTTGGTACCAAATTTCATACAAATCCATTCAGCCGTTTGAGCGTGAAAGAGTAACAATCCATACAAACTTTCACGTTTATAATATTAGTAGGATTCAGTGTATCTTTATTTTTCTCTCACTCTCTGATCTCTAAAACGACTGGCCTAACAGCTCAGTTGGTTTGCAATTGCAATCCTGCCTTCTGCGCTGTAGGTCGTGGGTTCGAGTCACATCTTAGAAAAACATTTGTGTGACGAACATAGATGTATTTTCTGTGTCTGGGTGTTGATATGTATTATATTATATGTATTTACAAAAAAAAATATAAGTATTATTATCAGTTGTCTGGTTGCCATGATACAAGCTATGCTTAGCTTAATTTGGGGCTAGATGGCGCTGTATGAAATGTCCATCGATATAATAATAATATAATGTGCTCTTATGCTATACTTAGCTTTATAGATAATCTCCAAAAACTATTTTAATTTAAAAACCCGTAGATGTGATAATCTAGTACAACCTAGACAGCTCAGGCATTTAAATAAAATATGCTAGGCACAGCAATCTTCACTAGGAACACTTCTGAATCGGTTTTGTGTCCTTGCCTCGTTCACTCGCATTCTCTGACACTTCACTCCATCACTGCCGCGTATTTATTTGCCTCAGTTCTAGCTATGAAGCTAAGTTCAGATGGTAGTACAACAATGCGAAAATTTCTAGTCGCGATTCAATGTAAAGCATTCAAAGCAATCAGAGCGCGTATCGCAGTCGTCGGTCAAAGCGAAATGACAGGTTATATTTACAATTGTATTAGAATCTATTCGTTACACACGGACCGCGAATGGTTTTGTAGCAGTAGACTTGTGCTAAGTTCGCCCGAAGAGGTACTGCCACCGCACCTGGTAATCTGCCGCCAAGCAGTGATACACACGTATTGCTGTGTTCCGGTGGAAGGGAGTGGGTGCCAGTGAAATTGCAGGCGCATGATACGTAACATCCCCGTCTCGAGGTGTGGACGCAACGCAATGCGACTGAGTCATCTCGTACTATGGCGAGAACTTGAGTCATATTGCTGTTGTCTATGGGTGGCGGTTACCACTTAACATCAGGTGGGCCGTCAGCTCGTTCTGTGACTTCAATTACATAAAAAAATGGTAAATTACGCCGTCCCACGTCTATCTGAACTGGCTCTAAGATTACACAGGTGTCAGAAGCGTGTGTCACTTCTCGCTTTGGAGCGTGCAGTTTACAGTTTCGTGTTCAAGAGGCGCTTGTTTAACGTTCTGACACTTGGTTCCATCGGTTACCTTTGTTATTTATTGCGTTCTCGACATTTTCATGACTTGTTTGTATCTGGTATAGAATATTCTGTTGTGTTTTTGTTGCAGGTAGTTTCGGTTTTAGTAGCAGTAACACTTACGCCATTTTCCGGGGATGTACTGCCACCATACTAATTGCTGCCGCCAAGCAGAAATGCATTCGCACGACTGTGTTCCGGTTTCGGAAAGGTGCCGGTGTGCCTGTAGCACTAACTAAGTGAGGTACCGGCACGTCTTAGAACTAAATTTTGAAGACGTGAAATTTAATATCCGTAGGGGGCGGCTGTCGTAGACGTAAAACCTGTTACTCTCGCATGTCCAAAATAGTCCTACCCCTGCAGTCGAACAAGAGGTAGTGGCGGTTATAAAGCTAAATGTGAGGGATGTGTTGTGAGGGATGTATTCAATTTAAAAAAATCTTCACAGCACTCCTTATAATTTGCAGTAAGCTCACGGTATCTCAATTGAAACTAGTCGAGTATTTAGATGTTGTTTTCACCACCAGACTCATTGAAACATTTTACAACGAAGCGTGCTATTCAGTGCCGTGATATTGCGTAATATACTTCATAACTTGCGCGACGCCTTTCACTAGGAGTAGGTTGATGCTCAAGTTTCCTTAAACTTTTTATTGCAGAATAGGAAGGTGTTAAATAGGTGGTAATGATGTTATATGTTTTTAGACGTTACGTAACAGAACTGTTCAATACTATCTGTTGGCCGCGACTTGCTGCGCAATATTTTTATAGCTTTTAATAATAAATAGTTTCAACAAAATTGCCTCAGTAAATTATTGCTTGATTCCTGAATAATCGTATAGACAATTACAATAATTCTATTCTATTCGAGTCCCTGGGTGTCTCGAACCAGTGTGGTGAAAAAATTTTAAGTGCGCTTCAAAAAGACTCCTTTCGTGCAGACACATGTCTTCGAATTTTTAGTTCTAGGACATGTCGGTTTCCTCACGATGTTTTCCTTCACCGTTTTGAGAACGTGGTATTGCGCACATCAATCTTTCAATCGAAAAACTCTAGGTAGGTATAGTCTGGATTTGAACCAGCGACCTCCGAATTGATACTCAGGGTCAGTAACGCTAGACCACCACGCTCTATTCTGCCATTACAATAATGATATTCGCACAAGACAAGACAAGAAATTAATTTAATGCACGAAAGAAGCGTCTTTAAAGTGCACTTTATTTATTTCATCACATCGAGGTTTGTGTATTTGTGCATATCTTCCGGCCGTAGATACTTAATGCTACCCGTGTGAAGTCAGTATCGTTGCTAGTATTATATATATTTGGTACGTGTTCGTAATTTTCACAGAAGAGCGGGCAAGAGCAGCGCTCAAAGCTCGCATTTTCGCAATACCACGCAGCGAGTTGGAACGTTTTCCCGCTGAAATGCGTCAATCTCGATTCGAGGATTATATTTGCAAAAGAATGAGATGCGGGTTTTGAATGTTCCCATTGAACAATTTACATTTGTTTACAATTATAATACGTTAAGTTACAGAGAACTCTTTGTTTTTAGACACTTTTAGCGTGTTTAAAGGGAAAGCAAATTTTAAGAGCTTAAAATCGTACGTAATATATTTTAATGCTTTATTGTATATTTTACACACGTACTAATTTTTGCCGACACCCTCATTGAAGTGAATGCAGGTGATGTTACTGGGAGATGAGTTATTTCATCTACAAATCGCAATACAATACAATTTTTACAAATTTAGTTTGTGTCATTAGTGCTTTATTGGATCCCATATCTATAACTGCTGGTTTTGTTCCCTTTATTTACTAAAAATACCTTCGAAATTCGGACAATTACATAAAAATAAGTAAATAAATAGTAGAAGAAATGTTGCTTATTGTGATGAACAGAACCTTTAAGAGGTTGTTAGCATGTTAGTAAAAACTATGTATACGTATTAATTCTACATTAGAAAAGAGGGATTAAATATAATGGAGCTTCTGCGAATTACAGTGTTTAGTGTATGTATTGATTTTTTATTTTTATTGCCTTTTCAGACATCTCCATCGAGCCTCAAAGTAAGCTAGGCCTGCTTGTATCATGGGAACCAGACAACTGAATAGTTACATTAAAACTTACACTTTCTTGTAAATACCTACATATAATATATAATTAATACCAAGACACAGAACAAACATGTGCTTGTCCTGTGTGGGGATCGAACCCACGGCCTACAGTGCAGAAAGCAGAGTTGCAAACTGAGCTGTGGGGCCAGTCATTTAGTAGACCCCTTTTTTGTAAACTTTTCTGAAAAGAAAATATTTAGTAGCCCCGATGAATTGAACTCTTTTTAAAACTTTCCTGGACAACATCCAAATCTAGCTTTTGCGGGTGAAATAAAGCTATGCCATTCTGTCAGCCGATTCAATTGTTCCCTCTTTGCCAACTGGACGCGAAGCCACGTCATACTGAATAAAATAAATAATTAAAAACCGCTGAAGAAATGTGCTGATAAGTATCTAGAAGATATTTGTGAATTTCATATGCCATACATTTATATTAGCCTTTTTAACTACCTCCTTCATAAGGAGGAAATGTTATATATGACATCTTATATTATTATAAAAAAATGCTTTAAACTTTGATCTACGAAGAACTCTTAAGGAGTAAGAGAATATTCGAAAACATTATGTAGTTTCTTTTAAATCCTGTTAAATACATAAGTAGGTAAAGAAAATTGTCCCTAAAATTGCTAAATCCTAAAATCCTAAAATTGTCAGAAGACAATTGTAAGCTTGCATAAATATATTAGTTCCCTAAGTAATACTAATTTAAAACGTTGGAGTATGTATATTAATTATTATCTATTTTTCTGTAAAACACGTGTCACATCTGTTAAAGATGTCTGGCAACACTTATTTGACTTAAATGACGTGTTGCGACAATTGGTGGGAGTCGATTCAAATAAAAGCCGGCGACTGACTCGGGACTCGTCAGTCTTCTGTTACCGAGCTAAGGGTAACCTATGCCCGACCTGAGTTGTACTGTTTACATATTGAATATATCAGTATCAATTATGTTTTTGACTAAGTTGAGATATTGGTTATTATGGCTGTGTTATAGCTATGTTATAAAGTATTGGAGAAGTATTGTACAAGTTGTTACTAAATAGAAATAGAAGTGAATGTGATTCTAGTGATAACTATGTTTTTCAACGCTATCCTACAGTTCAGAAATGGGATAAAACCAAGGAATGTCAGGTATTTTACATCTGGATTAGACACCTTGGTGAATTTCTACGCCCAGAAGAAAAAAAAGGGGTACGTATTCAAACTAATATTTTAGTTCCAGTTTTTTTTTTTTTTTCTTTTCTTCTCTTTTTATATCCATACTATAATGTTGGTTTAGTTGAACGTGCTAATCTCAAAGGAGCAACAACGAAAAAAATGTTGCAAAACTATAAAAACATTCCTTTTGAGAGCTACCGTTGCGTGCGCTACGTAAACTGTTAAAGTTATGTAAAAATCTTGTGACGGAATTGTTCCCCTTTAAAAGTAAAAAAAAAAGAAGTTCATGACAGCATACGTCTATTTTCAAAGGTTGACTCACTAAAAACCTTTTTTTTTTTTTGGAAATCAAGTATGTTCTAAAGTAATGCATTATTGGCGAAGGTGTTTTTATAGGCTGTTCCTCAAATTAACGCGGATGAATCGCGGGGCTCAGCTAAGTATTACTGTATGAATGCCTTTAGTTTGATAAATTATATCATAATTTTAATAATATTTTTATCACCATGACCGTGATCACCATTTTGATTTTTGGTTTGTAAAATATAAATTTACAAACTTGAGTTTGTACAATTGGGTTTAGTAAAAATATTGTTGACAGTAGTTAACTCGCAAGAAATATTACTTGTGTCACGCATTTATATGGAAACAAATGCTTTTTTTTAGACACAGTTACTTGTTGTTGATTTCTTTGAATGAAAAATTATGGAAAAGAGTTTGACAAAGCGCGTTCAAGACCAAGGACGCTTAAGTCACCATAGCAGCCGGGTGCCGGGTTGTGCAGCCCCAGCGTACGCAGCCGGGTGTGCAGTCCCAGCGTACGCAGCCGGGTGCCGGGTTGTGCAGCCCCAGCGTACGCAGCCGGGTGCCGGGTTGTGCAGCCCCAGCGTACGCAGCCGGGTGCCGGGTTGTGCAGCCCCAGCGTACGCAGCCGGGTGCCGGGTTGTGCAGCCCCAGCGTACGCAGCCGTGTGCCGGGTTGTGCAGCCCCAGCGTACGCAGCCGTGTGCCGGGTTGTGCAGCCCCAGCGTACGCAGCCGGGTGCCGGGTTGTGCAGCCCCAGCGTACGCAGCCGGATGTGCAGTCCCAGCGTACGCAGCCTGGTGTGAAGTCCTCATCGTAAGGAGCCGGCGCAGTAACTCCAAATTACACAATGAACACGACAACAACGGGCACAGGGAGTTCAGTCAACCACCAGTATCAGGACTAAGTGGTAATCAATCAACATATTTTACTCGTATGATGATAGGTACGTTCAATTAAAATAATTTACATAGTTGCATTTAAAATGGCACAGCAAATACACTAAAATGCAACAACCAAATCTAATTTAATATTACGTCACTATCAAGATAAACTACTAATCAAATTAATTAAATACTGATAAAATCTTTGCTAAATTGCTGACAGATATGCTTGCTTGCAAGCGCATTAAGGTGCTGTTTAAGCACAACACAGAGAATATAGATGCAAACATTTTCGAATAACAAATATGGGCTTTATTTTTGTTCAATTTTATTTTGAATTAAAGATCATTGTTATAACTAGTGTAGAGGCATTACAGTATTCTGAGCCAGATAAACTACCTCTATATTTAAAAAGTTCAAATTAAATAATAGAACCGACAAAAACAACCAATGTTACAATCGTGATAAAAGAGGTCACCCTTTTTATATAGCAAGTTAACTATACGAGATGATATATACAACCACATACAGACCTATAAAAAAGTAGGAATCTCTATAACGATAGTAAACAAAACAGATAGTACCCGAAGTTGCGAATGTCAAATGGACAAGACAATGACTTTAAGTACTTAAAATCAGCAGATATTAACAGCTATAAACTAAATTGTTTTAAAGATTAAGGGAGCCAGTGCTCCTTGCTTGATTAATGTGTGATGCAAGCAGTAAATTCTACTTGATCTTTAAATCAAATCAAATCAAATCAAATCATTTTATTATAAATCAACTTAAATTTATCGACATTGGTACACTTAATTTTAATCATTAGTAAGGTGTATTTATTAAATTAAATTACACGACAAAGTATACACATGAAAATCTCTAGTGCCTAAACTAGGCCGGGCCTGTATCATATGCATTAGTTCCTTCCTAATTTCAATCAGTTTTATCATGAAGGGTAAGTAAAGAAAATATAAATGGATGTATGGATGCGTAATGATCAATATGAAAACATTAGTTAAAACTTAATACATAAATACCATCGAACACAATACAATAGACCTACATCCAGTCAATCACACAATAAATAACACAAAAAGAGATCATACGACCACAATTCTAAGCAAATAATCTAAAACTTATAATAAATGTCTTGCCTATTTTGAGATGTTTCAGTAATTCTGCGTTAAATTGTTTGGGTTGTGTGATATTAATATAGAATTACTCCATAAAAGCAATTTGTCTGGATTGATAGTACCACTCGTTACAAGATCCCTTACTTTTGGGCCCGATTCATGCCGAACAAGTTCATGTAATCGTTTAGGTACAGAACTAGACTTCAAAATTGTGCAAATTCAATGTTTCACTGAGTAGTTATACTTCTTTCAAATCTGTAATTTCCATATACTCATCGAACTCTAGTAAAGTCTCCCAGAAAATACGAGGTTATATAAAGCTTCATAAATTTTAGTGAAGGCTGAAAATAGGTAGTTCTTATGAGTTTGTGGCATGATTTAGCATTAAATAAGGAACACTTACAACTCCTGCATTAACTTTGAAAGAAACACAAATATTTGATGTTCATAGTATTATCAATGATGTGACTCCAAAACACTAGTACTGTTTTAACATTGGATAGCTACCATTCAACAGTATGAATTAGAACTGCAAAGAATGATACGAAATGACAAAGAAGTTGATATAATATTCATAATTGAAAAAAAAAAGGGTCAAGAGTTGTTGTGTCTGAAAACTACTGTTAGCAATTGTCGGAGGGGGTTTCTTTATTTCAAGAAAATCACTACACTTTGGACGTTTAGGATTCGAGAAAGTTTATAATAGAATCTAAAATCTGTATATGTTGATTCTTGTCTGTGCTCAGTGTTCGTACTAAAACACCTTGGTGAAGGGCCGGAGAATTACGCCCAATATCAAAAATAGATTGCCCGTATCACATGCTTCATATTGATCGTTGTGTGAAAGTAATAAGAAAGCATTACTGAGTCTATTCGTTTAACAAATAAATAATATGCAAACGCAAATACTAGAATCATTGTAAAGCATCTAAAAGAATATTGTCAGATAGAAATGCACCCTTCACTTCGAAGTCTTTCTAAAAGTACTCGTACTTGTCGTCATTGGAAATAAAACATCATCTAAACGCAGTCGACACACCAAAAGAAAATGGAGAAATAGTGTTACAATCAAACAGTTACCTGTCGCACTTACCACAAAGATTAAAAGATTAGATAAATTAGAAAGTATATCGGTTTGAGAGGTTCAGTGGGCTCTTAATAATACTATTTATAAAGGAAATTGTAATCCAGGTATTGGTTGAATTCAATTTAGTGGAATAAATAACTCTGTTGACTTTGAATATTGTTGTCATGTTGGAAGTGACACCGAAACTAGTAAAAATGATATGAGTGATCCTATTTCTAAAACTCAAAACAAACATAAATAATCTTTTGATTAACTCAAAAATGGATGAGGCACTCCTTACGTTAGTGGATAAAATAAACTGAGAGGTCCCTTCTTGTAGACACAGCAGAAAATTCGTTCACAAAATTCGTGGTCCCTGCCACATTATTCAGAGATTCGACAACGATTTCTGTATGACAGATGACAAATATACATCTCTTAAAGGAAATACTGCATTTAATGTTGTTTTCTCGGTAGATAATCCATGATTTGTTTTCAATCTGACTACAGACGATACTGAACTCGATGAATTATAGCCTATGATGAGGCAAACTGTAACTGTAATCAATAACTATGTAAATTGAAAATTATTTATTGATTTAGAAGATAACTATTAATTTCTGGTCATTAATGATACATTGAATATTAATAATACAAGTGTTATGTATTAAAACAGACCGTTTATTGAATGTAAATTAAAATTTATATTGAAGCGGTATTTAAGACATCAATTGGCTTTAAATGTATATAAAAGATATGTAAACAATATATTGAGTAGGTGAAAACATGAAATGGGTTTCAGCCGCTCACCGTGGCAATAGTCAGAAGGACAAAGTCAAAATAAAACTTTCCAGAGAATCCATAAAGAAAGCTTGGAAACGTTAATAAGTAATATTTAACGCCTGTTGAAATCCTACGCTCCATGGGAAGAATACAAAAAATCCTAGAGGGAATCATTTTTTTCCATCATGAGTATGACCTCTGTAACAATTAACGTACTTAAATCTATGTTGCACATAGTTTCTCATTCTCATAACATAATATTGGAATGGTTAAGCTACTGCAAGATATTTTGTGTGTGTCGTGATATAAGACCATGAGGATTTATCATTTACGGTGTAGTAAACTTTATTTACTAAACCATTTTTAATACATAAATTAAATTTTGGGGCGGAAATATGTTTGCATTTTCAGGAAGTTTATTATAAATGCGGATATAAGTTCCCATAAAACACCTGTTGACTTTTGTAATTGGAATGTGAGATGGTAAATTTATTTTGGTTTCTAGTGTCAATTAATTCTTTGAAGATCACTCTTTATCTCAACACTTACGTAAAAGTTTTATGAAATAATAATATTTTTTCCATACAGCTGAGATGTCACTATAAGTACAAAATATTAGCAAATACAAGTGTATTAAAAACGTGCAGTATAGCAGTATTAAAGACATACAGGGGCTTTAATACTGGTATATTATGACTATTGATCAGTTTGAAAACATGAAGGGATTTCAAACGTTCAGTATAGCAGTATTAAAGACATGAAGGGGCTTTAATACTGAGATAATATGACTATTGAATAGTTTGAAAACATGAAGGGGTTCCAAACATTCAATATAGCAGTATTAAAGATATGAAGTGACTTTAATACTGAGATATTATGACTATTGAACAGTTTTAAAACATGCAGTGGTTTCAACCGTTCATTATTGAGATCATTGTGGATATTTATAGGCCACGATAAGGCCCCAATCATGAGATTAAATTAGATTAAAACTATTTGTCATCTAAATTTTATAACACGAATGGCTGATTTCAAACGTTCAGTATAGCAGTATTAAAGAGATGAAGTTGCTTTAATACTGAGATATTATGATTATTGTTATACTTTATGTATGTAGACTATTTATGAATAGTTTTAAAACATGAAGAGGTTTCAACCGCTCATTATTAAGATCATTGTGTATATTTATAGGCCACGATAAAGCCCCAATCATGAGATTAAATTAGAGTAAAACTATTTGTCATCTAAATTTTATAACACGAATGGCTTTAACTATAAAATTGTGATATAAATTATATAAATATACTTTCGATTGTGTAATATATGTATGTAAAGTCGATCCACTAAGTGGATAGACAAGCTTTAGTTGTAATTTATTAGCAATTATGAATGGTTAATTATAACGGTTTTAATGAACTTACATAAGTTCTTAATAGTTTCACGAGTCGCGAAAATTGTCAGGAAAGGCAGACTGTAAGCTTGCATAAATATATTAGTTCCCTAAGTAATACTAATTTAAAACGTTGGAGTATGTATATTAATTATTATCTATTTTTCTGTAAAACACGTGTCACATCTGTTAAAGATGTCTGGCAACACTTATTTGACTTAAATGACGTGTTGCGACAATTGGTGGGAGTCGATTCAAATAAAAGCCGGCGACTGACTCGGGACTCGTCAGTCTTCTGTTACCGAGCTAAGGGTAACCTATGCCCGACCTGAGTTGTACTGTTTACATATTGAATATATCAGTATCAATTATGTTTTTGACTAAGTTGAGATATTGGTTATTATGGCTGTGTTATAGCTATGTTATAAAGTATTGGAGAAGTATTGTACAAGTTGTTACTAAATAGAAATAGAAGTGAATGTGATTCTAGTGATAACTATGTTTTTCAACGCTATCCTACACAATGTAGAAATTAACCGATTTCGTATACAAGATGGCCTGGATTCTAAAGCCGTTAAGACAAAAAAACAAAAAAAAATTGGAAAGCATTAGAAAGTAGTCCGATTCAAGCATGTTTCCTTTTCTTAACTACTCGTTCTTCTTAACTATTTCTTACTAACTCGTGTAAAATAAAGAAAATGCACCTAAAATAGGGCGTGGACGCGGCTGTTGGAAAGGAACTACGAGTTGTTACAATGAAGAATAGAAAATCTAAGAAGCGAGGCGGAGAGTGCACTGATGCTTTAAAAGCTCCTTATAAGTTGCAACCTAAGACCATGGTAAAATAAATAATGTGAAAAAATCAATTGCCGTAATCCACCATCGTATATTTTTTATGTTTTTAAGTAGTTTAGTTTCTATCTAGATCTAGCGTGTGCACTTGGATACGTATACGCTTTCATAATTCATAAACAAAGAAAGACTATGCTTTATAGTTGTATGACAGGCATCACAGCTCAGTTGGTAATAATTCTGCCTTCTGTGCGTGGTCGTGGTTTCGAGTCCCACCCAGGACAAACATATGTGTGACGAACATAGATGTTGGTTCTGTTTCAGGGTGTTGATATTTTTTATATGTATGTACTCGTATTTAAAAAAAAGTATATAAGTATTATATCAGTTATTATTATATCCCATGAATAATATGCTTAGCTTACTTTCGGGCTAGATGGCGCTGTGTGAAATGTCGACAAATATATAAAAAAAACAGTTGGTTTTCAAAAAGATGGCTTTTGCGGTAATAAAGCAGAAACTTTCGCCACTTCCCTTTGTGCCTTTTGTATTGAAAGTCGTAACCGGACCACGGCTTCTTGATCCATTCAGTATAGTTCGCAGAAATGTTTTAGAGAGACAGTTTTTGTGCGGGCCCCCGGTATTCCCGCTCCTTGTTAGTGCGCGGCTCTCGAAGGCAGGGGAATGATGCTTTCAGCTCCTTTGAGAGCCAGCTCCGATATAATTGGATTGCCTCGGCGTTTCTAAGCAAACAACGCATTCAGTTTTGAGCGACTACGGCTAATGGAATACTGTATTTGTATAGACGAGTCTCAAGAGGTTTTCACAAATGTTTACTTTAATTTTCCGGAGTATGCGAGTTTTGGAGCACATACATGTGGCTTTTTGATTGCCCTGATAGGTATATTGAAACGCCTGTTGCCTGGAAATAGGGGAGAGTACCAGCTTGCGTATTTTAGGCCGCCTCGGAATACGTGGAATACCGTATAGGTACTAAACCAACACAAAATATGCATTTTTTATATTGAAAAGCGCAAAGTAAACGTAAAAATGTTTGTAATAAGTGACGTTTGTAGTAAATGAAAATGAAAATGAAAAAGTCAAAGTCAAAAACTTTATCTCCATAGAATTCATAAAGAAATGGCTAGTAAACGTCAAGAATATTCTAAACAGATATAATAACAGAGAGTCAGATCAAGGTCAGATAAGTACGTATCGCTAAGTTTGACGCCTGTTCAAACCCTATCCGTCCCTCCATGGGGAAGAACAGAACAGAGAAACCCCCATTATTATAATTAATCTCTCTGACGAGAAACTGAAATGATTTTGGGATCCTCAATTATCGTCGACGATATCGGCTGTAGTAATTAAACGCACTATCTTTCGTTTACATGCGTTTGGTCGATCAGCTGAGTTTGTACGACATCGTAGTTCGTCCAGTGACCGATATAGTGCAGGCAAGCCGCTTGGATCCCCCACGCGTTCATCGAATCTGTGTACATTTAGGTGTTTTTCCCAATTCTACCCATATTTGGAAAACTTAACGTCAAGTAAGACTGAACGAAAGATGGGTTGAATCGAATGAGGTGGCAGCTCTTCACTATATTTCCTCGTCATTACTTCGCATACGGTAACCTTATCTAAAAACATTATAAAGGTTCGAACAAAACATAAGTATGTACAGCTTAAAAACGTCTTACTTAACGTAGGAACCGACTACCGTTAGAAAGACATAGTAAGTTAAAGCTCCCAAAGGGCTCGCTATAAACGCCATGAGTCTGTGCGTTATCGCACTCGTGCCAAAACTTTTCTATTGCTGGAAGTTGGGGCATGCCAAAACTTCGTGTACTCCTATCGATGTACTCGAAAATACGGTATCGGATCGGCTTTGGCACCGAAACTGAGGATCGCTTCTGATACGGAACGTTTTCTATGCATTTCAAATAGACGGAAATGTAAAACTGTTAGCAAGATTTTGTGCCCAAGAATTGGAGAGAAACGAAATAGCGTTATAGAAAAAAAATTGAGTCAATGGTTTATTTTCACCAGGTAACTTAAATAAGCAGTGTTTTACTTTGTAATCCCGCAAGATTATGAAAACAGCTCGGGGCCTGTGTATTTACTTCCGCTTTACATCTAATTAATAAATTGAAGCTCTCGAGCATAATTAAACATTGCCATCAAGGATACGAAAATATTTTGCGGGCTTTTCGACGCTAATGGCGTCTTGAGGATACTTTGAGATGCCTTGGAGGTTGTTTTTGCGTGTTTTGCGTCGCCGCCGCCTCACGTAAATTGGCTTTGAAACTACAAACCAAATAAAAGATCTTAAGAGAAAATGATGCTTCAAAGTGTTCTGGTTCTGAGATAATGTAATTACGTTTTTTGTAACAATTAAAAATAATTTATTATTGAAGAAAAAAACTGTTAATGTTTCGCCGAATTGAGCGACTGACATTGCGACTGGGGAATATAAACTTTGTTGCTACAGTTTTAATAAAACAATTTTATTAACATAATTTTTCTTTGTATTAAGAATACATATTAGTACGTTATACGTATAGTTAAGTTAAAAATACATATACATTAAGAATACATATATAATAACAGTTATATCGTCATATGTGATAACATTTACAATTTAAAGTTTGATTGTCTTTCTATCTGTCTTTATCCTATCTATCTCAGATAGCGCGGTAGATTTTTATACAGATTTCTAAAGATTTTTATAAGTAGGAAGTAGACAACCTCCTTTTTTCGCCACTCCCGTTTCTCCATACCAACTGTTAGGATATTAATCACTAAAACATAAAATATGATGTTCTCATATCTATTAGTTACTCAGTGACTAAACTGACCTCACACGCAATTTGAGGTAGATCTCATCATCATTTTCATTTTGTATATTTGGAATTTATTAATTAAGTTCTAATTCTTTGATAATCTAATATGTTTGATAATTCGTTCAAAAGAATTTCTGAATATAAAACAAAAAGATTAAAAAATGTTACACTTTTTCTCGAATTAATATTTTAACGTTATGTAAGTAGTTGATAGAACGAGCTGACGGCCCACCTGATGTTAAGTGGTAACTGCCGTTCATAGACAACAGCAATACGATTCAATTCCTCTTCGCCAAAGTACGAGATGCCTCAAGTCACATTGCGTTGCGCCCATCACCCCGAGGCGGGGATGTTACATCTCATGACCCTGCGACTTCCCCGGTACCCACTCCTTTCTGACAGATTCTTGACAATTTGTATACCTGTTATTCAAACTTTTAAGATAAAATCATTCTTTCTATGATATCATACTCTTATATCTTGAGTTGCCAAAATCCACCGCCAGAATATAATTTATATGAATATAAAGTATGTATTTCCATTATTTGATGTATGATCTACATTACCCTGGGTGAACCCTTATAAAAGTATTACTAAACTTATAAATAAAACTCAACGATTGAGCGTTTTATTATTTTTATTAAATAAGTACACGCTTAGTTACTATAAACAAATTAAATCTCATTTAAAAATAACATAGTTTGGCATAGGGCATTATACTAATTTGTTTCGCTAAAATTTCTTCAATACAACAATATCTATATTTCGAGTTTCTAATAAATAACGATATTTTATAAATAAGAGATCAAACATCAATCAGGTAACGATTACGCAAAAGTCCGAATGTTCGGTTCTATTACACTAAAGACTTTAGAAAAATAGAAATGCCTTTAGCTGTTTTAACCAATTGTAGTCGATTCATAAGGTCGCATTTGCTCGTTATTACTTCTCGAATGGGTCTTCCTAGAGCGTCCACTATACTAAAACTTTAATGAAAAACATTCGACAATCAGTGGACGAGTGTTTCAGGTCGGGTTTTTCTGAACGGACATTATAAACTGACAATTATGCCCGGGCCCAGGCGCATATTAATATGACATATTCTATAAGAATGTTCTCATAATATGCGGCTTATACCGTGGCAGTGCAACCGTTAAATCTTGTCTTTAAAATTCGAACGACTAACATACAAAATTAACTATCGGTAACCGTATAAAATTTTTATCCTTTCCCACTAATATCACCAATCACCACAATTATCACAATAATGTACTATAAGATTTGGATTAGTAGCCTAAGGGACGTTACAATTCATGTTAAGAAAGTTACGCAACACTCAAAGTGCTGCTGAACAAGATAGGTTTAATAGTTTAATAGCTTCAGAGGATACAGCTCCTGGCGTTAGTAAATAGTAAAATACAACAATGCATGATGATATATGAAGTTTCGTAATGTTTTCTTTGGACATATTATTATATTCGTTTTTTGTTTGGTCCAGTGTTCTGATGATGTAAAAAAGCAGTAATACTTTCCTCATACGACCAGGAGGCTGTTCCTCTAAGAAAAACAAATAGTGATCCTTAAAACTTACATCATATTTGACACAATCATCTCCGTTGTAGACAATGATATGTTGCAATACGCCATTCTCTATCACAGCCCTTAAATCCTTTTACCATAATAAAAACAAAAAACAAAACTTAACTAGTGTCTGGGGCTGCGAGCAATCCTAAGCAAACATCATTTTTGGTATTTTGGACTTTGATAATTTTTAACAATCAAAATCGGAATGCTCGCCGTCCGTTCTCACAATATATTAATTGAATTTCCTTAATTGAGTTGCTAAGTACTTTCATTTTATTTTGCGATTAAGGCTCCGTGATCAAAACGTCTGACTAAATTATAATTAAGATTAATCTAATTATTTAGGTAGTTACATCGAATATCAAATTCTAAAAACAATTTGAGCCGAGTTCGTTATAACATGCAAGTTTCTGCTTATTATGTCGGTATTTAATGTTATATCATCAAGAATTTAGATAAATAATATTATTTTATTATTATTTTGATAGATAATTTACTGAATGCATGTAAAATTTTATACAAACAATTATAAAAGAGAACATTTACGAGTAATCGAGCAAATATACGCAAATCTCTCTCGGGTAGTGTCTCACGAATTTGACCTTACGACTAGTTCGAACTAAAACCAAACAACAGAATATCATGAGAACTGGCACATGAAATGGTAGAACTGGTCGAAATTGACAGGCTCCAGTCCCATCTCGTTGTCTGCCTTGTCGAGGAGCTCAGGGTTCCGCTTGAGGAAGTTTCTGACCCAGTCTTCTCCTGCCATTCTGCTGTTCACGTCGAACGGATGGTTGAGCTTATTGTCTTCCGCGTATTGAAACGCCAACTCTCTTATGTCACGTCTGGATACACCCATGAAGTATTTCTCCATGCTCTTGATGTACCCGACCAGGTCTTTCTCTTGGTCTACGGTGAAGACGCGCCTGTATTGGCCCATGAGCGGCTTGGTGTCGTCGGGCAGTCGGTAGCGCACCTTGCTGGCGCGCCGCTGGAGCGTGGAGCGCGGGATGTGAAAGGTCCTGGCGGCGAGCTTGTAGCCCATCTTACCAGACACGACGGCTGCGACTGCCTTCGCCATGTCCTCCTCGCTCCAGGACTGGCGTCCGCTCAATCTTTCGTATTTTCGCACCATTTCTGAAAACCACAATTAAACGCGTTAAATAAATGTATTTTGGAGTTTATAATAGTACTGGTATCGTAAAATAATTTACGTTGTTTTTCTTAGGTGCTATTCAAAGGGGCCCCGGTAATGAATATTAATATTTGTTGTTTTGTAATTGGTGGGTTAATTTGAATAAGGTAAGCCGCGGATACGGCCGAGTGTTCGGCGAAGGGTAACCGCAGCCTACCGGTTCTATACACTATCAATGCCAAGTCGAGGTGAAAAAATACAACCAAAGACGTTCTACAAAGTAATTATACGAGCGAATGAATACCTACCTAGTTAATATTGAAATAAGACAACAAGTCAGGATGGGTACGTTTAAAGTTACGAATGAGAAACGTTAATTGAGAAGCGATGACTGCTCAGTTATAGCGACGCCGACTTACGATCTGTATGCAGGTCGTGGGTTCGAATACTAGTTGTGACGTGACCTTACTACTCGTGTCACTGCTCTCTCGAATCAGTGTATTGGAAGGATAAAAGTGCGCCTCAAAGGCTCCTTTCGTGCACTTGACACATGTCTGATATTTGGTTCTAGGACATGCGGTTTCCTCATAATGTGACGTGGACTTAGGATCTGTATGTAGGTCGTGGGTTCGAATACTACAATGATACAGCTACCGTAAAGGAAAACATCGAGAGGAAATCATAGGGTAGCGGTGGTAGGGCTGGCTAGCTACGACCTTCAAGTTGAAAATCTGCCTCCAAGCACCTAGCGATGTGCTCCACGACCCTCTCTTGAGAGACAGTTCCAAATCAGCTCCACAGCTCAATAGCTTAACTTCAGGTGATATGAATTCAAACGCTGCCTTGTAAATAGTATAATAAAAGATGTAAATAAGATGAATAAGATATCATATTTAGATACAAATGTACCAAATTGAATAATCTAGATTTTAATAAACATAAAATGGTATTTAAGTTTATACTGAAGAACACTGATTATGATGTAACCTTGAATTCTAAGGACAAGTTTGAGAAAAGTAGCACACAAAAACAAAATCTCGAACTCCAAATTTGACCACATGGACTAATGGCTAAGGGCCGGATCGCTTAAGTGGCCTCGCAGCTCAGTTGGTTAGTAAGTCTGCCTTCTCAGCTGTAGGTCGTGGATTCGATTACCATCTAGGACAAACATTAGAGTGACGAATATAGATGTTCGTTCTGTGGCTGGGTGTTAATATTTTTATGTATGTATTTAGAAAAAAGTATATAAGTATTATATCAGTCGTCTGGTTCCCATGACACAAGCTATGCTTAGCTTACTTTGGGGCTAGATGGCGCTGTGTGAAATGTCCACCAATATAATATATATTTTTTATTATTATGTATACCCTTTTAGGGTCTAGATATGGAAATAAAGTAAAAAAATACCTTATGTTTACGCGTTATGACGTATTTCATTTATAGCGAAGCAGTCAGTAAACAGGTATTCCAAATACGTAATGCAGCCTTCACAGTCCCGCTAAGTGAGGTCGTATTTACCATAATACGAGCGCTTGCTTCAGATATTGTTGCTAGAACGAAACGTCGCTTAAATAAGTGTGAAAACGGGCCAGAGGTAGGTACTGATGGTGTCGGAACGAGTTTGTCATTGACGGGAGCCTGTAACGTGCGCGCGGTATACCACCGCAATCGTATGCTGGCCGACGGCGGCGTGCCTACTGATAGCGCACACAACGCGCGATAAACATTATGGCGTGTTTTTCCAACGCGATAACTCAGCTCTGGAAACGAGGCCCCTCGCCTTACGCGTGCATTGTTGCCAACGTTGCAAAATCGGCCACCTTTCATAGGCATCTTGCGCACCGCAAATAAAACGCTACACTCAATCGCCGAGGGTATTGAAGTAACCGTTTAGATAACAATTTGGCGACCTCAAAACGGGAAATCATCTCGACCGCGAGCGACCGTCCTTGAGTGACCGCGTCATGTTTTTTATCAGTCGAAAATAAAAGAAGTTCGACGTCATCAGCGGTCAGCTGTTTGTGTTAATTCCATAGAGCGTCTATCAACAGGCCTCTGTACCAAGCCGAGCCGACTAAATATTTGAACGAGAATCATTGCTCGTTTATTCAAATTCGGCTCTCTATGTAGACGGTAGTAAAGAGCGATGGGCGGTTAACAACGGCGCGGCGCCGTCCGACAGCCCGAAGATAAATAAACATAGTAAGTAGGTGCGCGAGTACGGCGTGAGTCGAGTCGAGGTTACTCTGACGCGTGACTTGCAAGGTCCCCGCTGCATTGCACGATGCGCCAAGGTTGATTCGCTTCTCAGTTCCAACATAACGTCAATCTTAATGGTAAATTTCTAAAAAATCCCACTTAACTGAGAAAGTGCGTCTGTAGGAGTAATAAAGGAATTCCCGCGCGGCAGAAGTGAAATCAGCATCGGACGTTATCGCGGTGCATCGTTGCAATTAGACACAATAGCTTTCGTCACGTCAGTATGTGGTAGATATAATAGAATAGGGTGTATGTATGTACTCACTGTTGTTTGGGGAGACGCTGGAGGGGTCGCGGGCGCGGAGGCGGCAGGTGGCGGCTGGGTGCGCACTGGACGGCGGGCGCGGCGCGGCGGCGGCGGGTGTGCGGCGCTGCAGGCTCGGCGGGTACTCGCTACGTGCGGCCCGGCTGACGGCGCGCGCGGCACTGGCGCGGGGCCCGTCTTGCCCCGCCGCCGGCCCTGGCGCGTGACGTCACCTGGCCCAGGGCCCAACTACTATTTTTGTCCTCAACTAATTAATCTAGATCCTGCCTTTGTCTGACCGTCGTTCGTCACCGGCGACGAGGAAACCTGGGTTTTATCTAACGGGTGATACGATAGGCGCGAATACTCGCCCGCCAATAAATTGAATATTAATGTGAGTACGTCATTTGTTTTGTCGTAGATTCACTGTCGTGTGTCGACCGACGTAAAGCATTGTGAGTCATTGCACTCGACACTGAATGCCGGCACATGATGAGGTGCATCGCTAGCTGTTTGTAAATATTTTCATATTTGGAAAGTAGAGCGGCCCTCGCCAAGACATGAGGCAAAGGTCATCTCTTTGTTTAACATTTAAGTCTACATGCGTCGTCAGCGTTAAATATTTAGCTAAACATTGTCTTCTATTCATTAAAATAATCACTATGTTATAATAATCTGTGTATATATAATCTATACATAATAAAAGGAATCCCTCTTTTCTTTTAACATATCACAAGTCTTCGACTCTTGGTGTCGGACATGCGATTCAAATATCATTTCTTCGCCCCGGCGTTTTAAGAATGTGATTAATTTTATATCAGAAAAAACTGCGATATATTCCGCCATCTGGGCATTCGCATAAAAATCTATTGAGGTTATATTTCTGTCGTATCGAGCATAATATGACTTTATCGTTCAATAAACATCAAGAGCAAAGAATTATTTTTTGTTACTAAGCAAATTATACATTAATATCATCGATGTAGAATATGTGCTAGATTGTGCTCATTTGTTTGAAAATAAATAATTTTAAAATAAGTTTCAGGCACTAAAATTTACCTGATACCATTTTATTTCTGTAAATCGACAAATTCCAGTTTTTCGTTCATGAAGACTCTCAGTCACTCATATTTTTATCTCTTATTCATTTTATCTATTGTTAACACCTGGAGGCATTAGATTGCATTAACGACAACAAAATATTTTATTTCAGTAGCTGCTTAAAAGTTGTTTTTTTTCCCGTTGATTTCATTTTCAATTCGTTTTTTAATGTACATTTGTCGCTGGCCGTTACCAAAACCATAACAAGAGCATTATCATAAACGAACATGAAAATTTTCTACCGATAACTCTACTCTTCTGTATGGAAAAGACTAAGCAGTGTCGCGATAATTTCTCTTGCAAGATGAAAGTAACTTCGGTAGTTCGTTGCTCAGGCGTTTATCGTTACTAATTTAGGCATACGGTTACATTATTCTCGGGATAGTTGAATGGTAGCCAAAAGTCGACAAAAGCGAAATTCCCTGAGGTAAAACTGGTACGACCCGATTGTATGACTCATCCCGGCCTTTCCTTGTCTGCCGGCAGTCTTCTCACAGAGTTCATGTGGGACAATAGAACATACACAGAAATACCTTAAGGGAAATCATTCACATTGTTATATATCTACTCCCACTCGACAATCTGTCCCTATTTTGCTTTAATAAAAAACGATATATCCGAATTTTATTACATAATATTTTTCAATAGTATAAAAAAATGTTGTAATATTCACTATAACTTATATTGTTAATAACTAAACACTACTATTTAAACAGTAGTAATAATAGTTTAGTAGCAGTGGTACCAGTGTAGGAAAATTGGGGGTCTGTGACGAATTTCTACCATGTTCTAGTTCTTCTAGTTGGCGCTAACGTAAGAACAGGCTTTGCTTGCCTTCGGACAGAAAACAAAAGCATAAAACTATGTGATATCCGTATAAAGGCTTGACATAAAGGTCATAGGTGCCAGTATTTGGCTGGCCTTAATGCTAAGTTCGTTGTACCGCTGCCTACTGCGCTGCAGGTCGTGGGTTAGATTCCTACCCGGGACAAATATTTGTGTGACGGACATAGATATTTGTTCTGTGGCTGGGTGTTGAATATTTATATATTTCAAAAAGTATATAGTATTATATCAGTTGTCTGGTTTCCATGATACAAGCTATAATTAGCTTACTTTGGGGCTAGTTGGCGCTGTGTGAAATGTCCACCAATATTTATTTATATTTATTTATTTATACTTTTCTTTAGGGCTACCCTATAATTATGCTCTCTCAATTCTCATTTCTTGGCGATTTCTCTGCGAGACTTTGTTCCATAAACTGAATCGTGTCTGTGGTAGCACCAGTCAAGTATGTACTAATTTGTAGAATAAATCGGCGAATAATTTGCACTGTTCTGTAACTTTAGTGCGAGCTCTACGTATGTAGATAGGTCATTCTGCATGACGTCACATTTAGTTACGTGAAATAACATCGGGGTTGTAAACAACACGAGATGAGTCCAGACGACGCCACGAGATACCAACAAACAAGTGAATGTAATCTATCTACATATGTAGATACTAGCTGTTGCCCGTGACTTCGTCCGCGTGGAATTAAGTTTTATCACGCACCCCTATTTTACCCCTCGGAAAAGTAACCTAAGTTACTCGTAGTTACATCAGTTATCTGCCAGTGAAAGTCCCATCAAAATCGGTACATTCATTTCAGAGATTAGCCGGAACAAACAGACAGACAGACAAAAATTTTAAAAAAGTTTTGGTATAAGTACCGTGTATACATCCATATGCACTTAGTAAAAGGCGGTTATTTTTAATACGACAAACAGACACTCCAATTTTATTTATATGTATAGATTTACCAATCTTGTTTCATTGCCAAAATAAATATGTTACATAGGTGTGTGTATATTTTGGCAATGAATGGCAAGGGTTATTTAGCCCTGGATTCAGGTAGGTGCTCGGATATTCATCCGAATCAAATTTCTTATTATATTAAATTCTATGGTTACTAAGGGCCATGGCAATTTGCTACTCTCCTATAAATGCCGCTAACATGCTTTTCCTAGTTTGGGTACTAATGTTATCCCCACAGGTTTTCGTACATATATTAAAGTGATAACTCTGTAAAAATTTATGTAATAAAGGAAGTTTGTTGTAAATAATATAATAATAATATTGGTGAACAATTCACACACCGCCATCTAGCCCCAAACTAAGCATAGCTTGTCGGAACTACTATGGGAACCAGAGAACTGATAGAATACATTATATACTTTTTTGTAAATACATACATATTAACACCCAGACCCAGAACAAACATCTATATTTGTCACACAAATGTTTGTCCTGGGTGGGAATTGAACCCACGACCTACAGCGTAGAAGGCATAGTTACTACCAACTGAGCTGTGAGGCCTGTCAATATATATTATTATTCTTATTATTATTATGGTCTAGTCCAGGTAGGTAAGGTCTAAGACTAGCCGCCGACACGCCGCCGAGAAGTCCGCGGGTAACCTGTGTTGTTTATTTCACTGATTAATTGTTAATCGTGCACGAGCCACCCTTTTACGCGTTGAAGGCAGAAGTATCGGGTCAGTTAGCAATGGTCTCGGCTTTCAATCTGCAGATCGTGGGTTTGAATTCTACAAAGACTTGGAGCTCCTGGTGAAGATATACATCGTGAGGAAACCATAACAATAGGGATAGGGAAATCCCCGTGATTTCCCTATCAAGTTTCTCTAAGTGATTATTACAGTATCTACTCACGGGCTGATGAGACATGAATCAGGCTCTCCGAAATTCTTCACATTTATTTGCCTCAATTTGGCTCGTAAATAATGTATTGCGCAGCAATACCTACGCAGAAAGTTCTGGGCGGCCAAGTTAAGTTCGAACTGTAGTCAGTCACAGCCTTATCATTTGAGAAAATAGTTGACTGATAGTCGACATAGACGATGCTGTAGTGTCAGCATTTATCAACATCAGTCAAAAACTCCAGAGCTCGGCATCCCAGGATCGAATCGCATTTCCTAGAGAAACTGTATCGCTCTTCAGTTAATTATATTATATACTATAATAAAGGTATACTATTCTAGCTATTTGTATTATTTTAAACTGTTTCACGTTTAAGAATCTGCTAGATTTCGGAGTCGGTTTCGGATTTTGTGTAGTTAAATGTGTTTAAAACCTTCTCGAACCTTTCCTCTTCTCTTTCATTCTCCGACTCGGGCAAATCGACGCGTCGCTACCTTTTGCGTACTACTTATGGATGATTCGTGAATCTTTGTTGTTGCATATTTCATACGGCGCCATCTAGCCCTAGACTAAGCGTAGCTTGTACTACGGGAACTAGTACTTATATACTTTGATAACCCATATATTGACACCCAGACAGAACAAACGTATATATTCGTCACACAAATATTTGTCCATGGTGGGAATCAAGTCCACGACCTACAGCCTAGAAGGCAGGGTTACTACCAACTGAGCTGTGAGGCCAGTCAAAAACTCAGTTAACTCAGCCCACGAACAATAATATTCAGATTAGCCTGCTAAGTTCAGATAGTTTTTCAAATTTTATTCGGTTTATTATTGTAAGGTTATCTTGTACATAAGCAAAGATAATAGCGATAAGATTAAATCAATCGCCTTATTCGATCTCTTTTATTTCTTAAAGATACATTTTATATCAATGCCATTTAAAAATAGCTTTTGATGTTTTTTATTATCATTTACCAGTATACATAGTTTCCACCGAGGAAGTTACTCTTGCCTACATATTTACAACTGCAGAACTTATGAAACAATCCTTGTGGGCTTTTTTTTTTGATTTTCGGATTAAACCTAAATAAAATTTGTAAGGGGAGGTATACACAAATGAATATAAAGACAGGAAATCAGTAATTGTATATCTCGCAGTTTTAATGTGCACGTTCTTCAGTTGATTTGTTTAATCGTTCCTGAATCAAATTATAATCAGTAAAACAACAAATAAGTGCGATGGCAGTACTTCCTTAGCACAAGAACTAACACGAAACTTATAAGTAGTACGTACCATATAACTGGCCTTACAGCTCAGTTGTTAGTAACCTTGCCTTCTGAGCTGTAGATCGTGGGTTCGATTCCCACCCAGGACAAACATTTGTGTGATGAGCATTCATGTTTGTTCTGTGTCTGGGTGTTATTATGTATTTACAAAAAAGTATATGTGTATTCTATCAGTAATCTAGTTCCAATAGTACAAGCTATGCATAGTTTTGGGTTATATGGCGATGTGTGAAATATCGACCAATATTTATTTAGTACTATTTTACTTACTGGCATCTGGCGCACATGTAACATTTATAAATGAATTTTTGCCGATCATACAAATTTTTGTCTAGTGCGGGAATCAAACCTGCGACACTTTTCTCAGTCTATCATCCGGATCCCATTGCCTAGGGCTGTCAAGTCAGGGTACCTTGGTCCGTTTTCTTGTCAGGCAATTTTTGTTCCGCGTCTGTTTGAGTTAAACAACATACGTTTCGTGTAAGTTTCCATTTAGGTACGATAACGTGTTTATGGTCAAAATAAGGAACTGATTTAATCACTGGTATGCCTCCCAAAAACACAAAATACATATAAATAATTATCACCCACGTGAAGTCACGTACTGTACGTGATGAGAAAACAGTTGACATGTCGGAACTACGACAATCTTTGCTTATCTAAGCGCTGATGACAGTTACTCACATATTATTAATTTATTAACTTGCAAAGTACCTATGTAACTATGTTTGTTCGTGTGGAATCTTGCAACTCTATTATGAAGCAAATATCTTCAACCAATTGAGCTGAAATTTTGTATAGTCGTTTAATTTGGATGACCATGGTTAGCTGTGTGACGTCATTCTAAATCCAAAATGGTGGTATACCCAAGATGGCGGACTAGTTATTTTCAATGCACTCCTACAATATTGGTATCAAATGAAAGGGCTTGCTGAGAATAACTCGAAAACTAAAGTGACGTCACTCTAAATCCAATATGGCGGACTTCTAAAAAGCTTGTTTTAAAAAAGTTTTTAATATTAATTTATTCAACCTTCTCATTGGTCATATCATCAAAAATTGGAAGACGTCTGTCATCACGAAAGGAGCCTCTATGAAGCGCACTTTAATCCTTTACTAAACTGGTTCGCGAGAAACAGTGATACAGTTTGTAGAAGTATGTTTTCTCCGTAAAACTTTAAGTCTAAAGGGACTTAAGTCATCTAATACTTTGGCGGAGAGGACTTGAGTCGCATTGCTATTATCTATGGGCTGAGGTTACCACTTAACACCAGGAGGGCCGTCAGCTCGTTCTGTCACCTAAATTACATAAAAAAAATATACATCTCATGATGATAGGATTTAAATTGCCTTCTTTTTATCCCAGTGTTATGCTAAAGCATTCAACTTGATTAGTTTAAAAGGGGTTATAAATAAATAAGGCTCAATTAAAAAAAAAAACAATTTGTAAAACAAAGACAATATTTCGATCATGGTCGCTTGGGTGGAATTGAACATGGAATAATGTATGTGTAATCTACAATAGGCAAATGAGCAGATGGCCTACCTGAAGTTAAGCGGTAACCTCTGCCCGTGACAGCAATAAACTACTCGGGTGCTCCCGTACTAACCTATGGGAAGACCCAAGTCCAGGACTAATATTATTTTTACCGTATTAGTTTCATATTTTAATATCTTACTCGTATACATAATAATATTTATTGTTCAGAATAGAACAATAATAGGAGTCCGATAATGGGAAATTATTTTGAACTCTGACATTGTTTAATATTTAATAGGGTCTTACACAGGTGTAATTCACTTACCTACACCGATAAAAGTCGTAACCTGTGATAAGCAAAACGGCATCCCTTGTTTCATAAATGTTATATACAATGAAACTAATCCGGTAGAGATACTAATAATCATAGGAAATAAACACAAAAAATCGAAGACACAATACAAATCAACCGGTACAGCGGTACCGGTACAGGTAATAGCGGCTGTCATTGTTATTTTAAAAACATAACGCTTTTTTGTTAAGGCTCGATTTTACTACCAGTCTAATTTCCATACGGGGCTTTAAATAAAATCGAATGTTAAGAAGTACCTAAACTTTAAAAAATAATTAGCCAACTGATAGGTTGATAAACAACCATCACTTTTAATTATTCTTTTGTTGAGTATTGATTTGGTAGAGTAGGTAAAAATAATCATAATAATAATCTTTATTGTTTTACCATCAATGTGCATCAATTTCTTTGAAGCCTTTTGCTCCCAAACTAGTTAAAAACTGTATTTCGGAAGCCTTAAATCGTAAGGTGAGTTTTGTTCTTGAAAATCGTATTCAGCTCTTCGTTCTTCATAAACGATGATGTTCCAACCAGATGTTTGAGTCCGCTCTTGGCATTCACCGCGTGCCTTATGGTGTTTTGGAACATATAGGCAGGAGATGAACGCGAGGAGTAAGACGTTTATCTTCCTTTCTTCATTCTTCTCTATTCCACCATAATTTTTGTTAGTATCTCTCTTCTTGTCTCAAATCTAGGCTAGAAATAATACACTTAAATTTCTTAACAACCAAAATTTCCTATTTATTAATCACAAGAGCTTATTAATCACATCAAAAAATAAACTAAAAAAATATATTTTGAATGAAAATTATAAATAATATTAGAATTGTTAGAAGTAATAAACCACTAAAATTTATAATTTAAAAAAATACTAAACAAAATCTAGTGTAAGCTCCTGGACTATTAACTTCGTTAAACCGACCCATTCTTAAAAATTAAGGTAGTTTGAGTAATTTTGATCGGAAAGCTACCCACTTCTGTTTTTGATGGAATTTTTGTTTTGTACCATATTTGTTACCAATTGACAACTCAATAAATTGTTTTTTACTTTTACATTTGTGTTGTTGGTAAGTTTCGTTATAGATCCGACTAGCGAAAGTATATTTAAGTTGTATTAACAATCTCATGTAAGTGAACTGTAAAAATGTTCTTTTGAGAATAAATTTCTTTAAACCTAAAAAGTGAATTATAAAGGTACTCACGTTATCTCATATCACAAATTATTTGCCAGCAAGCCATAGGTTTACGAGCAAACTGACGCTCATTTCACTGATCGTCAATTTGCTCTGCGTATTTCATAAGGGTCTTCTACAACCAAATGACTGAAACATGTTCATTATTAATTAGTGGCCAATTACACTGAATATAAAACAACTAGTTAACGAGAGTTAATTCTGTCTTTGTTAAAGCTAGTGGCTCTTTTCAATTATTTGAGCATTTGTACTTTGACTCCATAGTAACGGTAGCTGTACACTGTACATACCTATATGCAAAGGTAGGTAGTAGAAGTTCGTGTTTGGAATTTGACTTGCGTGTTCCAACTTAAGGTAACCTTGATCCAACGATTATCCAACATGTATGTGTAATCTTATTTTAGAACATGTTATACGTTACAACTGACACTAGAGCACATCGTAGCAGATAGTACGAGGTAGAACTAAATGTGTAGAGCAATGCCTAGGTACTATTAATTACTATTATCATACCTGTCAGTTTCAGCAGCTCTTGTATCTTAGTTTTAATTAAAAAATACATAAAATTAGGGCAGATAACTCAAGCCAACCAAAAATCTAACACAAGTCTATTTTTATGTAGATAATATATAAATAAATATTGCTGGACATTTCACACAGCGCCATTTTGCCCCAAAGTAGGCTAAGTATAGCTGGTATCATGGGAACCAGACGACTGATATAATACTTATATACTTTATTTTGTAAACAGATATATATATAATACATATCAACATCCAGACCCAGAACAAACACCTATGTTCGTCACACAAAAGTTTATCCTTGGTGGGAATTGAACCCACGATCTACAGCGCAGAAGGCAGGGTTACTACCAACCAACTGAGATCTGAGGCCAGTCTCAAACATAACCACCAAGATTTAATTTCAAAAATATATTAAAAATGCATTATTTCACAAGTAGCGTAGACGTAGTAAACGCGTTGCACTCTCATAGTGGAACGCACACCCTGTATTATCTGCACACAATGGGGATGCAGCTGGCGCGTACAGGGGTGCGGGACACGATACATTGTACGGCCATTACAATAATGCTACTGATATATTTCGGTAAATTCCTGTCAACGTACACGCTTCTCGTTTGCTAAAAAATGTTGGGTAATTCAGCCTACATGATCAGTAACGATAAAAATCATATTACGTTCTACAACCTTTACTACGTTCAAAAGTCTCAAGGAACTATGGGCATAGGTTTCCATGATGGTAAGCGACGCCGGAGCGTATTGAACAAAGGCGGCGGCGGTCGGCGATAGCAATTGTCATGGAAGTATTGCACAACACCATATTCTCAAATCGGTAAAGGAAACATAGTGACGAAACCGGCATGTCCTAGAGCATAAATTTGACATCTGTCAATTTGGATTGGGCTCATGTGGAAGATAAGTATATGCGAGAGTAGGCGAGACCTATTCTCGCGTGTCAAGAGTAGGTCTTCCTTCCACTGGGAAAATAACAGGCTGATACGTGTTTATATAATTTCAAATATAAAAATTGGTTAGAAGTAACCGCTTCATATTAGGTGAGCCATCTGCTAGGTTGGTAAGTTATTAACAAAACAAAATATATCAAAAAATAAAAAAAAATTACAATCCGTTGCTTTCGTGAGTTTTAGTCAGATTCACATAAATAAAAATAAATGTTTAGGGTCGATAAGTTGACAATTTATTCAAAAAAAAAAAAACAACTGAAACGATCATAAAACAATCCAATATCTAAAAGTAGATGTGATTGTTAATTTTATAAACCGACTTTAAATCTTTAATAATCTAAAGTCTTGTATTATAAATAAGTTGTTTATCAAAAAAAAAAAAGGTTGATTTAGAACCACACACACATGTATTGTTGTAACAGTTATGGTATATATAATAATAATAGCAATAATAATAATATTGGTGGATATTTCACTCAGCGCCATCTAGCCTCAAAGTAAGCTAAGCATAGCTTGTGTCATGGGAACCAGACAACTGATATAATACTTATATACTTTTTTGTAAATACATACATATAATACATATTATATATACAAAATACCCAGACACAGAACAAGCATCTATATTTGTCACACAAATGTTTGTCCTGGGTGGGAATCGAACCTACGACGTACAGCTCAGAATGCAGAGTTACTAACCAACTGAGCTGCGAGGCCAGTCGTAGTAAATAAAGGAATGCGCTGAACGAGGTTATGAATCAGAAATCGATCGGTTCTCTGATAACATCTGGTACGGCGCGGCGTACGAACGGTCGTTCACTTCGTAGTAATTAAAGAAAAGCGTTACTGTTTATGTGTACGATGGAATTTACTCAAGGCCATTAAAATTGTAATATTTTTTATCATGGGAGTTACTACACAACAGTTATTGCCACAGATTTCTTTAATAAAGCTATTGAAAAAAGTTTTTGTAGCTGTTGTTTCTTTTATTCTTTATAAATCGCCACAGTTTATTATTACAGAACCAGGAAGCCATATTGTAAGCGTACCTATAGGTAACCATTTATTCCAAAACTTTATATTATTATAGCGTTATTGCTACTTCTACTTCTCCCTCGAATTAGTACTTTGAATTTCATAATCAGTCTGTTAAGGCGAGAGTAACTTGGCAACGGTTTAAACGATTTTAAGTATTGAGTTTGAAAAAGTTATTTTACACACTAAACGCCATTTAAAAAAAGTAAAACTACGTAATGTATAATTAAAAACAGTAGGATCGAAATAGACTGTGATATTTCAGGCTTGTTTACGTCGTCCACATGTTTCATTGATGGAAGGTCCGAATGAAGATTAGTCGACCTTCGCGGCCCAATGGGCTTCGGGCTAATACGGTCATCTAAAGGTCATACGAGTTCTGCGTCATAGCATGTGAGTTCATTAATAACAAGAATCATAATATCATTTAGGTACGACTAAAAAGTTACTACTGGTGATGGCAAAGAAGGTGGCCATTTTCACTAATTTTGTTAACTCCACCTTTCACAACAAGTTTTTAACAAACATTTTCACACACCACCACATAGGCCGAAACTAAGCTTATGTTGTACGATGGGAACTACAAAACTCGTTGAATACTTACATACTTTGTTGTAAATACATATATATGTATTTACATATGAACACTCAGACACAGTAATAATAACTATGTCGTTCACACAAATATTTGTCCTGAGTGGGAATCGAAACCAAGACAGCGGCGAAGGCAGACTTACTACCAACTGAGCTGTTAGGCCAGTCTACTGTCAATTTTCAGTATTTCATTTGAGCTTATCACATTATGAAAGTGGAAGCTAAAAGCTTAATACAAATTATTAAATCAATTGTTTTTTTCTAAAACGTAATGTGCCTTTACAAGTCGCGACACCCACCGAAGTAAATATACACTTTCCTGAGGTTAATAATAAGATTTTAGCAATCAATGTTACTGAATTAGATGCGATGGTGCCATCCACGGCATGCGTCGATCCACGATATAAATCTGTTGAACACGCCAAATTATCCTCGCGAGCCTTGAACTCCGTGAGGTAGGTTGGAAATATACACGTTCCTACATTTTTATATTCGCGGTTAATGCTATCTTTCTTCGATGTATCATTTAGATTCATACAACGTATTTTTTTTGCTGGCTTTTGTTGCGGCTTTGCACGAGTGGTGCTGTATCTAAAGTTAACCTCAGATAATGTTATATTGATTATCTTTGTACAAAATATCATAACTTAATAAGTAGAAAAACATATTTCTTTTATTAATATTTGATATCCATCAGTTTTAGGCCAATTGTCAATTTGCCTACAAACATGCATAACGGTTTTCGAACTTAGTTTAAACTAGCTGTTGCCCGCGACTTCGTCCGCGTGGAATTCGGTTTTATCACGCACCCCTATTTTAACCCTCGGAAATGTAGCCTAAGTTACTCCTTGTTACATCAGCTATCTGCCAGTGAAAGTCTCGTCAAAATCGGTCCAGTCATTTCAGAGATTAGCTGGAACAAACAGAAAGACAGAAAAACAAAAATTAAAAAAAAAAAGTTGTGTTGGCATATGTACCGTGTATACATCCATATGCACTTAGTAAAAAGCGGTTATTTTAATATTACAATCAGACACTCCAATTTTATTTATTTGTATAGATACCAGTAATCAACCCATGTAAGAAAGAAAGAAAGAAAGACTTGACTGAAACTATGACTTGAATTCGATTTAAAATTGCAATCCTTTAAATAAAGTAAACGAACATGTGCAACATGTACAAAATAAAACCCAGTCAGGCTAATAAGCAAATAATAAATAAATATAAATGAAGCCATGAAAAAGTAAGCCACATCGCTCAATGACGTATAATAAATACATGTAATTTACAAATAGAAATGCCTTGTGGAGTTCCGTATGGGCCTTCGTAAAAATGGGGAATTATATTTGAACCTAATCCAGAAGTCAAAGTCAAAAACTTTATTTCTATAGAATTCATAAAGAAATGGCTTGGAAACGTCAATATTCAAAACATAAGGTCAGCGTAGTTATCGCTAAGTTTGAAGCCTGTTCAAACCTATCCAACCCTCCTAGGGGAGAACAGCAGAAACCCCTAAAGGTTTTTTGCGAGCACGATCCTTGTAACAATTTGACTAAATAAGATATTACAAGATCTTATGTGAAGCATTCTATAAAGTAAGAAGGCAACTATATCCTACGCTTCAGACTGTAACTCCATAATATAAATTGAATCTATATTCATAAGGTAAACTAAACCAATTTATATTTCACATTTAAAACAGTTATATCAGTTATAAACACTTATATTCTCCATGGTGAATAAATGTAAACACTGCATAATAATACCTCTACTATATGCCTCTAGTGACCAAGTGTAGGGCGGCACGCTTGCTACGAAACAAGTAATCTGATTTTGATTGCATTGTAGGTTACTTAAGTCGCTGCCAGTGTTGGAAAGTGAAGTATACTTTTCATTTTTTATTCAAATACAATGTATTTTGGTAAAGTTTTCAACCTTGCCTTTTCTATTCATAGTTATTATTTTTAAACACCTATTTAAAGTTGGATTTCATTATCACATCTAAAACAGGATAGTTCTACACGTCATAAATTTTATTATATACTAAAGATGGTTAAAAATGATTTTGTCTTACCATGAGGTGTCAAGTAATATTCTATGAATAATTTAGTAAATTAACCGTGTACACTGTAAATGGTTATTTAAACGATAAATCCCAATGGTCTGATGTCGCTCAGCTTCACGACGCACAAATTATCTTGTATTATTTTAATCATGCCATTATTTTGTTAAAAAACTTATATTAACACAGATTTTGGTACTGAAATCGTGAAACGGAAAAAAGAAATTAATCCCTCCTTTAGAGCTGGCTACAGTTTGAACAACACGACGTCAAACGCAGCAGTAAATACATGTGACCGCATATTTTTATTATTTATAATTAAAATACTACTAATCGTGTTACTATCGAGTGTAGTGAAAGGATTAAAATGCACCTGAAAGAGGCTCCTTTCGGGAACAAGTTTTTTTTTATTTACTTTAGTTATGTATCCAAGCCATTTTTTAATAAATTCCATGGAAATCAAATAGTTGCCTTTGACTTTGACTTTATGGCTATACTTCCCCGGACGAACTTGGCACAAGGTTTGCTGCTTAAAAGAGATATAATTTAAAATTCTATACTCAAACTTCAGTTCGATAATTTGTTTATTTTTAAATGTTGGTAATAGACCGAATAAGATTTTTAGGTAATGAAGCTAGTTTATGAATATCAGTAGTTTGCTTTCTGTAACAAATTATTTACAGTCGAGTTTGGGCTTGTTGGTCATGAGGTTTCTGATTCGTGACTTACTGTAATCTTATTATCGTTTGTGTATATCTTCGTAGTAGTTTCACATAAGACTGTCTACTGCAGAGTGTTGGCAAGTTTATGCGGAGTTGCCCTGGTGACCACTGCACGCCACGTGGGGAATTCCAGTGATGGTTTCCTGTGAAACCTTCGCCACTTATAAAAACAGCTGACATATTCAAATACTCCCACATATATAAACACTGCATTAAATTTCATTTGTACTCATACACACACACACACACACAATGAAACTAATTGTAAAACAATCAGTGGATATTTGACTTAAGTCCTATTTTATTTTATGAAATTTTTTAACTTTGTATTTATTATAAGAATTTTTATTTTTTAAATTATTTTCGTAATCTCAAATAAATCTTGTTTTCGCATATAGCTAACTTACTTGTTACTTATACTCAGTTGTAATTTTGTGAAGATATGTGGAACTTCGGAAAACGGGAGGAAAATAAATTTTCCCTCTAGTGTCTGAAATTTAAAAAAATACAACACTCACTATGACGTTAAATAAAACCTTTTTTGACACGGTCAATGAACTGGGATGAACTTATACTTGATATTGATGTTTAAGTATTCTGAAGTGCCAACCGTGGGGTGGGTAGAGGGAAGCCCTTTCACTACGCTTCCGCTGACGATAAGTGACACCCAGTAGTCACTTACGATAGATCAAGCACCTCGTGGCGTTTTTGAATGAAGGTCAATGAATCAAAAGAACATTCAACTTAAGGTGTAGTAAAAATTAAAAATTAAAACGGTTCAAACCAATGTAAGACCACGGACTTCAGCAATCATCACCGCCATTAAGATGGGCACCGAACGAAGCTTCAATAAAAAAAACGAAATGGTAGATAATTATGTAGTATTTTTTTTTGTCAAAAATGTTATCGACAACCCTTTGCCCATAATAAAGGCAATACCTACTACTTGAGTTCACATCTACTAGGGTTCCTATTGCGTCTGTGACTCAGAGAAGTTGATGTGGAATGTCTCAAGTGTTTGTAATTTCACCGGCACAACTTTCAAACCGGAACACACTATGGCGAAAGCGTTTTTGCTTAGTGGCTACCCCGGAAGAATTTGGCACGAATTCTAATTCCTTGTAGTGGTTTTGAAAAAGCCACGATAAAATTTAAAGTGAGTTCATATTAAACCAGACAAACGGTAAGTAAATAAATAAGTATTAATAGAAAAGTAATACCACAAATACTCAGGTTTCTATATAAATCTAAGATTACGATTACGATTTTCGGACTATTGCGCTCTAACTTGAAACAATTAATTTCTTATTAATAACTTTAAAACAGCAATCATCCACTTCTCATTAATTAAATGAGCAGACCAATCAACATATTAAAAAGAACTTTCTCTAAAGTAGTGAAGCTCTCGGCTTTGTATGGGACCCTATAGTGACTGGCACCCAATAAAATTCATCCCACTTTTTATACCGAATTCAAAAGAACCTTTCAAAAAAAGTGGACGACCTTAGCACACTTTAAAACACCGTTGTATTTTTTGAATGGTAATAAAAATAATTATTGTAGGGGTTGTCGCGTGGCACCCCACAGGACATTGAACTTTCGTATTTAGGAATTGTATAGCAACTTATGCGTTTAAGTTCTAATCGCGTAATGGGTTTTGATGTAGACACGACATATGTATTTTTATCCATCAATACGTTTTAATTCAAATAAATGTTGATCGAAGTGTGATTAATGTTGTACGATATTACAACATTTCAATTTTGAGTTTGATCTTGAGATAGTATCGTTTATATCGCTGAAAATTCTCGGCAATATTGCAACCGACATTTTCGAACATTGTTAGTGAAATAAAAATAAACGAAGGCTCTGCTACAGATATTAAAGTCAAAGAGTCAAATAGTTCGGTTCCATTGAGTTTTAAAAATACATAATCAACTAATTAAAAATTATGTATATTATGTATTATATTATAATGTAAATATAAAAAATAAATTTACATTCAACCTTTACCCTCTGCGACCGAAGCTACGTTTGGTTACTGATAAATAAAGATAAGATTTACTGAACGGTAAGGACTCAGAAAAAAGGTGTTTATCAGCAAAAATATTCAGCATATTAGACTTATTTTAAATTTAGAAAAAAAAATATCCATTGTTATTGAGTAAAAATTCAATATTCATTGACCATATATTTCATCTGGCATTTATTTAGATAAATACTTTTAACTAACATTGCCTAAGTGTAGAAAATTGGATCAACTGGAAACTGGGATCAAAAAGATCAAAATTGCTAAAATATCACACACACATAACATGAACATTAAGTTCTCGTTTCAGTATGTCGACTAAACAAGGGAAAAACTGTTTTGCACGAAAACAGTAAATTACTATTGCGTTCGCCACTGAAACGTGAAAAGGCGATTTATAATAAATGAATTAAAAATATTTTGACTGCATAACTGACAAAGTTTGACTGGCCTCACAGCTCAGTTGGTTAGTAACCCTGCCTTCTGCGCTGTAGGTCGGGTCGTGGGTTCGATTCCCACCCGGGAAAAATATTTATATGACGTATATAGATGTTTGTTCTGTATCTTGGTGTTAATATGTATTATATGTATGTATTTACAAAAAAAAGTATATAAGTATTATAGCAGTTGTCTGGTTCCCATGATACAAGCTATGCCTAGCTTACTTTGGGGCTAGATGGCGCTGTGTGTGAAATGTCCACCAATAAAAAAAACCCATGCCGTCCGCTTGTTACATACTACCAGTATGCTACCAGTGACGTAATTTCGCCAAGTCTGACTTGTTTTTGATAAATTGAGACCGTGTTGTTCTGCACTGTACAATTGAATTTCTCCAGTTTCATAAATACCTACGAAATTTAGGACACCCACCCTGACACAGTTCAGTTCAACGTCCAAAAAATCTCAAATTTGACATTTCCAGATAGAAAATTAACCCGTTCTACTGTCCAAAACTGGTTCCTAACCAGGATCTCTCATCTATTGGTAATTCTGTGACAATGGCGAAAGGCAAAGGCAGGGGTGACCGTGGGAGATGGGCGCCGGTTCGGTTCCAACGGAGTCGGCCAGCTGTCGCGATAATGTCCCGAATCGACTTCTCATCGATTGTTTCGACAGCTATTGTTCCTGGGATTGTTTGTCCAATGGAGTTTGTCGCGGACGTGGGTTCGGGATTATTATTTTATAACCATTATAGGGCTGAATATACACGAATGTGAATGATCAAAGAGTAAATTTAGGTGATGACGTAAGTGAAATCGCATATAATCATAATATAATCGAACTTTAAACCAGCCATACAATTTTATGAAAAATAAAATCTACTCTTATTATCCATAAATGATGCAAACTTTTCACTAGGTTCAATTAAAAATACAAAAAAAATATTATAAAAAATTGCATTCCTAACAGAAAATTTTTCAAGTATTTCTGTTGGATTTAATTAAACGCCTGCTGGCTTAAAGCCTTTCAAATAGGGTGAGTGATAGCTTTTTAAAAATTGAAGGCATTCTGACCATTTACTAATATTTTGTAATATTAATTACACCCCATTAAAGCGACCGGTTTGACGAATTACACGCATTATGTACCGCGTGGACTGGCCACGCTCCCATCCCAACAATAGATGCAAGTACCTTCATATGCAGATAGCATGCGAGCAAATAATGTACCAAGGATTTCGTGAACTAGACAAAGCCGGCTGGATTAATGATTTAAAATTCGGGGTGTTTTTTGATAGATGAATGGGACAGGGGTCGATGGACGCAGCTGCGCCGCGGATCGAATTGATAGCGCACACATGCCGTGCCGCGTGCGCGTGCGCAAGTGACGTCACGCAACGATGTATGTTGTGTGAGTAGCGTTGCCAGGCGTCCGGATAAAGCCGGACACATTCAGGCTTTTTGGTTGCTTGTCCGGCCAAATTTATTTTGTTAGATTTATTTTGTTAGATTGTTTTATTAGATTTTTGGCTTTTGTTATGCTTTTTAAATATGGCCAGTTTCTTTACATTTCTCATATGTTGGTATAAAGAAGACTTAGTCATTGCTATTACATTAGAATTTAAGAAGATAAAAAGTAAAATGATTATGGTCTGATATAATGATTAAAAAGTTAAGTTTTAACTAAAAAAAAATGGGAGCCGTCACGGGACGCCTGGCAGATGTGAAACATCGACATTATTTTGTAAGAAACTAAGTACCCCATCACTAATAATGTTTATGATTTGTCGTAACCTTGAACTGACCAATCAGCGCTCATGCCGTGGCGACGCGTCGCCAGAAATCTGTTTTACGTGCGGCTATAGATGTTTCACATAAAAAAAAGCTGTCATGTAAAAACTAAGACGAAAAATTAGAGGTGTCCGACATTTTTACCAAAATGTCCGGCCAAACTAGCAAGTCTGTCCGGCTTTTCAGTTTTACGACCTGGCAACCCTAAGTGTGAGGGTGGCTCGGTGGCGCACTTTGTGTTTCTCCAGTACTGGGTGAATATAAAATGAGTTTGCTAAAGTACGTGATTAATGTTATGGCTGATGGCTAAAACGCGAGTGTTTTGGTAGTTCGCGATGTCCGTCCATCTGTATTCATGTCCCTACTATTCATATCTATCATACAAATCCCAGCTGTTACTACTTGTTTCTAGACCGATTTTATTGATTGGATTTGTTGGATTTGTATCGCCCCGAATAGCATAATAACTAACTAGCATAATCAACATTCGCGAAAACGAAGTTATGAATGAGTTATGAAGAACATTCATATTCTCATACATTTTCCGTATACCATCTCGTCTGACCGATCTGGGACAGTAAATACTTTTTCTTTCTGTCTTCATTCATTCTCACTGATAGCTGATTCAACTCGTGGCCCTTTCATTGCAATCAAAACCATTGAGAATTTTTAGTAAGTTAAGTTAAGTTAAGTATTTTTTTGAACCAATTAAAGTTGTTAAGTAGCTGCCGGGAGTGAAAAAATACTTACGATTCCCACGACTATCTCCATGGTCCGTAGTCTGCCAGGTATTCGCCATTTCTCCTTGCCGTTGGCTCTTGAGTTTGATATCCATTATTAACCATTATCACTTTGAAGGGAGTATCACCATTTGTAACTTAAAAATTTCAAGAATTTTCACTAGTCATATAAGTGTGTAGTTTTATTTTATTATTATTATTTTCTTGTCATCACTTGTTCTGTAAGTTATTGTAAGATGGCACAACCAGGTTCAGGCACGACCTCAGGGTGACGTCAAGAGGGTTCTTGACGTCACCCTGAGGTCGTGCCTGAAAACCAGCGCCGGTCTCAGCGCAGCTGAGATCGGCATAATGCTGAGGCATCGACCTATTTGACCGCTATTACAAAATAGGTAGGTACTTGGATTACTGGCTTGATGTACCTATTAATATTATTATTAGTATTATTATTAAAACAACATACCTATGTATATTTATGTTAATTATTAAATATTTTTTTTTGGGCGTGTCAAATAAATGTTTTTCTTTCTTTCTTTCTTTTAATTATTTCGATTCGCTTCAATGAAGCAAATGCTTTGCTGCCTACTAAACTACTTAATATATTTCAATGTCATTAAAATACTTTTTGTTTCTTATTTTTGTACATTTATGAAACTTAATTAATGTAGAGTATTCATTTAATCTTAATAAAAACTGAAGTTAACTCATCTAATAAGTTAACAAAACATTTATTGATTCTGAGACGGTACGAAGTTTGCTGGGTCAGCTCATCATATAAAACAGCAAATTAAAGTAATTTTTATTTTATCTTAGAATCAATATATTTTTATTTACAATGCTGAGTTTGAAAATTATTTTTCAAACACAATTTTCACGTTTATTAGTAGCTTATATTTGCCACAGTTTACTAACTTTCATCAGCTATGGTTTTGAACCACGCCATCGTTTATCTGTATTGAGAAAATCGCTACATCTGACTGCTCGCAACAACTTCCTGTAATATCCCTCACGGAAACTACAGTTTCTTCGTATGGATAAAGATGTCAGAGTTATGTGTATTAACTACACTTTATAATTTAAAACAAAAACTTAATTTTAATGGCGGCTTCGCTCCAGTTGTTCAGTTATATCCCACTATCCGACAGGCACCGTACATTCTCCGAGATAAAAAGTAACTTAAATCTGAGGTCCATAATACCTCTATGCAAACATCATTATTATTATTATTATTTATTTATTTATTATTCATTATTATTCATTATCTAACATATCATAACAGTCAACAATCATTTATCGGTAGCCGCGTGAAATAAGAACAATTCAATTAACACACTTTGGCATAGGGATTCACTTGTGTTCGGTTTCGAAAAGCCTATCAAAAGTTATTCTTAAAATACAAAGTTCGGATTTTAGATACGAGAACCACTTTCAATGACAACAATAATTGTCCTGTTGCCGGCTAAAGCCGTTATCTACGATCGATACTGCCTACTGTCACTATCTCAATCGAATTTATTTATAGTTTTACTTATGACTAACTTCACTGGCTCTCACACAAATTTGGTTTGCGTCATGTTGGCTTGGACATTATTTTTATGTGTCTTTTTAAATCTCCTAATCAGTTGTGATGGTCATTTAATTCGTAGGTAAGCTCGTTTATGAAAATCATCCTACTACAATTATAAATGCGAAAGTTTGTTGGTTTGGTTTGTTTGAGGATAGACGTTTGTGGTCAGAATAACACATAAGCTATAATTTATAAAAATACTGTATAATTTGGCCAAAACATAACGACAAGTATCAAATCAAATACCAAATATTCCTATAAGGGTGAAGCCGCGGGCAGCAGCTAGCAGTTTATAAACACTGACAGATCGATTTTTGCAATCTATAAATACTTTCTGTATGTTTTTTTTATAATTCTGCGTCTATAATATCTGCCTTCTTCAGACACATAAATTATCTGTGAACCGAAATTGTTTATAAATATGTAATATTGCTTGGAAATAGCTATTTCATTTTCAGGCTGTACTCGTATTTCCACGTAATTGGAAGTTGACAACCATGTCTGCATGGTTTATTGAATAGGCTGGTTGATTACCGGTGAAAGGAAAATAAAATTTTATACACGGAAATGTTACGTGATTTTATTTATTGGTCAATATTTCTTTGATCACTGATTAACTCTGATTAGATATAGAATATCGCCTTTTACTATATTGATACATCGGAAGAGCTATTTAACATTAAAATTAATTTGGATTTATAAATAATGATTATGCCTACCTATGTCAATTTCGCAATAACTTAAATTTGTATTGAATGTGTCTACATTTCTTTTCTCAATGTTTTTCTATTTCTGATTTATAAGGTACTCGTTTCACTAATAGAAACTCGTAATATAAATCCAAAATCCCATTCTCTCATCTACCTGCTAATTTTGGATTGTTATAAAAATTTCAATCTATTGTTTGAATAATAATACACACCTACATCTCTGTCCTAAGATTCCGCTTACAAAAGAAAACCCAGGACCTTAAGCACGAACTTTATGCTGTCGACCTAAAGACATGCGCACACTAGTCTTTACTGCGATTTAAAGCGACTTATGAGATTTGTATTTTATTTATGCAAAAAGGTTTTATACACCTACGCGGTTTTTATGCTGACGAAAGGACACAGCGAGCGCGGGCAGCTACGGCGCCATCGTAGTAACTGCTACGGGAAAGTGCTACGCGATTCTTGTAATTTATTATCTAGTTTGCCTTTGTTGCATTGTATATCGATGCAGAAAAACATTACCTATACTAAACTGAAGTCCCCGCCACGTATTCAGATCGATCTGTCATGTAGTATCTATAATCTACTAAATAGACCGATGAAAACTTAATTATCTTTGTATCTGTTACACAAAAACCGTATTAAAATCTAATAAGTTTTCTGTAACAGGTACAAAATTCAAAAGTGAAGTCTGTTTACACGATTTGTATTTTATTCAGTCATAAACACTTAGTGCTATCCTTGCCAAGGGACCACGAGTTATATCTACAAAGATTAAACCATAGAGCTCACGTCACGATTTACTCTACAAAATAATCTATCTTACTGCTGTCGTTGCAAAATGTATATACACTAGGACAATATAAAAAACTGAGAGGGTTGGATGCTGGCGCGTTGCCAGCGACAAGGTGAAGTGGTAGCGGCGGTGAAAGTCCCCAAGTTCGAGTCGCCCTCCTCTCGCGTTGCTCTCAAACGCGGCGATATCGACCGGAGATGCGTATAGCGTATTTATAAGAACTTGTTATGAAACTAAGAAGCATCTTTTTTGAACACAATTTTTTTAAAGAAAGGTAGCTCTAATTTTCATATATCTATTTGACTGATTCTAAGGATAATGTAAAAGAAAAAGTTTTTTGTCAGTTGTGCTACTTCGTCATTGTGGCAGGTTTGTACTTGTTCTTTTATGATGCTTGATTTTACTGAGACAGTAGATCAAAAATACCAAGCAATACTATACAGACAAGAATTCATAAACGAGATAGTTAAAGTCCAACTAATTTCCAATTTTTATCCCTTTCTCTATATCTGATGAATGAAGTGGCTAAACGGGATGCTTATAAAAGAGTCCCATCTGAATTTTTCATTTGACTAGATACCATTGTTCTTACGGTGCAAATTTTAAGACAGTACCGTATTTTCGTCATTTATAGAAAATAACGAACAAAGAAAAGACCAGAAAATTAAATAATATACGTGGTTTTAAATAAGAACGCAGCCAGCGATATAAATTAACGTAAAATACGAAACCTCGTTTGACAATCGTCGGATAATTACGCAGATAATCATAACTCCTAGAATTTTCATCCAACCCACCCCCAGCGACGTGCCAACGAGACGCTCCATACTTCCGACGAAACTGGCAAGTTCACTCGTCTACCCCGTCTCCTCTCAACGATTATCGATCGGGATGCGTAACGCTCTCATATTGCGGGCCTTTGTGGATCTAGATACAGTGCGAATATTTTCGCTACACCGCGCTTGAAGCTTTTACTGTAAAGTTGTAATTATTTCCGGTTTATAACGAAAACTAGCGATTAACCAGCTCTATAATGAATGAGCATATTCTTTATTTATATAACAATATTGTATGTGTGTATGGTTTCTGTAGATTTAGCTATATACTGTTAAACCGTTAAACTCGGGTGTCAATTCGGTGGCAAAAAAGATTGGCTATCGCTGACCAGATATGTAAAAACTTATCCCGTTGCATATTGGTGAATTCATTCCACTACGATAATCAGAAGATTATTTGCATATCAAAGAAAGTTTACGTAATATTTTTTTTAAATTCTATATTCTTTATTTGAACTAAATGGAAAATGGACAACCATTTATAAAAAAAAAACAGTTGTGTCACCTAAAGATATTTTGAAGTTTTCAGAAATCATAAAAATCGAGTAAAATTACACTTATTAAGACAACATTAAAAGCGTACGTTTATAATCATGCGACACAGTAAGCACTTATAGAATCGGCACATTGGTATTTCACGCAAATAATATAATCCGATTCGATTCCTATTGGTTTCAGTATAACGAGTTTGTTGAGTCGGCACAGAAACTAATATTCCGAAAAATATTTCATTCAGAAGAAAAAACAATCAAGAACCGGAACGATAAACCATAACCTAAGTTAATCTGAATTCTATCATCTAGGACGCGGAAAATAGAGCGTGCGTTTGCAGTGGGCACATAAAATAGCTTGTATTGCGGCACAGGCTTGCGTGGCGGTGCGTGCATGCAACGTACCTGGTGGTCCCCGCTCCGGTCGGCGCACGGTACACTCACAGCCACAGCACGACTGACACTCGCGGGAGCGCGCACGGCAGACGAACGTTACGTGCAAACACCAAAAGCAAAATGGACATACCTGAGGGTGGCGGCTGGCACGGGGCGCGCTCGCTACTTGAATGAGGTCCCGGGCCGGGCGGCGCGCGCAGGGGGCGCGGCCAGTCCGCGTGGCTCCGGCGGCCGCACCCCCCCCCCACCACCCTCACCCCCGCCCCGCCTGCACCGCTCAGCTGAGCCCTGATTAGCCCCCGGCCGGGCTATTCAATTAAGGGTCGCCGAGCGGGAGCTCGATGCATCTCGGAGCCCGGCCGGCTCCGTATCTGCCTTTGAGTGCTCTTCATTAAGTCCACTCTCTAAAGGAGTTATTCTTATTGGGCCCCCGGGCTCTGTCTATTTCTGGCATGAAATATGAATTTTGGAGAACGCGCTTTGATTATTCAGTCGGATATTGATTGACCAAAAGCGTCCGAATGCAAATAGTCTTTAATAAATCCATTTTACTGGTGAATGTCTGATGAAAATATTACCGTATACTGAACTAAACAGTTAAAAGAACATAAAGGATGTGTCCTACTTTTCTACATTTTCTTGTGCTCAGCTCATATTAGGTAGAAAATGGCATCATAAGGCGAGGGTGGCTGACACAGCGGCGACTCGTTACGCCTCCTAAGAGAGTTACCAGCGACATTATCGTTTAATTCTATGAACACCGTAATTGTATGACTTGATGAAGGAATTACTAAAATTGAATTGCGAGACACAATAACCTTTGAACTATTGAATGACACAAAAACTGCTTCCAAAATGCTCAGAACTGAGTTGGGATCCTCAATTGAGTTTTGTTTTGGATCTAGCTGGGATATAAGAATTAATTTAGGTAACGGTGATAATATTTGAATCTATTTTCGAATTTTATGCAGTAGCGTTTGCAAACACTAAAGTAAACTCCTTCATTATTAAAGTAATAAGTAATCAGTTCTTTTTCAGTACGCATCGAACAAACTCGCCATTTTTATTTTTAATTATCATAGTTTTATACAATGACGAAAAAGCTGCTAATTGTTCAAAAGATACCATACCTACAATGTAAATAAGTGAAATAAATTTTAAAAGCCAATTAATAATAATAGATGTTGCTATAATCCATAATATCATATGGTTAAACTTTTTTTGCTGTTTGCTCTGTCATCTGTTATTTTTTTATAACTTATTTTTGGGGTGAATCTTTGCTTGAATAAAGCACAAAGTTCTCATTTTCATTATTTCATCCATATTTATGGGCAATTATTACGCGTAACTAAACTTTGTTTCCAAAGTGAGCTGTTTACAATAATGGCAATAATGTAGGGCGGCCGGTTAGTAAGTGTCGTTAATAAGAAGCCATAAAGATGGGAGAAAATATTTCATGGGAATGTAATACGTTGACCTTTAATTGTTTGAGCTGATGGCATAAATCGTTAATTGTAAATAAAACTGCTGTCGAATGATTCCAACGATTTTGTACATACAAAATCACTATTAAGCATCTATTGATCTTTATAGAATAGAAAGAATAGAATAATTTTCATTTCATCTTTAGTAGATCTTTAGTAGGTGCATTCTCTTTACGGCACATTAATCCTTACACCACACTCGATCGAGAGAGGCCATGACTCGGTTAGTAGTGGGTGATTTTGAACTGGTACACTTAAGATATTCAATCAAATTAACAGGCTTCACAGCTCAGTTGGTAGTAACTCCGTCTTCTGCGCTGTAGGTCGTGGGTACGATTCCCACCCAGGACAAACATTTGTATGGCGAATATAGATGTTTGTTCTGTGTCTGGGTGTCGTGTGTGTTTACAAAAAAAAAAGTTTTTTCTTAACTACGTAACGTACGTACGTAACGTAATAAATTCGAACCAGACAAATGACATACATACTTGTATACTTTTTTTGTAACTACATACATAATATACATATTAAACACCCAGATACAGAACAAACATCTATGTTCGTCACACAAATATTTGTCCTGGGTAGGAATCGAACCCACGACCTACAGCGCAGAAGGTAGGTACTACCAACTGAGCTGTGAGGCCAGTCGAGAAAGAAACCGAAACCGAACAAAGATTATAGGGAATAGAGTTCATTGTAACTCTGTTAACTCAAAAATATATTTAACTTGAGAAGCATTTAAGTTACCAATCGACTTAACCGTCGCGTCGACTGTAATTGCATCTAACTAGTTGCTAGTTGCGGCTTGTTGCTAATAGAACTTTGAAGTTATACAAATATTGTGATAGTTGGGACGGTTTGTCACGTCGTTCTTAAGAGAACAGTCAGGTTTGTCAAATGTTTTCCATGCTGAAGAGTTGCAATGTTTCACATGCTTTCAAATTATTACACAGTACAAAATATATTTCCATTTTAAGGTAATGTTAAAATATTTAAGGAATATACGCAGAAAAACCATTATCTAAATCGTCTTTGTTCATCTTTCAGTTATTCCTTTGATTGCTCTGGAAATTGGCGCTTGCGAATAATACCGTTTTTGCTCACTTGTTGAACAAATTGTTTTAATTATTTTTTTCACGTGTTGTTTTACGGAAGAGCAGATTTATTTATTTCTTGTCTTTTTTATGGTAAGACATTTTGAATATATTTCAGCTCCTGAATTAAAGAAAAAAAAAAAAAATTGATTTAGGAGAATTAAATTAATAAAATATATTCATCCCCAGTTTCCCGGATCCAAACTATTTTACCCATTCCCTTGATTCAAAATGAAGACCTATCACAAAGAAGGTGATTTTAAATCTTCACGAGAGCAACTGGGGTTTTATGTATTTACATCGGCGAATGAATCGGCGTGGTGGTTATGGCTGTACCCGAAATATACAAGTGTTGCTTCCATATAATGTTTACTTACATGTTCAGTACTTACCTCGCCAACGAAACCCCATCTGCCTCGCTTTCTATTTCACATTTACCATTTAAACATTACATATTACACCTATCGTTCAAAAGTATTACATATTTTGCACTTTTAACATATAATCCCATAGGAACACGTAAGCTGAACCCGCCGGTACTTCATTTTAACCCCGAGTAGAGCTCGGCTAGGAGTTGGCACGGTGCCAATGTTTGGGGAAACGATCCTCTTAACATTTCCCGATAGCTACATTCGCAGTAAGTCGACCGAATAAAGGAACTTTCCACGATGTGCACAAGAAATCCTAGCACCGCGGTACAACGCTTTCGCGATGACTTGTGAACACATTTGAAACGGAATACCGTGTCGCGGTGCTCGTGATAAACCAGATTAATGAAATAATGTATGCAGAAGGATCCGTCGAAGGTCCTCCCGGTACAGTCACAGTCGCGAGCCAGGCGGTCCACAGCGCGCCGCCCGGGATGCTGCAGTCTCCGGTCTCGCCATCACTCTATATATTCTAAACCAAATTGGAAGGCTACGCGGCCGATACAGCCGTCCCGATCGGATACGAGACCTTCGAACCCAGCAATAAGGCTCTTTATAAAATTATCGCGTGCAGATGCAGATCTCTGTGTACATATTATATTATCGGCTGTGTAATGTCATCGAAGTGGGTCGGGTTTCAGGTGAGGCTGTGTGGGTGGGTGTGCGGAGCCGGCAGATGAATTAGCTTGCGCTGGCTTCCCGACGCGGCCCGGGAGAGCTTGTTACCATGGCGACCGCCGGAACCTTATCTACCTGCATTATAAATACTTACAGGCATATACGAGGTAAATCATACGAGTTCGTGTTACAAATGGTTGTGACGGAGCGCACTAAGCTGCTTTTTGCGTAGGTACTTGATTTTTTTCTGTTTGAAGTCGCTCTTGATCAAGCAACGTCATTTTGGGTACCGTTACAGAGTAGATAATGGATGAGTAAAGCTGCCAAATTAAGTTCCCAAGTGATTGTTAACCATTTATATTCCTCGAAAAGTTAGCTTACCTAAAATTGTTCGTGCTATACAAAAATGAGAATTATCTGGTCTAAAATTGTTATTATGCCACGAAAAATAAAAATGGTACGAAATTTTCCATTCTATCATGCGCCGCTTCTCCTTAACTTGCAGAACTCTAATGCCATCAATATTTTCCGAAGAGCCTTTTTGAATAAATGATCAGAGAGTGGGAGGATATAAGCCGATTATTGAGGATATTATCTTCAGATGTCGTCGGCGGCGGTGTCTTCATAAAGAAAAATATTGGCGAAGGTGAATTGCTTTCGTCTTTCATTACAAATAATCTGATTTGGTCTCTCCACAAAATTACACTTTTTATTTTGTATCTAGGTTACTATGAAATAAGTAGGTAATTAAGTGATGAGGCACTCCTGAATGTACACGATTTCAATACCACCGAAAAATCTTATCTTAATTTTTTATCTTCCCATCTTTGTCTAGCATCGATTTATAAATTATATAGAGGTAAATAATAAAATATTCATGCTGACCAATTTGGTTGAAAGAGGCTTATTCAAATTGCCAAAAGGATTGCTTAACGATAAACGGAGGCCAATAGCTAACCAGCACAATTTCGTAGCCCGTAGCGCGTAGCAACGTAGACCATAATCGTATTCACGCACCCCTTCATAATTTTTTTTGCGAATAGGCTTTACTTTTCGATTATTAAAGACGTATAAGTGCTAATGATGTTTACTGAATGCTTCCGCATCAAATTAGTTATCAACAAGATGATTATCTCAGAGAAATGGTTTTTAAATACGTGGGCCCGACATTTCTTTCGTCCGTAGGCTATTACCCTTTGAATTGCGATATGTGTCCCCCGGGTGGTGAGAAAGGAGCAACCCAAAGTAGCAGTAAAACTGGTATTAAGTTGGCCTGGAGAAGTACTGCCATCAGGTAATCTGCTGCCAAGCAGTGATGCACTCGTATTGCTGTGTTCCGGCGGAATAAAATTGGTTTTCATTGATTTATTCGAGTCATAAGATTTATTTATTTATTTATTGCACATGTAGAAAAACTTATTTACTAAACATAAATTCGAACATCACATAGACCCTGCAATCTATACAAATAAATAAAATTGGAGTGTCTGTTTGTAATATTAAAATAACCGCTTTTTACTAAGTGCATACGGATATATACACGGTACATATACCAAAACAACATTTTTTAAAATTTTTGTCTGTCGGTCTGTCTAAGTCTAAAACGAATCCTCAAATATAAGATATTTTTAAATACAAACTTAAATATTTTATTCCGCACTTTTCAGGCTATAATATGTTTCTGTGATATGATATAATTCTTTCGGACGAGTGCTATTAAGGGCAACAAAAGGTCAGTGTAGTTTTAAGTTTGTCCAGGAAATCACTGGCAGCATAACCATTTCTGCTATTACATAGAAAATGTCAAAAAAGGAAAACAAACGCCTAAGTCACATACTACGTATTCAAATTTAAAAAGTAAATTTCTATTATTATTCAGAATAAATCATGCATTTGAATTAACAAAACGGCTAAAATAAACCAGGAGTTCTTTTATGCCATCAAAAATAAACAAACAATTCGCTGCAAATCTACAGCGTGTTAATAAATAACCTATTTCCACATTTCCGTTGGAAAACACCGGCATCGCAGTATGAAGCAGAGCGAAGCAGCGAGTTTGCAACATTGATCGAGTCAGCGGCGGCTTCGAGGAAATAACGGCTTAATGCAAGTACCGACGACAACGAAGACTTAAGTAGGAAAGGGCTGCGGTCCCCCGAATAATGAATAAACAGGCATCATATCAAGCAGCTCGAAACAGCAAGTTCTCAACTCTAATTTAGTTAGCGGCATCTTCGGAAAAATAGCTTAATACGTACGGTCGTCATAAACGATGGTAGCGGCAAAGGGTTGCGGTCCACTGAGTAACAATATACATTGGATGTGTGTAACGTAAGAAATCGGTGTACGTTTTGCCATGTTGTTGATGCCTTAAGACTGGTGCACAGATATAAGTATAAATATGTATAAATATCTATTGATGTAAATTTCACTCAGCGCCATCTAGCCGCACACTAAGTGTAGCTTATACTATGGGTTTTTTATTACAGGCACTTGAGACATTCTACATTCATGTCTCAAAGTCACAGGCGCATAAATGCGATATGGGTCTGTTGTACTTTAGTAGGAGAGGACCCAAGTTGTACTGCTTGTTAGGTAGAGGTTACTACTTAACGCCAGGTAGGACATTTGCTAGTTCTGTAACTATATTACATAAAAAACTAGATAACTGTTAGAATACCTGTACATTAATTTAAGTGACGGAATGAACTGATGGCCCACCTGATGTGTTGGTAACCGCCACCCATAGACAACAACAGTACAACTCAAGTCCTCTCCGCCAAAGTACGAGATGACTCAAGTCGCATCCATCACACTGAGACGGGATGTTACGTCTCATGCGTCTGCAATTTCACCATAGTGAACATTTATATCCAGATATAATCCAGTCCAGACACAGAACAACCATTATAAAATAAGCCACACAATTTTTTTTTTTTCTCTGAGTGTTATATGATTTTTGATAGGATTCATAATGATAAAAATTTAAAAAATACTTTTATACGGTGTGATATCTGAGTGTGTCACCAGCTCACGGACTCAGCCTGCAGCGTGTCCCGGGTGCACTCGCGACGCACGCTTCAATGCATCCTACCGTCAACTGCGCTCGTGCGAAAGGATCATATGTATTCACCAAACATATACATAGAAAGTTCGAAATCGTTGCTACGAGATTCAGCCAAATGGAAATAGATTTAAGTTCAATTTTAAAATATCTTGAATTGAATATTCGTGTTAGTACTGAATACCCTTAACAAACGTTGTTATCTCTCGTCAAATGTTTGAGTATGGTGTTATTATAAGTGCTGCAGACTTAAGATTTTTTTTATTAGCCTAGGTTCAGATGGTTGCAGGGAAGAAGAGAACTCACACCAAATCAGACAGCGTAGAACAGGCTGCAAGAGACAAGACGAGTGATGACGCGTGCCCGTAGGCCTGGAACCGAGAAGTGATCGAAACCCGATGATCATCAGTTAGAAGTCTGAATGGCCCTTTCAGGTGCCCAAGTTATTCATTCGAAGATCTTTCCCTCGTTCAAAGGTTCAGATAGTCACGTGATCGCCCGTGATTTTCCAAGGACAGACTTACCAAGGGCGTCTGGGACGCGCCTCGCGAGAATTAAGCTGTTATTCTGAAATCATTTCTAAGAAAACCAAAATGGGTTTAGGATTATTTATTAAATGTCTTTCTTATTTAAACTTTGATAACTAGATTATTAACATACTTTCATATAAGGTAGCCCTGTAATTAAACTAATCTGCGCGCATACCTGTGCCACACTGCCTTTGAAGACTACCTATTACTAACTACCATCCAAAAACACTGAAGTACGGGGCATTAATGCTCTTTACATACAACACTTAATCACATACAAAAAACAGTCATATGCGCGATATCAGGTGTCACGTTACTTAGTCGTAACATAACATAAGATGTGTACTACTAGGAAGGGAGGGCTTCAGAAGGCTGTAACTCCCCGGTTAAGCCTGCGGACCGAGGAGTAACTTCCCAACTCGGCTACAACTTCCAACGTACGAGAGTACGTCAGCGAACAATTTACAATCCGGCTTCTTGTTTCATCTTTTGTTGAAAACTTTGTCGGACACGAAGCGCTCAAATTCACATAAAATTTGTCTCGGGAATGTAACCTTTTAACGAAACGGAGACCGTTAAAAAGGTCAGAAAAAAAAATTAAATTAATAACGATACTTTTACGTTCAAAGTCAAAGGGTGTGTGGGTGAACTGAAAAGCCCGCCGGTGTCCGCCGGCCGACATAAAAATTGACGGATATCCGGCGTGATTGAGTGAGACCCCTCGATACAGGCTCTAATGGGTCTCTCGACCCGCCCGACGGGGAGGAGAATCAACGGGGATTGCGTAAGCCGTCAGTGTCCGCCAGCTCTCCGGTAAATAGTGCCCGAGGACATCCTGATTGCGATATTAACAATAGTTAGTAAGCGGCCTCTAATGAAATTATATATTATTTTCATTAGGCGCATAGATTTATTAAGGCAATGGTATATTTATTTTACAGCGAGTATTTCTCTTCCCCTCTTCTAATAAATGACTAAAATGTAAAGGCCTGATGAAATAAAATATCCTTCGAATGCGAATAAAATTTTTGTTCGCTACGTCATTCGCAATTTTGTTCATACAATGAAACGTATTGTTACCTTAAAAAGAAATATTTTTGACCGTATTTCATAACGACGTTAGCCGGTACGCGATCTTTAGTTTGCACGAACACAAGCACTCTCGTTCCGAAGAGTTTTTCAGCTGCAAACCTGAGAGGTTTGACGTTGGAAGCAATCATGCTTCGACTCCTCCATGTGGTTATTACAGTGAGCGAGAAAGTTGCAAAAGTCGCAACAACGTAAAAGACCAAACAATAGAGCGACTAACAGTTTTAAAAATCTATTTTGTATAACTGATCTCATTTTATCTTAATGTCATTCTTCTAAAATTTGAGGATTATTCTATAATCTTAATTATCAAAACAAAAATATTCACGACTGATAAAAGTCTTCGCAATCTAGAACTATCAATGAAATATCAATCCGTGCTTCAGTTCTCTAATACATTAACATTTAGCACAGCCTTAAAATATAAATGCACGATAAAAATACAAGACACGCGTGGCCAGGCCCGGGTAAGGATACTCTGAGTCGCATGATATATGAGGGATACGATTCAAAGGGAAGGGTGTCGCGGTCAGCGGCGCGCGCTCAAAGGAAATCTCATTTCACCCCCGCGGGTGGGGGTGGACATCTATTAAAATTATTTGAGAAAACCCAACACTAGGACGTCGCTTCCACGCCCGCCGCTCGCTCCAATATATAACCATGTTAATACATCGTGGCTCTTTTGTTCGATATCGATGGCATAATTGGAAAACCTTTTGAAGAGTTCCGTTTTGCCCGTGCCTTCCATTTTAAACTTTTATTTTTTATTTTCTGCCTGAAGGGGCATGCCGGTAAATATATTGTCACACAACATACAACCTTATTGGTCGCACTACGTCTTATATCGTAGAATGCCTTAGAATTTAGCAAGCATGGCTTTCCTTTGAAAGTAACATTAAAAGTAACTTACAAAAAACTTAACTTGCAATATTTAATAATCTTGTTTTATTTTATCTCTTATAAGCAATCAGTTACGAATTGTGCAAATTGTAAAAAAGTTTCTGATTAAGTAAGTGATCAGACTAAAGCGTTTTTAGTAAAGTAAAAAGTAATATGGAATTAGTATCTGTTATGAAATACGGAATTTCACTAAAATAAACATTTGTTTTCAGAAACAAGTCAAACAAGTTCATTATGTATCTCATTAGTATACTACACTCTTCCCGTCGCTACACTGCACTAAAATTGTATCGTTAAAAAAAACTACAGAATTTTTTCAAACTTCTAACCTTTTTGGTTGATTAATTAAAAATAATACCGTGTTTTTAAGTTAAAGATGATTTTATTATATCATCATAACACTTATTTATAACTTTATCACCTGATAAAATGTACGATATGTAAGTTCTGAGCATATACGAGTACCTAATAAGTCTGCTAGACCAGATATGAACTCTTGAATTTACTTTGTTCTCTTCTTATTTTGTTATAAAATAGGTATTGTTTAGGCAGTAGAACTTGCCATTAGCGTGCCAGGTTCGTCCGGGGAGTTACTGCCACTATACCATCTCCAAGTAGTAATGCAATTGCGTTACTATGTTCCGGTTTGAAAGGTGTGGTTTCTGATGAAATTCCACCACTTGAGACATTGCAACTTCACGTCCCAGAGTTACAGACGCGTATGATACAATTTGGATCTTGTTGTTTCTAGGACTTAAGTCGTATTGCTTTTATAGGCAGATATGGCCAATTAATAACAGGTAGGCCAAGCTCGTTCCGTTGGGATATTTTGTCCTCAATTGTCGTTAAAGTTCGATATTTATGAGTAATTGAAGATGTATAGGTAATTACTATTGCTTTCTTAATAGCTCAAACGCAGTAAAAACATTGAAATAGCTTCTTGGTATTAACAGATTTTCAGAGCGTAAATAAAGTGTATCTTTTATTATAACCACTAATCTCATTTCTCTATTTAAAATAAACTAAGATTTTTATGGATCATATCTACTGTTTAATGACACACCTTCGAAGAGTGAGTTCGAATTGCGTTAGCTGCATTTATGTAGTACTATCTTCTGTTGAATACCTACTGCTTTACTTCGTAATTTAGAATTGGTTAGTTGTAATAATTTCTGCATAGATACATGACTAATTACCTATCCCACTATAATAAAATGACGCTAACTGCGCTAACTGTATCTATCGAAGAGCAATGCACATAATCCATCAAACGCACACTATTTGACTCGTGCCATTATTCGATGGTTGCGAAACAAATGATTACAAATGAATCGCGGGGCGCGGGGTGCGGGGCGAGGGTTGCGGGGCGCGGGGCGGCGCGTCGTCATGGCAACGCGAGACGATCGATGCCTCCCCCGCCCCTCGAGCGTCACACCCGCACCACAATTAAACAATGATTCACGCCGCTCCGATGATGAACGTACATGCAGAATCACCTGGGAAATAATTCGAATGTAAACGAGGAACGTATCTCGACATATTACATTTTGAAGGGTTTCATGTGATTACACACAACCAAGGTACATTTCCAGTACATATTATTTTACAGAGTGCATTGAGATTACTTAACCTGGATCAGGAAGCTTCTCGATCAATCGCCTCCAAAGGGATAATAGCCTCTTCGAGCAATGTGTGAGCACCGAATACATACATACCCTTGGGAGATAATATAGTAACAAATATTATGATTAATTGGGTTGCTAACGAAGGTCTGCATACCTACTACCCGTCATAAAATATAGTTTTCTTCGATGCGAATAAGTTACGCAACGAGCAGATGGCCCATCTGATGTTAAGTGGTAACTCCGCCCATAACAAAAGCAAAACGACATGAGTCTCCCTTACTTAGGTATAACAAAACCCAAGACGCATCGTATTGCGCCCTTAAGTCTAAGACGTGAAAGTAGAATGTCTCAGTGTAATTTCACCGGCAATCACACTTTCGCAAACTGGACCACAGTAATGCGAATGCTTTACTGCCTGGCATCGGAATACTTACCCGGATGAACTTACCTTAAGCTGCAGATGCCTCTTTTGCTCAATATGGAAATATGCAGGATGGAAGTGAGAATAGATAAAAGATAGATAAAGAATAGATGTCTTGTTCATCAAATTTTTCGACGCCTTCTGTCTTAACGCCTATATTATAAATTGTAAAAATGTGTTCTGTGCAGATTGAGGAAAGTTTTTCATTTCATTTTCAGTCCCATGCAATATTAAAGAAAATATAAGAAAATTAAATTGCCATCACAAAAATTAGTTTCTTAACTCTACAAAAGGAGCTAGATCACCGAAGTCCGAGCCCAGAGAGAAATTAAATAAAGTATATTTTTCACGATGCTGCACTAATTAGAGACGACGCGACGGCAGAAGCAAACAAGTCGCTAGTTATAACTTCCCAGATGGTATCTAATGAGTTGCCAACTCGGCGAACTTCGCCGCAGATTCTTGATATGACTGCAAACTAAAGGAAGGAAGTATGTATGAAAGAACTTTAATTAATATTAAGTTTGCTTATAACGACTAACCCCGTCAAGTTGCACGTGTTTTATCTAGATTTTCTCGTTCTAGCATTTTTGATTATGTGATACATTTTTCCTACAACATCTACAATTTGTCCTGGAAACACTTTGTCTAATAATACACTTCACAACCAAGGCACATTATATAGCAATGAAATTATCGAAAATTCCCATAATTCTCTAAACTACTATTGGTAAACTAGCTACCGGCCCGGCCCGCAAGTCTGTAGAATTAGTACTTCGAGTAGCCCGATTTATTTCACACAAGGTAACTACTTTAAAAATGATTTAAAACATCCCCTAATTAACTTGATTTGTCAAAACAGTTTTCAACAATTCTTTATTTCTTACCAAAAGTATAATTATGGTGAATCCCTTACTTGGGCAATGATTGATTCCCGATACAAATTTTCATGCCCTATTTCATTCCTTTTGAGATTTATTTTCGCGACACAAAGTGGCTTATATCCTTTTCCAAGGTCCAATCTATTTCTTTACCGGAATTTATCAAACTTGATTCAGTGGTCTAGGCGTGAAAAAGAGTAATTTTCGCGTTTATAATTATTAGTATGGATACAAGGTATAGTTTTATAACAATATCAATTCAAAATTATATCTTAAACAAACATTCACCAATCAAAAGTAATTTGCCAAACACAATATGGCATTAATTATTCCAGATCTTGTATATTTATGTCGATAGCGCAATAAGCTTTAAATTACACACACATGAAAATCATGTGTAATTAATTTCAATATGAAAAGCCTCTTCGCAAACACGACCCGTAACCACATATAAAGCCGATTTTCAGGCTGAGCGAGCTTTTTAATTACGACAGCTAAACCACAACTGTTATTGTACCGTTCAATATTTTAAAACAGAGGAAGAGAAAATTTTGGGGCGAAATAACCCAGTGTCAAGCAGAGCGCAACGACGTATTTTTTTAATTCTTGATAGTTGTGTCACTGACAAAGGCCACTAAGTAACGAGGTTAAATTGAAATTTAAACGAGTTTAAATAGTATTTATGCCTTAAGAAGGATGAGCCTGCTTGCAAGCTTGCTTCTTATTTGTTTATATCAAGGGGTTCTTGCTTATAATATACTCTATCGACTTCGTTCCGAGCACATTCAACCAGAGGTATGATCCATTCGGCACAATTTTGTGTATCAGATTTAGCTGCTCATGAGAAATGCAAAGCCGTTAAGTGGGATAGCAAAGTACTTCGGAAACAAACATTAAAATTGTGGGGTGGATCGACGCAACCAGGAAGGCTTTGGCTCCAAACTCAATAACCAATCGTATCCAGTCGTTTCGAACTTTATGCACTGCCGCGCCACCGACCATCGATAGACGACCTGTAGCGGTTTTGAAATAGCTTTTTAAATTTAAATTTTAATCTCACCCCGCTAGGTCTTTTATATTATCAGACGGGTTAACTGTACCTCTATAATCCAACCAAATCCACACCACTGTGTACACGTATAAGATATTATTTAGGTTTAACTCTTTTGTCACGGTTATTAACACCGACAGCTAACATGAAAAATTTGAGTTGTCTAAAAAAAGGTTTTATTTTTAAAGTGAAAAAAAAAAGATCACCTAAATAACTATTTTGCGCAACAAAACGAAAAAATCGATTTCATCGACTATGAACGACAGTTATTCCTCGTTATCTCGCACTTGTATGACATATTTTTTTCTGGTTTTGATTTAAAAACCAAATTACAAAACCGATTTTTATGAATTGTCTATGGGGCTAATCTAAAAGTATATCCTTTCAAATAAAAAAACAATTTTAAATCGGTTTATAAGTGACAGAGGTAACAAACATAAAAAAATACCACCGAATTGGTAGCCTACTCTTATTGAAGTCGGTTGAAAAAGTAAAATAATTTGAGCAACACGACTAAATTAACTAAAATTTGCTAAAATAAATTTAAATTACGTTTACCTAAAGCACGCCTAAAATTGATGCTGTTTTGTGATAATTATTATTTAAATATATTGACGATAGTTACCTTCTTTAATATATCTATATATATTATTTTATACATTTAAAAATTCTTTATGGTATGTAGGTACGTCTTAGACTAGCTCCGAGGGTAAAGGAATTATTTGACTATGTTTAACTAAGTGAGTTTCACATTGCACCAAAATAATTCAGGTTTCTCTGTATATATCATCAGGAGGATACGGCACAATAGTTGCAAATTTACACCGGACCGGATGTCGCGCAGTTACCGGATAGACCGAACTAAGAATTTTCCGCTTTATTGCTTGTGCGCTATGCTGGAAATTTAATATAAATAGTATGTAAGAAATAAAATATGTAAATAATATAGTATAGTATAATAAAAATAGTTATTGGCATACAAACCTTTACTTATTTAGAAGCTTATACACAGAAATACAATAGATTTAAAATACCTTGTTATATAAGTTTTATCTAGAGGTGTATCACTTGTCGCATGTACGAGTACATACACAGGATGCCACAGCAAAACACCGCTGATACAGTACGTGCTGAGTTATACTAATAATAACCTTTTATGTTTTTTCCAAACCACATTTTCTTTGTAACGCAAAATAAAGATTTTTCTATTTCTATATACCGACGAAACCAAACAGCCACTCAAAAACTGTGCTTCAAAGGCAGCGAGTGGACCAAATGTACCCTCTCCAAAACATTAAGTTACAACCCAAAGCGAGTTATAACGCCCGCCCGTAGCCTACCCCGATAATGATACTTGGCAGCATTACATTGCATACCCTTTACTTGTTAGCCGTAAGCGAACTTTTCATTTTATATGAGTAGATTAAAACACGGGGGGACCTAACAAAGCGCTTTGTAACAAAAAGCGTTGTATCGACGTGTTTTTGACACATCTCATTACTCTCGCGACAAAGGGCACGAAATGATGTGGTGCGGCGGGTGCCGCCGCGCCGTCGTACAAAAATATCATTTTATACAGAATGGATATTGGTAAAATTTATTTACGAGAATGAATTTAAAGTAGCATTGTGAGCTGATACATAACACGGAAAGATTTTACCATCTTTTACACAATTATTATAATGTAATTAATAATTACGTTTCATAAATGGGTATTATTTTACGTCGTAATTGTTAATCACTTTCAGCTAATTCCAAATAAATAACATATTATACTTTCAAGGTTATCATATTTGGTCAGTTTTATCAGTTTAATGTGACATCAATAATAATAATTTATTTTTAATATTCTTTTTAAACAAAATATTTTTTTCTTGTAGTTAATCTCTATTCGCTAGTAGCTCTGGTAGGAAGCTTAACATACCCGTACCAATTTTAGGTATATGCATATTGAACACTTACAGATAGTTAAATGACTACAAAGAGGTTTATAATACCAAAAAATATTAATGAAAACTGGCTGAGACGCCACCGTAACAAAACGCCCAATCCTTGTACCTACCAGACACAAACTTTATTGATATTATCCTCGAATTATCTAGAGATAATTAGAGCCTTGAAGATCTCGTCTCTCGATCATCGTCATGGCAACATGAAATCAGATAGCTACTGAACCGTATGAGCTTTAACAGTTACACCTACCTAAGTAGGGGTGGCATTTGTGCTCAGGTATGGAATGGAGAGGGAGGCAAATACCGGGAATAAATCATAAGACTAAAAATTAAAACACAGCGCTATATTGACTGTTGCAAAAAGGAGTGTCAAACGGAATCACAGGGGTATGCAAATCTAGAAACACTGATTGGTTATACATTGTTACATTTTCAATCAATTGAAATATTAATATTGTCTTCTTTCTGTTATTTTATTGTATAAGAACCCTCCCGTATATGAGAGGGAGTCCAGGTTCGATATCGGCGCTAAAATTTGTGTGATCAGCATGTATAGGTATATATATAGCGTAAGGTGGAAGCATTATTTTCTTTGTATTAAACAATTAATAACTAGATGGCGATGTGTGAAATGTTCCATCTATATTTATTATTTATTTATTATTATTAAATGCTAGCACTCTTGATAGTTTTTATAAATGTATATTGCAAATTCTATTACTCCAGTTTAAAAACTTCGAGATTAAATAGTTTTTTTTATTCTTATAATTTAGCTGAATTTGTTAGTCTGTAAAATAATATTCTTGACTCCACCAGTTTCGTTTCTAGAAACAATAGTGTCTTAATCGTAGAATAATGCATATAATATATTAGTGTTTGGGTCACTTGTTCGAATCCTTTACATAAAACATAGAGCTTGTCACTATTTGTTTAAACACCCCGAATAGATACGCCCAACCGAGTTATGCTTCGCTGGGCAAGCAGACTTGGACAGCTAAAGTGCTTTAACATGTAGCTCTATAATTATACTTTATATCTGGATTGGGGTAGGTAACGGTATAAATTTGCATTTATCATACTAAAATTTTTACCGCGACTTCGTCCGCGTGGATCACGCACCCCTATTTCACCCCTCGGAAAAGTAGCCTAAGTTACTCCTTGTTACATCAGCTATCTGCCAGTGAAAGTCCCGTCAAAATCGGTCCAGCCATTTCAAAGATTAGCCGCAACAAACAGACAGACAGACAAAAATTGTAATAAATGTCCACACTTAGTAAAAAGCGGTTATTTTAATATTACAAACAGACACTCCAATTATATTTATTTGTATAGATAAACGAGGTCGAGCCTCCTGAGCAGCCTCCTTACGTAACGTCGTTTGTGGAACGCGAGGCACGTGCGACATGCATTGCCTACGTTCTCGATAAATTGAATGGCATCCGCTCGCACGGCGCACATCGCCGAGACAGATAATATATTATGAAATGACTTCTAACACAGAAAATGAAAGCTTATTTGGAGATGGGTATTTAGTTTTGCCGCGTACTGTAATAATCTGCGATACCACGGAAGCCTAATCTTGAGAGGTATGTCTCATGTTTTAATATTTTTTTTCTTTTTAAGTATTTGAAAAAGAAAATTTTAAAAATTTTACTTTTTTAATATTGTGTAGTTACGTTGGGTCACAGTCAAAGTTTAAAACGTTGCAAATGCAAATTTTATTTCAGCGCCAATTCGACGCTGGGCTTTCATTTACGATAAAAAATCTCCATTTACTAGCAATCTATAAATTCACATAATTTTATGCTAGACCTTAGAAAATGTGGAGTTATTCCATATTTCAATCGTAATTTGAGATTGAGAAGACACAAAAAATATTTGGCAATCTAATTCTCACTTACCTATAAAGAAGACGTAAGCAGGTTTTAGAAATATTTGACTAGAGATTTTACGAGTGACTCAAGTTATTTTTTTTGGCTCTCTAAGAATTCAACAGCAGCAAGAAAACAGCAGCAATATATGTAATCCAAGAAATGAGCGCTCAGAACTATTAATTTAGAATATTTGTGGGTCAATATTACAAAACATTATATTATATTATATACATTAAATTAGTACCAACATATCCCAATATTTAAAACTGAATAGAAATATTTGCAGGAAAAATTAATGAAAATAAAAGTAGGTACCTCTATAATATAGTACTTATGTCCGTGGTCATTTTAGTTTATGTCATTCATTGAGTGCCATAAACTTTGGAATGTAGAATGCTATTTGGAGCCCAAATAGTTTGATTTGAGCATCATGTACAATCACTTCAACACAGAAAACAGATATTTCAAGCACAATTATTATTGTGCTTGAAAAGTCTATACAAGTCTATATCTCACAGCCTATTGGCTGTAGTGCTGAGTGGATAGAATTCCCCAATAATTAAGTGGCATTCGCATAGCATACATTCCCGCGTGAGACGTACGGTACCTCCAGAATTTAATTAATTACGAAGAGCACTGATTCCACTTAATCTACGATTGTTGTACTGAGAATTGAATATTATGCCAATATGGGTCAATAAGTACCAATAAGTAAGCCTTCAAATAGGGTTCATGACAATTTGCACCATTTAGATTTAAACAGGGTTTATCAACCACATATATACGAGGAGCTACTAGCCCACTAGTTACCACCTAGATTTGACAAAAACCTAGATTTGACTGAAGGTTCATAAAATCGCAGTTTGATAAAAAAGTCTAGAGCAATCATGGCGTGAGTTGGGTACTCATATAACTTCTCAATATACGGATATACGTATTAATATAATCTAAGAAAAAAGTCGTTAAAAGGAAGTCCCGCTTCACTCGTAACAGTAGTAGGTATCTAAAGGTAAAAATAAAATCTCTCGAAATATTTATTAAAACATCCGACTCGGTTAAAATCATAAGCAGTTTTTTCCATGGGATTACGTAGAGTGGTGTATTTAGTGCGAATGTAATAAGTATTTGCAGGGGGTGGCTTGTGGCGTGGGGTGGCGGCGGTCGAGCGGCAGAATCAAGGGCGTGAGTCGCGGGGCAGGGGAGGGAGGGATGCTGCGCGGGTCGGGCGGGTGCGCAGATCAATATCTCGCGTTGCCGGGCGACGCCGGCCCAGACCGAGTGCCTCCCGGGCTACCCCCGCTACCCGCGCGGCTCTGCTCTACCCACTACTCGCTTATTTAATACCTACCTATCTCGGATGCGAGCTTTTCAGCTAAAAGGCACGCCAACATATTACAAAATCTAACTTCACTGTTATGACCGAAGCTTTGTCCCCATTGTGTTCAGAGCCGCTACTATGACCCCAACATAAATTCGTTATGGTAACGGCGACATTGACCTCTATCCTACGAGAAAACTTCCGTTTCATCTCGCTCAATTTATGAACATGTATGCGAAACAAAGCGATGATGTAAGCGCCTGGGTGGCTAAGAACTTTGCAATAACGCGTAGATTCCATGAAAGAGAACATCTCGCTAGTTCGAAGTGAAAACTTTGCTGCCTAGACAAAGCGAACTGGATGAAAGGTGGCTGGAATTTAATTTGCTTCTCATCTTCAGAACAACTCAAGTTACAAAGGTAAAACTTGATTTCTACATCCCAGGAATATGGAATGAGCGTTTCATTTATCATTTTCTGCAAAAGACCTTTATGACTTCTTTGAGTTATTTCAAAGAGTAGTGTAACATGAAGGTAGGTACTTATATTAAATTAGTATCATAACTGTTCGATTTTTTTTTAATCATCAGTTCCACGTATGCCCATATATTCCTGTATCAGTGAATTTGAATTTAAATATTGCCGAGCAGATGGCTCGCCTTAAGTACAGCGGCATAATTTGGTACCTATGCAACAAGATGCTATGGAAACAAATTTTTGACTTTCAGTGCAATATCTTTTTAAGTCTCAGGGCCATGGGTACTAATCCAACCAGATAGTCTTCTTCTTAGCTCGATGGCTTCAGAGGCTATTTGAATCTACCAATCTGCCAAGGCCGGTTTGTGATAATACTACTATTATTAACTATCACTATTTTTATCACTATTGAAAAAAAAACTCGCTAGTGTGAAGACAAAATTAAGAGACAAAATTTTTGAAACTTGTTCAAATATTATTGACAGAGTTGAGAAATGCTCTAAACCTCAAAATCAAGAATGTCACACTTGATTGTGAGCTGTCAAACTTCAAACAATAATTATCTCAAAAACCACCGTTCATTATTTCAAATGAAAGGTATTGGGCAGGATCTATTTTCGATGACAGCTGTCAAATTTAAATAATCACATCTCCGAAACCACTTACCTTACAATACGAAAATTAATTTCTAATGATATCTGTCAAGCTGTCGGTAATTCGAAATCTAACTACTCCTATAAACAGAGCCGTATAGTTCTCACAATAATTATCTTAACAATATGTTTATTTTCTATTACAGAATATATATTTTATTAGATATTTTCTTCTGTATCTTCAGTTTTGAAATATTGTATACTAGCTGCACTCCGCGGTGAATAAGTTATCCCACAGGAACCGTAAATTTTTGATAAAAAGTGCCAAATTTCATCCAGACCCGTTCAGCTGTTCTGGCATGATTGAGTAACAAACATCCATCCATCTAAACTTTTACATTTATAATATTAGTACGATGACGCTATCACAAACGGACATTGGCAGATTGGTGACCTCGCATAACCTCTGAAGCCATCGACTAAGAATTTCATCAAAATAGTAAACAACGTATTAAAATAAATAGGAAAAATAATATGGACATTTTAGTAATTTTTATTAAAGAAAACAAATAACGAATAACTAGACATAATTAATACACAATAAATGCCATCAATAAACATCACCACTTTACAAGAAATGGCTTTGACCATAGGACTGAACTATTAGAAAAAGTAACTTTTCAGTTGAGCAACTGCGATGTTTAAGCGAGTTTAAATAGTGGATTTTTAAGCGTGTCTCTAAAAAGGCAGTTGTGTGAGCAACGCGACCCCTCTCATGATCCAATGGTCTGGATCCTTCTGGGTGTTGAGCCTCATAAACAAAATGTAGTTGGTCGAGTGTCCGGTGGTGGACAGAACCCCTCGACGGTCCCCAGTCTTGTACAGCGGACAGTTGTAGAATACATCTTGTGGTATGTCGTCACGTTTGAGCGGAATCAGCCACACCTGTTGGGACAATTTACAGTTGTGACAAGTTCTCGAAGTTGTCGTTAATGATGTTGTCAACGATCGAGTGACTGAACTGCCTGTCGTGCTGAGCACGCCGTTCAAGACAGACAGGAAATGCAGAATTTCTCATGTGCCTGTAATATCATCGGGTGCTGCAAGTATGTTCAAGCATAATGCCATATATGGGCGTGGATTTCAAAATAATTAAGGGGACCAAATGTGACAAATCTGAATGTGGTTTTGAGAAAAATTTACACTTTTGTCATAATTTTATTGTAAATTTTATGTGTTCAGACCACTTTTCTTCGTCTATTGGGCAAAATTTGTTCTTTGTGTCCTAATCTTGCTGTAAAGCTGACTGTATTTATTACCCATTAAATTATTAATGAATCTTAATGGCACTTGAATCCACTCTTAGCGTTCCCCAAATACGTCCATTTTGTTTTAAGTTATCAAGTTCGTTTCAGATAATGTGTTGTGCCACCACGTAGTTTGTGACACGGGATCCAAGTGTCAACGAAAATAAAGTGTACCAAAACCCAACTGTTAAGTAATTTAAATAATGGAATTGAATTATTTTGGATAAGATCATAATTTTAAACAAATAATGTCCTTGGTGGGAATCAAACCCACGACCTACAGAGCAGAAGACAGATTACTACCGACCAAGCTGTGAGTCCAGTCAAGTTTAGAAGAACAATTGAAAAAATGAGATAACTCTTACTCTTTTGTAACAATTCCAATTAGAAACAAATTTTAGTCATCAATACGATCCAAACATTCCTAAAGATCCGTAATTCAAATTCGAACAATTCCCATTACAAGGCATGAGTGTTTTCATCAGGTGTTAACGAATTGCGAATAGCTCAGTTAATCATATACATACACATATACCAATTTTCTTTTGTATCGGTATTTCATCGTGATTTGGAAGTTTCTCATCGTGTATTGGGTACTTTTACAATCCGACATATCTAACGCAGCAAACTTACCGGCGGGAATTCATCGTAAAGGACTTTCGGATAGGACTCGTCGATGTAAGACTCCTCGATGTTCCAACGAGCTCCTTCCATGAATAGACCTTGTACGTACACGCCTTCCGGCGGGGAATCTTCCAGGACAAAAGTTTTTTGAACCTATAAAGACGACAAATATACATACATCTTGGGCTAAATAAATATTTTTTATGGCACATAGCTGCTGGACATATCTGTCTCAAAGTAAACGCGCTGCCTGCTGAGCGCTGCCTTCAGTAGCTTATGCCAACATTTATTATCATAGAATCAACAGCAATTTCAAAAATTTACAATTGAGAACTTATAAATAAAATATAAATGCCAATTCTCACTATGTATGTATTATTTTTCATGAGGTCTCCTAAACTGGACGTTACACAATGCAAGCTTCAAAATACAACATTAAATAAGTATCCAGGTGTACGACATTCTAGATGGAAACAGCACGCATATATTATAAATTAACATATTTAGATGCTTCTGGGACGAAATTTCAAATTAAGTATATTAATAAATTTCACTAACAAAAATAAAACATTTAACTTTGTACGAATAAATATTTTTTTACTATAGTAACCTGAAAGAGACTTTCATATGTATAAATTCCTCACCTCGTAGTGGAAAGCGAGTTGATCGATAGGTATTTTATACTTCCTGGCGTATCCCTGTTGCACCGCCGTGAGGAACGCTTGCGGGAAGTAGAAGCCGGACAGCCAGAACACTAGAGGCGGCCCGTTCGTGTGCCAGTGCTGACAAAATAAAGCCAAGTATTGTATCTATAGACAGCTTTATCTGTGGACACCACTTCCACTAATGTAAATAAGTCTGAAAATCAATTACAAATTAGACACAAAACAAGATTTAAAAATGCAGACGGCTGTAAGTTAGGCAGCGATGCCAACATTCAAAAACTTTCAAGAAGTATTCAAACTATTTGTTTAACCTCTTTACTTTGCCCAGAATTGTTGGTGAGTAGTCATATATTATGTCCATAGGTCGTCCATAGGTCATCCACACTTGACCTTTATATTATAGGAATGTCGAAAATAATTAATATGGCTGGAAGGGATATTACAAGGAGTAAAACAAACAAATAAATTATGCACATTTTACAAAGAAAAAAGAAAGAAAGCATTTTATCTAAACACACACAGCTGAAACAAAATAAAAAAACGAATGACCAACAAACCTGCAAGAAAGCTAGCCTGGCGAGCAGATCGCTCACGTAGGCCGCCATAGGCTTAAGCGAGGGGTAGCTTTTGCCGGCCCACAGCGCGGGGATGCGCCCGCGCACCATGCTCGTCAACACTTCTTCCGTCACGTCAGTCAACACAGACACACCTGACGTAAATATAAAGTAACAGGTAATATGCGACACTTAAATTACTTTTGTGAGATTACCCTTACCGATAGAAATGGGCCTCTCAAAAATAAACAACCCACAGGCTTCGTCTGATATACATATACATGATTCGTCGATGGACTTGAACATAGCTTATGACATACCGTAAGGCCCCAAAGACTATCAGGCCTAAGACCACAGATCCCGGACAACCTAAAAATGTTAACCCGTGTTTGACGATAATGGAAACAGGCGCGAAGATCCATATAGGATCTTGTTGGACAGATGCGCTAGAATGTCCTCAGCGATAGCCATCGCTTGCTGTTATTTTTTTTATTTATTAAAGCAGCTCAGCCTAATAGGCTCCAATAATGAACTAAACTAATGCCCACCTTGAACTGCGCCAATGACGGCTCTCGAGCTCGACCTGACCACGTTGACCAGTTTGTCGTATCTCGCAGCCTCTTGTATGACAACTATGGACATGGGCGTCATGTCCGCCGGCCTGATGTCGCCCTCGTGCGATGGTCCGGATAGGATCTTGTTGGGCAGACGCGCTAGAATGTCTTCAGCGATGGCCATCGCTTGCTGTTCTGGTGTTGCACCGCCGCCCCCGGATGCCATCGTGTCCTGTTTTGGTGTAAACCCAATTTGAACTGAGATTTCTCTCCATCGGAATTGTAAATGGTATATGGTAGTATGGCATGGTATTAAATTAATATTTTGTTGGCAACGTAGGTTTTTCAACCCAATTCAATAAAGGATATTAATTAGAAAATAGGTGACTAGTGTGGTTTAAAAACCCGAGCTGGTAAATTCGAGACATTGAGATTATGCAACATGATTGTCATTTCATGACCGAGCCATTGAAAGTATGAATGACTTACCAAGTATTGTTTTAGTAGATCCTGTAAGCGTGTGTGTAAAACAAAAGATATATGAATATTTCAAAAATGTATATACTGACACTGATTTTATTTAGTGTTCTTACCGTGCGATCCTTTTACGTTCCAAACGAGAATAGCATGAACAAAAATGTTATATGAACTTCAAAATACATCTATAGAAATTATTTTACCGAGAGGAAACTACTCGAACTACATAGGTAAAGGTCAAAAACTTCATCAACCCCCTTCCAATATATACAGGATGTCCGGTAATGAATGATAACCTTGAAATGGGTCTTAGTAGAACTATTGGGCATTCGGAAAAAATATGAAAATAAAAAAAACAAAAAAAAACAAAACAAATAAAACAAAAAATTAAAATATCGATATTATTTCAAAAATACATATCTTTGATACTACTTGGTTTTTTTTATTTGATATTTTTTTCCGAATGCCCAATAGTTCTACTAAGACCCATTTCAAGGTTATCCATTCTTTACCGGACACTCTGTATATGGAATGGGGTTAAACTATAGTATAGTTACAGCTGGACAAGCTGATTTGCACAATCTGTATGTTCAGAATTTTTGGATTCAAATATCACATTAATTACTTAAGAAACAAGAAAGAAAAGAGAGAAAGAAAAACCTGAGTAAATGTTCACCTGAGTCAGTATAGCAGTGTTGAGTAACTCCTCTGCTTCCCGGAAGTGCTTAGTAATATCTGCATTTGGATGGAAGCCGAACACCCCAGGAGGGGTGGCCACGGGCAACGAACGTGAAAACGATATGAAATCAGCGTGCTCCTTCAGTGATGGTATGTAGTATACACCTGTATATAATGGTCACGTCAGTATATAATCAGTTATACGGTTAAAGAACACAGACTGATTAATGATAATCTGATTATATAAAATCCATGATTGAGATCTGATAATCTGATTACCATTAAAATCCATAAATGAATTCAGTCACAAATTTTAATCAATGATCAGCTTGCGCCAGCGCAATTTTATCCGTGTAGATTAAAAATGAGTGCCATTAATACATACATACATTCACGCTTTTATCCCTGAAGGGGTATGCAGAGCTTCATTAAGTCTTTTTTCACCATATGACACACCATCGTGCGAGCGTATCCGTGATGAGGGGTGAGCTCGTTCGCCGCCATTGTTTTCTCACAAATAACTCGCTTGCTATTACATATACATCTACATTTTCTCTACAATTTTTAAGTTTGTAAGTTGAAGGCAATCGCCGAAACTTCTGAATCGATACTATATATCATATTAATTAAGGCATGCTTATGTGATAAACTGAAAAACCTTTTCATATGGCTTCAATTGACAAAGTAGGTAGGTACGAGTAAATGTAAACTTCCTGCTATGTTATTAGGAAAGAAGTAAGGAAATGTACGCTACTATGCGTACTAATTATACAAGCAATACGGTACAAGAAAATACGAAGTCTCGAAGCGCGTAATTAAGAGAACATTCCCGGCATAGAGTAAAGAGAAATAAACAGCCAAGTGACGTCATTAGACACGGAACAGTTCTTGTGTTAGATGTGTTGCAAAGAGACTATAATGAATAGAATAAGTTTTATTTGAGGCTCACACTTTAATTATAATATTGACGAAAAGAAAATGCAAAAGATTACAAAATACGACACTCAAAAGTAAGTGAGTAAATGTTTTACCGGAAACCTTAAAAACAAGCTGCATGACAACTTTATTTTTAAATAGATCAAATAAATTCGTCTCAAAACTTATGAACACACACGGGGTAAATAAGACTCTTTCGTACGGTGGACAGTTATTTGAATGGGTGACTACTAAGTTGACTACTTGAGTTGACTAATCGTTTTCTTCAAAACCCAGTATTACGCACAAAGTGATCAGATGGAACGTCTTTAATAGTTGCGCAAGTAGTTTAATATAATATTGCTGCTGTATCTTTACATTGTATAAAACAAAGTCGCTCCCGCTGTCTGTACGCTTAGATTTTTTAAACTACGCAACGGATTTTAATTCTCTTTTCAGCACTAGATAGAGTGATTCAAGAGGAAGGTTCATACGTAAAATTTCATATTGTTTTTGTATTAATTTGTTGTAATATGACGTTAATTGTTTAAGGTGTCGGAAGAAATCAAGACTGGGAGTTAACTCGCGTACACCGCGTATACTGGCGTAAACCAATAGATTTGTATATCCTTACTAAATTATATTAGACCATCGTCTTCCTTTTTAGGCATATAATGTTCTGCTACCCGTGTGAAGGCCGGGCGGGTCGCTAGTCTATACAAATAAATAATATAAATAGCCATTAGTCTTTAATTTATTAACCTATTTATATTAGCTAGCTGTAAGATTTCCTAAAATTGTAAAAATAAAATAAATAATATTGGAGTGTCTGTTTGTAATATTAAAATAACCGCTTTTTACTAAGTGCATAAGGATGTATACACGGTACATATACCAAAACAACATTTTTTACAATTTTTGTCTGTATTTCTATCTGTCTATCTGTTTGTTCCGGCTAATCTCCGAAACGGCTGAACCGATTTTAACGGGACTTTCACTGGCAGATAGTTGATGTAACAAGAAGTAACTTAGGCTACTTTTCCAAGGGATAAAATAGGAGTGCGCGATAAAACCGAATTCCACGCGGACGAAGTCACGGGCAACAGCTAGTGTTATATAATTACCCTGATAGTACGAGGCCGGCACAATGTAGTCGTTACCGTAGACAATGTTAGCGGGATTCCTCTCGGCGGAATTGAATCAGACGGCACAAAGGTTACATAATGTGCCCTAATGAATACTCGTCGGGTGATGTTACATCACTGCGAGCTTCCCGGAATTGCGCAAGCTTTGTTTACTTGTAATAAAGTAATACTATACACGAGTGCTAATTGGCCATGTTTGCACAATCGAATAGACAACTTTATGTTTACGTAAAAATTCAATTTGTATTCACGACGCAGGCAAATATTTGCGTTTCATAAGTATGTCTACACATCTGAATAAGTATCTATCTATAATCTGGTTTAAGATAGAGTTAATAAGTCTAATTCACAGAAATATTAGCCTGCTTTAGAAAAGTTATACTGGTATTACAGATTTTCATTATTATAAACACATTATTACAATAAATCATATAGGCACCAGGTTTCACTAATAATAATAATAGCATACATAAATAATAAATATTGATTGACTACAATTCACACAGCGTTTTTATTTTCTCTAATCCCAAGCTAACCGCAGCTTGTACTGTGGGAAATAGAACTGATAAAATACTTGAAAATTTCATCTACATTGGGCCACACAAATATTTGTACTAGTTGGAATGAAAGAAAAAACTTGAACACAGCGCAGAAGGCAGAGTTACTCAAATGAGCTGTGAGCCTAGTCAAAATGGGCTCATTTAAATACAGAATAGAGTCTAAATAAAGTTCTTGTTTATAGCTTATCTCTCTGATGAAGCAATGTATTTTACTGTATATCGCCTCAAATACACCCCGAAAGATATTATCTACATGGATATTTTATAATTCGTAGCAAAAAAATAATAATAATTTCGTGGCTCAAATAGATAAAACTCCAACGTACCTGCGGGCTCCAAAGGATATTTATCTTCGTAAATGGTCCTCGGGTTATAAAACTTGAACAGTATAGTGTTGAGGCACCGCCTGTCCCAGTCGTCGGTCACTCGACCGCCGTAGTTACATTCACCGGTCAGATATCGAAGAGCGACGAATTGTACATCCTTCACAACATAAGAATTAAAAGCAGTATAACTAACGCCACGTTCGTTAAGGGGAAGTACTGCCAATATGCCCTTTTCTGCACCAAGCATTTTTGTTACTGTGTTCCGGTTTGAAAGGTGTGGTTGCCGGTGAAATTACCGGCATTTCAGACATTCCACTTACACGTCTTAGAGTTACGGGCGCATACGATGCGACTTGGGTCTTGTCGTACCTAGTAGGGGAGGACCCAAGTCGCATTTTGGCGCAGGGTTGTTATGGGCCGAGGTTACCACTTAATTGGAAATACCGTTTAATTAAATGAAATAAAATTAACACCAGATGGGCTGACAGCTCGTACCGTAACTGTATAACAAATAAAAAAAAATTAAACTAACAAAAAGTTGGAATGTTGTTAAGAAATAAAAAAAGTCAGTTCGATAATTTGACAGAGAGATAATAATTTGTATGTGAACATATGCACAATAATTGTATATATCTTCAAATTCGTAGTAGTATTTTTTGTATCACCTATACGAGTTTATTTATAATTATATCGAGAAAATATTTTAATAAACTGTAACAAAAACAATGAGAATGCAAACAAACACTTGCATTCACGTTTGTCTAACTTTTAATTACAGAAAGCGTGTATTGAAACAATCTGGCGTTGTAAAACTGAAATTGAATTTCAACCGGTTTTCCGTTACAACACGCAGCGTGCGAGCGACGCTACCACCGCAAACTCAACTTTTAATTGGGTCGAAATGCAACGGAACACAACGACTGGAGTTTCGAGTGGATAATCCCAGCCCTCGTTGTTTAGTGCGAGTGACGCGCTACGCCGTAGCAAATGCGGGTTGTAGACTCGCAAGCAAATTGGTGTGCTACAGCTTTCTACGAGTTACGGTTGGAGTTGCGAGCGTTTTGTAAAGTTGAATGCGGGTCTCCCGTCAACGTTACAATGAGCTTTACACATGTTCGTAATACCTAATTAATGGCATCTACTTATGTTAAGGCAGTGTCAGAAATTTGCAAATTAGAAATTGTAACATTTATTATTTAAAGTGATAACCTTACACTAATGTTAGCTAACGCTTACTTTCGCTTACTTTTCTTTTGCTTGTTTTATTAATTATCTTTCTCCCTATATCAATATCAATAAAATTTTTGCCTGTCTGTCTGTCTGTCTGTTTATTCCGGCTTATCTCTGAAATGGCTGAACGGATTTTGACGGGACTTTCACTGGCAAATAGCTGATGTAACAAGGAGTAACTTAGGCTACTTTTCCGAGGGGTCAAATAGGGAGTGCGTGATAAAACCGAATTCCACGCGGACGAATTCGCGGGCAACAGCTAGTTAACTCTATAAACACTCACGTCATACTCGTTGAGGAACATGTAAAGCTGCGTCACACTGATTTTCAAGTCGGTTTCGTTGAACTCGTATCTGATGTTCCACCCGAGGGGTCCGAACTGGCGCCTCTCTTGCACGACCGCGTGGAAGAAGCACAGCGCAAACAGTAGCTTCTTGAAGTTCTCAGGTTGTTTGTTACCTTCAAACCATTCTGGATCGTTGATTGGATCGCTCTGGTATGATCGAGCGACGTTGGCGCGAAGACCTGGATTTAAATAATAATATTTTTGTTTCAGGTTACATTTCAAAATGTATAAAGATACAATTACGAGTGCCTATAGACAATAACTAACTAAGAGACTTAAAATACATGCATAAAGATAAAACTGATACAGTTATCTTTTATATAAATATATATAAAAACGTATGTGATAACACGTATGTAAGTTGAACTTCGAAACCTGTCACTAAGAAAACAAATAAGTTTATTTGTTACAGTTACGGAACTAGCTGGCCCACTTGGTGTCAAGTTGTAACCTCGGCCCGTAACAAGTGATGCGACTTGGCCTCACCTCCTAGGTACGACAAAACCCAAGTCACATCGTATGCGGAAGTAACTCTGAGACGTGTAGGTGGAATGTCTCATTTGCCTGTAATTTCACCGACAACCATACCTTTCAATTCGGAACACAATAACACAAAATTCTGAACACAATAACACGAACACGAAACGTACTGCTTGGCGGCAGAAATGGGCATGGTGGCAGTACTTCCCCGGACGAACAAAAAATGGCACATCCAAGTGTGTTTGTAATAGATACAGAAAGGTTTTTGGTATTTTAACCATAGCAGAATAATAACTGCCCGATTCTGATAGTGTACAATAAAGAGGCACAGTTAATAAATTTATACGTAGGAGGTAATCTCTGAAATTACTGAACCGATTCAGAAAATTCTTACACTAATAGCAAGCCACGTTATTCCTGCGTGCTTGTCTATTTTTTATTCCGATATATGAGTTCCAACCGTAAATACTTAACTCTACCGTGCAAATGTTGTATTATAGCGCTTTTAACAATTAAATAAATTTAGCAATTAAAAAGGTAAACAAATAATATTAACAGTTCATAACGAAAAGCAAATTCCTACCTTGGGGTGGTTCATTCGTCATTTTGACTCCATTTTGCAGCACATACACGGGGAAATGATCCGCTGGGTATGACGTCAACCAGAGCCTGAAGTCTGGGTGTGTATTATCCGGAGTAAGTCCTTCACAAATCTATGGTTATAAAAAAAATGCCTTGCGTTTAAGAGCAGTAAAACTCACGCCAAATTAGTCCGGGGAAGTACTGTGCCAATGCCCATTTCTGCCGCCAAGCTGTAACGTATTTGCGTTACAGTGTTCCGGTTTGAAAGGTATGGTTGCCGGTGCAATTACAGGCACATAAAATTTTCCACCTACACGTCTCAGAGTTACGGGCGCATACGATGCGATTTGGGTCTTGTTGTACCTAGTAGGGGAGGAACCAAGTCTTATCGGTTGTTATGGGCGAGGTTACCACTTAACAACAGGTAGGCCGTCGGCGACGGCTCATTCCGTAACAGTATCACATTAAAAAAAACTATATTTTTAGGTAGACCTTGACAATTTTATGTAGTATTGTGGTTAAGTGGTAAAAAGTAAAAAATAATGAACAAGGACTCACCTTTTCAAGCATAGGCATCCAACTCTTGGCTAAATGACAGTTCTGTAGGACCACCCAGGTGCCACTGCGGACCCCATCTTCAATGAGCTTAACTGCAATGGGACCTTGGCCCTGACCCAGAGATAATGAGAAGAGTCGAGATGATCCAAAGCCCTGTATTACGAAAACACTGCGTAAATGTTATGAAAATTGACCAGTTTTTTTCTACAGCTTCATAGAGCGGTCCTAGAGTACAGGCGCCAACTAATGAAATTGATTTTTAAATCAGAAAAAAAGATAAACTCACTTATCTTTATCAGGATTATGGAAATGCAAGCAAAAATCTACACTTTCAAGAAACAACATGTTTTCAAAAGAATTCCTAGTAAATTACATGCACATAATGTATTTGTTTCCATATTATTTTAAACTAAGTTTGCACCTGTGCACACTGATTGATTGCTCAAAGGATCTAGTATGCTCATAATTCAATGACAAACACTATACACTGTTACAAATATTATACTTATTTATTTTATTTTTTATCTAATATATGATAAATTATAGCTATAATCACTCAGGATTATATGAGGATTCTAACGACAACCCCCAATACAGAAAAGGTACAGAAAGTAAGCAGCCACACCGCTGATACAGCACATGCTAAGTGGTAACCTTTTTTGCTGTTACAAGCCACATTTTATTTTATTTATATCTAATTTTATTTGTAATGTAACACAAAATAAATATTTTTCTTTCTTTCTTTCTTTCTTTCAAATCTGTTCAGGCATTTGTAACTTATGTTATCATAAAGAAACTCTCATATACACACCTGAAACAATACATTCCTTTTACGGGCAGTCGTGTAACAGATACCTGATCATCAGCGAACTTGAGCAGCGTGCCCATGGGGTCGGAGCCCGGCGTCAGCACGAACAGCAGCGGGATGCAGCAGTGCGAGTCGGAGTACGAAGAGGCCAGGTCGAAGAGAGGAGGCTCCACGAACTGGCGACCCATTTGTGCTGAACAAATGTAGCTGCTTTGAGCACGACAAGATCCGAAACAGTACTTTCAAAGTCAATGTCAAAGTCAAAGGCTTAATTTCCATTTGAATTTGACTGGCCTCATAGCCTCAGTTGCTAGTAACTCTGCCTTCTGCGCTGTAGGTCGTGGGTTCAATTCCCACTCAAGACAAACATTTATGTAACGAGCATAGGTGTTTGTTCTGTGTCTGGGTGTTGATATGTATTTACAAAAGCAAAGTATTAAAATTTATACTTTACTACTACTGTACTTTACTGCCTACTGCGCTGCAGGTCGTGGGTTAGATTCCTACCCGGGACAAATATTTGTGTGACGGACATAGATGTTTGTTCTGTGGCTGGGTGTTGTAGTATATAGTAGGTATTATATCAGTTGTCTGGTTGCCATGATACAAGCTATGCTTAGCTTACTTTGCGGCTAGATGGCGCTGTGTGAAATGTCCACCAATATTTGTTATAATTATTATTATTATAGAATTCATAAAGAAATGGCTTGGAAACGTCAACAATATTCAAAACATAAGGTCACCCGTAGTTATCGCTAAGTTTGACGCCTATTCAAACCCTATCCAACCCTGCTAGGGAAGAACAGAAAAGAAACTCTTAAAGGAGGGCTTCACTTGTTTTTCCTTTGATTTTAGTACCAGTAGAACTAACGCCTAATTTGTTTGGAGACGTACTGCCCCATACTCATTTCTGCCACCAAGCAGAATGCATTGGCATACTGTGTTCCAGTTTGAAGGGAGTGGTTGGCGGTGAAATTGCAGCGACATGAGATAATTTACCATCATGTCTCAGAGTTATGGGTGCATACGATGCGATTTGATTAATTTTGTACCTAGTTAGGGGTGGACCCAAGTTGGATTGCTTGTTATGGGCAAAGGTTACTACTTAACAGCAGGTGGGCCATCAGCTCGTTCTATAACATAGCCACATAAAAACATGTATTCGCGTGAATTGAGGGTAAGACGGACTCGTGTGTCGTGACGGCAAATGACACACGCCATTATGCTGTCACGTACGCTCTCCGCCACCGCTCTCTACTTGTGTTCGTGACGCGTATATTAATTTAGGTAGTACCTATATACTACCGAAGTTATATATATATTATGTTACTACCTACATTATAAGTATATAATATAGGTAGGAACATAATATATATAATTTTACTTTACTCTAGTTCGGGCTACCACGCTCTGGAGAAGCAACAAATTAAAAATTATATAGATACTTTATTGCTTCTCCAGATCCCAGTGGCAATAACCATAATATTCAACCTGGAGGTCGCTGGTTCAAATCCAGATTTCACCAAAGAGTTTTTCAGCTTGCAAAACGGTGATCGTGAGGAAATCGAATTGTCTTAGAAACCAAAAATTCGAAGACATGTGTCAATTTCATGAAAGGAGCCTGTTTGAGGCGCACTTTAAATCGATTCGCGACACTCACTCTAGATAGTAGTAGTTGCTCCTTCTATGAGTGTGGACTGTCAATTTCAATATTTTGTTTTTCGCTCTGTGATGACTGTTGTAGTACAAAATTGTAAGAAAACATTCAGAATAAGTTCGGTGCAATTCAAATAATACGAAGGCTTTGTGTCATTTCTAGTGGAGTTTCTGTGGCTACTTCTTGACTTCATCACCAGATAAGCACAATTAGTGCTTTATTCTGTTTGAGGTAGAGGTTAGGTACTCTAGTACCTAATGTTAATATATTTTAGCAATACCTTCCACAAAGTTTTGAACAGCAGGCACCATCATGTCCAAACGCATGCAACGGAGAACCATCATTTTCTGGAAAACGAGTTATAAAGGGTACCATAAAGAGTAACCCATAAAGAGTAAAATGGTTTTTACACAACGAACGCTGCCTTTAATGTATGTTCTTAGACTGGCCTCACAACTCAGTCGGTAGTAACGCTGCCTTCTGCGCTGTAGGTCGTGGGTTCGATTCCACCCAGGACAAACATTTGTGTAACGAACATATATGTTTGTTCTGTGTCTGGGTGTTTAATATGTATTTTAAATGTGTGTATTCACAAAAACTTATATAAGTATTATATAAATTATCTGGTTCCCATGATACAAGCTATGCTTAGCTTACTTTGGGGCTAGATGGCGCTGTGTGAAATGTCCATCAATATTATTATTATATTATTAAGTCCGTATAAGAGATACATTTTCCATACAAATAAAATACATTATTTCTGTTTAAAGCATGCCGATCTTCTTGTATTATTGTTTATATACTGGAAAAATTATGAAGTCAAAGGTGTATTACCTCAAACTTGCTGAGTTTGTTGTCCCAAGGAGCCGGCAGCGCCTGTGTGTGCGGTTCAGGCAAGTTGCAATACTCTTCCCATGCAGGTATGTTTGCCATGAAATGGTCCAGTATCCCATGGAATCCATCCGTTTCGTTCAAACTTTGGAAGCATATAATTTAGTTATATTCGCCTCAGTTGGTAGTAACATGCCTTCTGCGCTGTTGGTCGTGGGTTCGATTCCACCCAGGACAAATGTTTGTGTGATTAACAAAGATGTTTGTTCTGTGTCTGGGTATTATATGTATTATATATACGTATTTACAAAAAATTGTTTTCTGGTTCCCATGATACAACCAATGCTTAGCTTACGTTGGGGCTAGATAGCGCTGTGTGAAATGTCCACCAGTAATTATTATTTTGGTATTATTCTATTAGGTATAAATATTCATCAATTTCTCACCCATTGAACTCCGTCCATGCCTGTGGACTGAGGAACTGCACAGGATTTGGCGGAACGTGCCTGGGCTGAGCACCGCCGAACAAAAACAGTACTTGACCCTGCTCCAACTTTCCTTCCGCTACCATAATTGTGACAGTAAGCAGGAGAGAAAATACCAACTTGTCCTACAATGGAGGGAAGGAGTTAGGAAAGTCCACACCAATACGAAACAAAAGTCATTTCTTCATATCATTAGAACTTACTTTCTCAAACAAACTCCTGCAAATATTGGAATACAGTGAGTACGTGAAATAAGCTCGCAATATGGCGAGTCTCTCGGGTATCTCGTCTACCTTCTCCGTGTTGTCGATAGCCGCCGTGAACAGACCCTCAAACCAGCCCAGAGAGTACTGATACATTGGATCGATGTTGGCCAATGATGCTACAAGAAAGGCATATGTTATTGTACACTTCATTCGATATTATTGTGAGTTTGATGTTGGCTGAAAACGGTTTTGACTTCTACCATACAGGCGACATGGTCAGAGATACAATTGATAAGACATTTATAAATTAAATTTCAGATCTGGATTGTAACTAGATTAGTTCTAGGTTGGGCTCTGAACTGAGGAACACATCATTAGGTGCTGGACGGCAAATTTTCGACTTTAGAGTGAAAGCTGCAAATATGCTGTACCACCGACTCTTTACTTTCCTCACAATGTTTTCCTTCACCGAAAGCTCAAATTCATTGTAGGATTCGAACCGTCTATTGAGGCCTCATTGCTACAAATAATCGAATAAACATCAAAAGTATAAGGATATAAGAAGCTTAAATTTCACCATTCAAACCGTAGAATCTATACTTTACCAATAAGGAAGAATAAGTTTGTCGAGTGCACAGCTATAGGAACGTAGTCATCTCTTGCTGTGTCGATAGCCTTTTCAGTGACCATTGCTACCTCCTGTTTCTCCTTAATCTCGTTAGAAGTATCTTTAGCCGAATTCAATATCTAAAATGTTGATAAATTATTAATGACTGCGCCCCGCAGTATTTTCTGCGACGAATTAGTCATCCCACGGGAACACTCCGGGATCAAAGTAGCCTATGTGTTAATCTAGAATATAAGCTATGTTGGTAACAAATTTCAAAATCTATTCAGCCATTTGAGCGTGAAGAAGAAACAAATATGAACATACATACAAATTTTCACCTTTATAATATTATTAATTAAAACACTACTAAATATAAATATTCTTGTTGAACATTATATTCACTTAAATCAAACCGTTGAATCAGTGCACGCCGATAAATCAATGCATCGGCCCTTTTTATCTCGGAATTGATTGACACATATTATTATTTCAAATCATAATATATAAAAAAACTGAATCAATATATAGCCTATGTCACCCAGGAATAATGTAGCCTTCTACTTATGAAAGAATTTTCAAAATCGGTTCAGTAGTTCCAGAGATTACTTCCTACAAACAAACAAACTTACAAAAATTACCTCTTTATAATATTAAATTTAGTATAGGCTAGCTCCTAGTCTCAGTCCCATTTCATGTCAATGCAGTCGTTTGCGACTGAAAGTTAGCGTGGAAGTCCCATCAAAATCGAACACCACAATAGTTTCCTGTGAATCTGGCAGGAATTCCACTAAAACATGAGAAACTATCAACTCACCTGTACCGCCTCTTCATCTTCTAACAAATGCTCAGAAGTAGACAGGACATTCAATATTTTCCTCTCTATATCCTGCAGCAGTCTCCTATGCTCGGCTCCTTGTGTAGTCAAATCTGATTTGGCTTGCTGCAAGTCTGGACGTTCCCTGGCCACAACTCTCGCTAGGAGTTGAGCTTCTAACCCATCTTTCGCTAACATAAAGTTAACTAGGGTCACTCGGACCCCCACTTCAGGGAGATAGTGGGGATTAGCCAATTTGGTGCTTATGTAGAGCCTGGTGGAACGATGCCTCGATTTAACATCATACATTTTGACTGGCCTCACAGTCGTAGTAACTTGCCTTCTGCACATAGGTCGTGGGTTCGATTCCCATCACAAACATTTGTATGACGAACACAGAACATGTTTGTATTCACAAAAAGTATATAAGTATTTATCAGTTCTGGTTACTATGATACAATGCTTAGCTTAATTTGGGTCTAGATAGAGCTGTGTGAAAGTTCTACCAATATTTATTTATATACTAAGTAGTATTTTGCTACCAGTAATGTCGTTCTTCTGATGCGGTAAACGAGATGGCAAAAACGTTATTGGAAACCTGATTATTGAAAAAGTTAATTAAAAGTTTAACAATGTAAACAATCTGTAATTTATAATGAGGACAATTGTGTAAAAAACGGGTTATTCCTATTGTCACCACCTGGTGTCCCTCAGTGGGAGAAAACGGCACAAGTTTGATTTAGTGTCCCTAGCGGGTAACTGCGCAAAATTTGTAGCAATATCCCCCCACTGAGGGGTAAAAAGCATTACATAAATTAATTCAGATAAAACTCACTTGAAATCCTTATTATACTCAACAATAGTGTCACCAATCTTGATACAGAGCGCACCGCCCTGTCTGAATGTTTGTTGTTGGAGCAGTGGCTCCAACATTGGATCCAACTCCTCCAAAACATTCTCCAACAACACCTGAACAATAAAACTGAAGTTACGTCTGTTTGGCGAGCTCATTCTCAAGAGCTCTAAAATGAAAGTACACACATGTCGGATTAATTTGACGAAACCTAAAAAACATGGGCTGATTGCGTTATAGAAAATACACTAAGGTTCCCCAGTTTTATCAGAGTATTATGATGAATGATACACTTTATCTGACTCTACGCAGTGTTGCAAACATTTAAGGAACAAACAACTCCATTAGACAAAAAATATTCTATCAGTTGTCTGATTCCCATAGTACAAGCTAGATATGGCAATAAAAAATAAATTTGGTTAGGTGGCCTGGGTGAAATGGCCATCAATAAAAAAAATTGCTATCTGCCAATGAGTATCGCCGCCCAATTACGAATTTGTGAAGTAAAAATGAAAGCCTACCTCTGAAATTATTCCGAGGCCACTTGGGAACGAAAAGTTTTACGAAACTCTCGTGAGGTGTTTCTCTGAATTGTTTGGTAAAGAACAATGTAACAAAAGCTTTTAATGTAAAGATTTTTGTATTTGTTTTTCCTTACTCTTGTATCGAAATGAAGAAACAATAGAACTACACAATACTATGTACAATTTAATACAAATCACTTTATTCATTATATTTTGTAATGTCTAAACTGGTTCGAAGTCTGGTCTCCTGTGAAATTATAAGCACATGAGACATTCCACCTTCACGTAGCGGAGTTGTCGGCGCATACGATGTGACTTGGGTCTAATCTTACCTAAATAGGGGAGGACCAAATTTGTCTCGCTTGTTGTGGGCAGAGGTTACGAACAAACACCAAATGGACCATCTGCTCGTTTAAATATTGCATTAAAAAAAACTTACAGGTTGTCCAAATTGCACCGCATTCTCCAGAACTCTTCCAAGATCTGCTTGGGTCATGCGAACAATACACATATTATTAGGCTTTTCCATGTTCTTGATCCATCGGTTTGCTTGACCTTGTGGGTCAATCATGAGTGGCCAGCGCCGTGCGGTCCTACAACACATTTTTTACAATCGTTTATTTACTCGCAATATTTATGTTTGTTTAGGATAAAACATTGAAACTGAATTTTAGACCAGTTCCCTTTAATCGAATGAGCTGAAGTTTGTAACTCTCATGTGTTATTAAAAAAAACAAAGTCAGTTTTGAGTATATTGATGGGGTTTGAACAGGCATCAAACTTATCCTTATGACCGTGACCTTATGTTTTGAATATTATTGACGTTTCCAAGCCATTTCTTTATGAATTCTATGGAAATAAAGTTTTTGACTTTGACTTTAACTTTGACTTAGACTATCTTACATGATGATTATAGCACTCTCCACGCTGAAATCATCAGACGGCAGCCCATCTATATTCCATTGCTGTATCGTGACAGGATCTCCGAGAGATTTGATCAGACTGAAATTGAGAGTGCAGACAATACCGCAGTCGTGGCATGCTTGTGCCCACTTTTTAACCTGTCAACATAATATATCAAAGATAGATTGAAGCTATAAGCTTCAGTCTATCTTTGATTTTAACATGATAGGTACAAGAATGAGCAAGAATTACTTGTCCAATTCTGAAGATGGCTGTGAACGGTCCAAGGTATGCGATTATACCGGCAGCAATCAAGATATCACCTGAAACGTAAGAATTCAGTCATTTTTCAAGTACTTTTAATTATTTCGTATTTATACGGGAAATAAACGACGGATAACAATAAAGGTTCAAAATGGCACACAAACAGTTGTTATAAATGTAGTTACAATTTATGGCGACACGGTAGTACGCACGAATAAAGTAATTAGATAAATACTTTGAGCAGTAAAACGAAAAAACCGACTTCATTGCCAGTTAACGAGAATGATTCGTCAGTATCTCGTATACTTGTATATAATTGATTAGTTATTTTAATTTTAAAACCAAATTATTTAAGCAGTTATCTGAAATTTCCACGGGACAATCTGAAAGTATGATCCTTTCAAATAAAAAATATTTTTCCAAATAGGTTTCTAAATGAGGGCGATCTGACGTAACAAACATAAAAAATACAACGGAATAGAGAATCTCCTCCTTTTTCTGAAGTTAGTAAAAAATAAGAGAAGTTGCAAACCTGTAAGTGAATTGTAGGTTTCTCTGAGAGACTTGGCAATCTGTGTCCACCTGGTTTTCTCCCCACCCAGTCCAGATATGAGCATCTCGGCACGTTTCAACTTATTGCTGCAATCCATCACTTCATCATCGAGCATCTTTTGCTGTCGGCTCTGCTCCGCTAGAGCATCCTCCAGCTTGCCTAATTTCATTTGGACCTTAAGACCAAATAATAATCTGTTATGGAGTTACAATAATATGAATATGAATCAGCCTGCGTTACTGAATCCGCCTGATTTAATTGGTAATCGCCTGTATACCTTATTGATCCGATTCTGAATATTCTTACAAAGAACAAGAAATTTGGAAGAATACATTATTCGCGAGGGCTATTTTACATTTTAATAAAGATTCGAGCGGTTAATTCTTAAAGCTACTCGTGCGAAGACGAGACGGGTCGATAGTACAAAATATAAATGCGCTTCCGACAGCCAGCTGGAAATAAATATTTTCAACCTAAAATGTTAATATTGTCGAGTAACCTCTCGGAGTTGCGCCTGTTTGACGGCCAAAGCAGCCATTGCCTTGTCGTACACGGCCTGCGCCGCCGCCAATCTTTGCTTCTTGGGTGCTACCACTTTAGCCACCTTGTCATATTTCGTCATCGCAATCACCCATTTGCACATACCTAGGTGGGGAAACACGGCAAATAAACTGAACAAGAGAATAACCAAACAAATGCTGGAAAGCAAATTGGTTAAAAAAATATATATACGTGTATATGAAGAAATGGAGCTCCACAGTCTGGGCAATACACCCAAAAAATTTGGAAAGATCTTCACTTCATGAGGAGAATGGCTGGTATATAAAAAGTACATGTTGAGGTTTGCAATCGTTTATTTCAGTAAATTAGTCAAGTTTTACTCAGGTTGAGCGAAAAATAGCGATGACAGTAAAAGCAGAAGCGAAAAGCGATACCTTCAGCAGCGAAAGACACAGCTCTGATTTTTTCAGGGACAAACCCATCGTCTTGCATCACCGTGGCCATCAGTTTCTTCATAACTGGCGGTGGGATATTATCTTTATCGTAGTTCTGCAATGACTCCAGGAACTTGATATCGTTGAGCAACTTCTTCGAGGGCCCCCAGTAATCTTCGATAGTACCAACCCCGGAGGGATTCGGAATTTTGTCAGGTTTTACTTCCTGTTTTAAGGTAAGCAACAAAAATTAATTAGTGCTTTATGTAGATACTGTGGATAGCTATATTACATTAATTCAGCATTATTTTTTTATTCACTATAATTCTGGATAGCATAAAATTCACTATGAAAGTCTAATTATGTCGGCAAATATAGTCTTGAAAATATCAGAAAGTTTATTTAATAGTCTGCATTGTCGTACTACGGAGGAAAACACTGAACAATAAGCATCATTAAAATATAACAAGGCAAAATAAAAGCTACAAACACACCAACGCAAGAAGAAGCCATACTATCGTTTGTTTTATAAGAATAGCTAACGAGCAACCAATTCTTTATGCATGGGAAATATGTTTGGTATATGCTATTATAATTTTTAGCAAAATCATACTAGGTTTTTACCTACTATGATTCCGATATGCCAAAAACTGCCAAAAAAAATATATTATTACATGAATACCTGATAAAATATTTACACTTCAAGATTTTTAAAGATAATGCCTTAAGATGAAAATATACCTTCAAGATACAAATAGCTTCCATGACAAGTTTGATCCCTCTAGGAGGGCTCTTCATAGTTTTGATGAAAGTAATGTCCTGCGGGGTGAGCGTGTCTAAAGCCGCCAGCGCAGAGTTAAGGATCGGCATCGCTTCAGCCAAATCAGCATCGCATTCGTCTTTGATAGCTTGTGCTTCTTTCGCCTGAACAGAGAGTCTACTTCAGAATCAAAGATTTATTTTATTCTCAGTGGATAAGCGCAGTCTTAAGCATGCTGGCTAGTGCCTAGTAATAAGTTATCTGGTGCAATCGGTGCAATACGGGGAAAACTAGTTTTGTCTGTGGGAAATACACTGGTGTAAAAATGTGCAGTATTATAAAATTGGAGCTACTTGTCATCAGATTCCTGTTGTCGTCGATGATGGATTTTCACCACTTAACGAAGAATTTGTCCAAAAATTTCATTATATGTGCTGCTGATGATATGTTTTTAGGGATAAATAAGCAGATCCAACTTGCTGGCCATCGTAGAATCTCGCAAAAGCTAGTCCAGTCTCCTGAAATAATTCTTCCACTACTCTCAGCTACCACTGCACAAATTTTTAACCTTGATTTTCCAAACTTTAAAAGTGGTAAATACAATTCACCTGTCCTTCTGCAGCGGCCTGGTCAGCCAATACACCGGCTTCTATCAACGCCACTCCTTCTTTCTCCTTTTCCACTTTGGCAGTCGTCTCGGCCACAGCCGCCGCTCCAGCTGCTAATTTCGGCTGAAGGACTTCTAACGCTTTCTGTAATGCTGCTACAGACTTGGCAGCAATCGCCAACTGATCCAGGCCCGTGATATAGCGCTTTTCACTGGTCAGTAGTTCCCTGGTAGGAGAAAATATAAACAACAAGTAATTTCTGAACTGGAAAATCACTGTCATAAAGAATGGAATATGATGAAATACATTTTATAACTAGGAGGGCCCTCGTTGCTCGCGTCCGTAGGTGATAAACCTTTGAATCCCTACACGTGTCCCCCGGGTGGTGCAAAAGGACCAACCCAAAGTAACAATAGAACTTGTGCTATTTTACAGCGACAAAATGTGTAATTTTTAAGAAATTAAATATAGAATATAAGAAAATAGTAATTAGACTGATGACGAGACATATTTTCACACCTAATTTATTATAATTTAATTTATTATGTGTTTCATATATGAAAATAAACTTTATTCTATTATATTCTATTCTATTTCACCCGGAGAAGTACTGCAACCACACCTGGTAATCTGCCGCAAAACAGTGCTGCACTGGTGTTGCTGTGTTCCGATGGAAGGGAGTGGGGTGCCGGTGAAATTACAGGCGTATGAGACGTAACATCAGGTGATGGACGCAACGCAATGCGACTTGAGTCATCTCGCACTTTGGTGGTCACAACTTGAGTCGTATTGCTGTTTTCTGTGGGCCGCGATTACCACTTATCATCAGGTAGGCCGTCAGCTCGTTCTATCACCTTAATAATATAAAAAAAGTAAAAAATAATCAAGGAGGCTAATGAATCCCTGGATTGAAGGACGTTACTGAACTCACGTTCGTTTCTTATTCAGTAGAGTCTTGAACATATTAATCAGCTCCAAGTAAGCAGTTGGTGTGACGTAATTGTATCTCTTGAGCCTGAGTAAGAACTGTCTGGTCAACCCTTGTGTGTCTGTGTGGAACATTTGACACAGCTTGATGGCAGTATCCCGTTCCAGTTGCGTGAGCTCTACGTCTTTGAGGAAGCGAGTGGCTACCGCGAGCAGGGCGTCAGATGGCCATTCCTGTCGAAAGATAATACAAGATATGTATAACAAATTCAACAAATAACAACAGCAGCTATCCACATTCATTGCAAATTTACTTATTAAATAAAGTTCCTTCCATAAAAAACAGATAGTTTACTATACCATATATTTACTATAAATCGCTATTTTACTAAACTAGACCCTAAATTTCATACATACACAGCTCAGTTGGTTAGTAAATCTGCCTTCTACTCTAGGTCACGGGTTCAATTTCCCCCCATGACAAATATTTGTGTGACGAACATTTATGTTTGTTCTGTGTCTGGGTGTTGATATGTATTTATATATATGTATTTACAAAAAAGTATAAATGTATTATACCAGTCATCTGGTTCCTACAGTACAAGCTATGCTTAGTTTGGGGCTAGATGGCGATGTGTGAAATGTCCACCAGTGTTTATTTATTTATTTAGATACCTGGAACCAGTCGATGGTGCAGCAATTGACAAGTGAAGGGAACTTGCGTATTCTGGTTCGTAGCGCAGTCCCGGCGGGTGACATGGCCAATACTATGTGCAACTGATCACGGACGATAGACACGAAGTAGGCGTACAGAGCTGTTGGACTGCCGTCGGTTTGCATTGATTTATCACGTTGACGGTCGATCTAAACACATATAGTGATGAAAACCTAAGAGAAGATACAATCTAGCCAGACACAAATTTGTTCAGCAGAGCTCAAGATGAGAGAGAATAAGAAGAACATTGACTTGGGTGTTATATGTATGCATTTACAAAAAAGTATATAACTATTATATCAGTTGTTCGGTTCTCAAGATACAAGCTATGCTTAGCTTACTTCAGGGCTAGATGGCGCTGTGTGAAATGTCCACCAATATTATTATTATTATTATTAATATATTACTTACAACTCTCATTTTCTCGCACAGTTCGGCCTTTTCATCAGCTCCGAAGATATTTGGCACTTCGCCGGAGTTCAGCATATTGTTAACGTCTTCTAAAAATCCTTCCTCTTTAATCTATTTAACAAAGTATAATAAGTTTACGTATTTATTTATAAAATTACACACAAAATGTTTGTCATATTTACCTGTGACTCGATGAACAAAAACACCATGTGTAAATCCGGTGTACTGGATTTTTTCAACAATGTTTTCAAGTCCTCACGCCACTCGTTCTTTCCGTATGTTCTACTCATTTCCACCTTGAAGAACAGGATATTTAAATAAACAGATTGAGTTATAAGAAGCAATTGTACAATTGGCCTCACAGCTCAGTTGGTAGTAACTGCCTTCTCAGCTGAGGTCGTGGGTTCGATTCCCACCCAGGACAAACATTTGTGTGACGAACATTGATGTTTGTTCTGTGTCTGGGTGTTAATATGTATTATATGTATGTATTTACAAAAAAAAAAATATAAGTATTGTATCAGTTGTCTGGTTCCCATGATACAAGCTATGCTTAGCTTACTTTGGGGCTAGATGGCGCTGTGTTAAATGTCCACCATTATTATTATTATTAGTATATCAGTCGTCTGGTTGCCATAGTACAAGCTATGCTTAGTTTGGGGCTAGATGGCGCTGTGTGAAATGTCGACCAATATTATTATATTAATTGACAAACACACCTGGAACAGGTCGTATTCATTGATATGAGCTGCCAGCCGAGTCAGGGACTGTCTGCCGGAACCACCGAGTCCGACAAGCAAGGCGTGCGACCGGGGCTGGGTGAGCACCCGGCATATACGAGACACGTGTTCTATCGCGAATCTGAGGATAGACCAAGCTCATGATGTAAGTATTCACTTCACAAAATTCCATGAAGGAACAAATCGACTGTAGCAATTAACATGGTCGTATGTGAAACATGGATACAGCCGTTCAAAGTTTCAAATATGAATAAAGTGAACACTTACACTACTTTTTCCACTTAGAAAAACAGAGATGTTTGATTTTAGAGATTTAATAAGTTACGGGGGTATTTATAGTTTATAGGCCTTTTATGCAATAAAATGAAAATCGCATAAATGTACATCCGACATTGTTAATTGCTACAGTCGAAGTTATTCTATTAAGTCTTATTAAGTCCTCCTATTTTTAGGGATTGAGTAGAAAAAATGGTTTTCAAAGAAAACTGAACTAGTCACGTACTTGAATAAAACAAGATTCATCGGTTTCTTTGACATGTTATTGAACTCGACAAGGAAAGCGTCAACGGTTGAGTTCAGATGGTCCATATTTGTAGTCTCCATGTAAAATCGCGTGTCCACCTTTGGATTGGCAAAATCACAGTAGATCAAGTTTCTCAGGTGGAGATCTGTGATCTGTGAACAAAGCTTATTTGAACAATCCAGTTTAGAGGAATAAATTAAATAAAAATTCGTATGAAAATATCGACGGTTGACCGCTGACTTATCGTAAGCGACAATTTTACCCAAATAGCATTTTTTATCGAAAGTGATATTTTAAGCTATAACGCAGTGTGTTGTAGAAATTTCCCGCCAAAATACGTTATTTCGAATATAAAACGAATGCAAAGTTTATCGTTAGCATGCCATTTTTCACATTTTATTTAAAAATATCACTTGCAAATAAACATTGCTATTTGGGTAAAATTGTCGCCTACGTTAAGTCGGCGGTAAAGGCATAGAGCCTTCATCTTCAATCTCTTTTACTCCACACGCCTGATCAATATCAACTATGACATTTCACTGATACCTTATCTTTGGGTCCATCCAACAATCTGGAAAGCATCTTATCGAAATCGTCGTTAAGACACAATGCGGTGGCTTCTCTAAGGCATTGGACGAGCCATTGTCTATCTTTTTCTTCAACCAGTCGATCGGAGAACACCCGAAGGCACTCGTGTACCCACAGACGTTTTATGGACTGAAGATCTGGAGTTACTTCTGGGACTGATAGAAGAACACCCTAAAAACACGAAGCTCAAAAATTTTTCTGGTAAATTTTTTACATTACATCTACGCCATCTAGCCCAAAATTAAGCATAGCTTGTAAGGGAACCAGATGACTGATACATATTATGATACTTATTTACTTTCTTGTAAATACACACCTACATGTAGATACGTATTAACACCCGGACACAGAACAAAGATCTTTGTCACACAAATGTATAATCTATGTGGGAATCGAACCCACGAACTACAGCGCAGAAGGCAGAGTTTCTACCAACAGAGCTGTGACATTCAAATATAGAAGCAAAAGCAGAACCAGTATTAAAAAAAATAACAATTTAGTACTTACCAGTATTACTCTGGAGAAATCACGTAGGTTGAAAGTGTAGTGAGATTTGGACGGTGTAGGTAAGAGATTCAAACGACATTGCTTGTACACTTCCAGTGTGCCTTGAACTAATTCCTCAATACAAGGATCGAACTCTTTTGAGAATCCTCTGAAAAAAAACAAACCATGAACCAAAGAGTTCGTTGTGTCATCGTAATCCTTATTGCAAAATTTACCTGGTGTCCAGATGCCACAACATTATTCTTTCAAAAATCACTTTTAGAGTCTCATCGTCGAACTCGTCGATGCAAAAGAACGAAAAATGCCTTGAGAATCTAGGAGTGATAAGCTTTGCACCTGGAGTTGGCTTTCCCATTGCGCACATAAACTGGAAAATAATCACATCTATAACAATTAATTCAATTGCAGTGCCTGTTTGTAATACCAAAATAACGGCTTTCTAATGCAAAATTATAGTCTTTCTGTCTGTATGTTTGTTCAGGGTAATCTCCGAAACAGCTGAACCGATTTTGACGAGACTTTCACTGGCAGACAGCTGATGTTATAAGAAGTAACTTAAGCTACTTTTATTAAAAACTCACTAAACTGAATTCAAAGCCAGTGAAGCTAGCTTTCTTTTCTGTGATACAGTTACGGAACGTGCCTGGTAACCTCTGCCCATAACAACCGATGCGACTTCTGTACTTCCCTACAAAGTACAAGACCCAAGTTGCATCGTATGCGCCCGCAGCTCTGAGAGGTGTAGATGGAATGTCTCATGTGTCTATAATTTCACCGGCAACTACAACTTTCAAACCGGGCAAAAAAAGGCATGATGGCAGTATTTCCCCGGTCGAACTTGGCGTGAGTTCTTCTGCTCTTACATGATATATTTCTATTTTATTTGGGTCTACTATAGTAGTTAGTTTTTAGTTAGTATTCAATAAACTTGGAAACACTATGAAAGTCACTAAGGATATCAAAGTAATAATGATTCTACCTGAACATCAATAAGATGCATAGCGACATTGATCTTGCGATCATACCACAGTCCCAAATCTATGCCTTGCCTGAGCACTTCGATCGGAGGCTGTGCTCCGTACGTCTCAGATTGAGGCATGCTTACGTCATCGACGAACACTACGCAGTAGCATCCAATCGGAGGACCAAACACACCTAGAAGGAGTTTTTAGTGAACACAAAATTGATAATAATTCTGATACAAAAACACTTCAAAGAAGTTTTTAATGAATACAAGTTGATAGTTATTCTGATCTAAACACACCTAAAAGAAGTTTTTAATGAATACAAATTGATAAATATTCTGATCCCAAAACACCAAAACAGACACCCAAAAGAAGTTGTTTTGTGAAACCGAATTGATTCTGATGATTTACATTTTTCTAAATCAATTTATATAACATTCACAACAGACTGACCTTTTCGTCTTTTATCTAGTTTGCCCATTATGATATCCTGGGTCTGGTTACAGTTGGTTTGAGCCGAAAATGCCATAATCAGAGCTTTGTAAATTTTGGTGTCGACTCTCTTCACCAAATAGTCCTATAAAAAATGAGTATATTTACATATGTATTTCTCATTTTTTTTATATAGTATACGAGCTAAAGTCGTTCGCATGTTATTCGCTTATATATTATTCAGTTTCAACATATATCAAAAGTAAAGAAGCCTTCATCGATTCTCACCTCGCGCGGTGAAAGTCACAGCACTAAAAGTATCATTATAAGAAATCTTAGGATCTATGAAGCAGAAGTAAACCAAATGCACATTTATAATTAAAACAAATAGCCACCTAGAAAAATTAAATTGCTGTGCCCTAACAGGCTTTATGTTTGTATCCTATAAATATATTAAGATCTTAACAACATAGTGCAATAAATGTTTTAAATTTGAATGCCTCCAATTGAGCCCGCCATTAGGGGTATCTGTTCTCCCCATGGAGGGTCAGATAGGTTTTGAACAGGCGTCAAACTTAGTGATAAGTACGCGTGTCCTTATGTTTTGAATATTATTGACGTCTGCCATTTCTTAATGACTTCTATGGAAATAATGTTTTTGACTTTGACTTTGGAATTTGAACAAATAAAAATATTATGCGTCGACTTACGATAATATACGAAGACTTGCCAGTGCCAGTGGGTCCGACCATCATCACCGCCTTGTGGTGCGTCACGAGCAGTTTGAACAGCGCCAGGTACCGGACGCTGTCCAGGGTCGTCACTAGGATCTGATTAGGTGGGGTGTCCCTGCTTATCGCAGGGGCTGATACCACGTCGTCTTGCCACGGCTTCCATTTACCTTTGCCCTGGTAATTAAAGTTTTTTTTTCATGTTATGATCATATTACCAGTAGATAGACTGGTTTACAAAGAAGGTTTGTGTAATTCTCTAGCCTCAAACTAAGCAAATTTTTACTTTTTTTAAGTAAACGATAATAAAGTTTATATAAGTAAACTCTATGACTCTTCTTAGGACTATTTAAGGAGTATACATGTTTAGATAATCTAATATTACCTCTTTGATAAAGCGATAGTCATAAACTAGTCCTTCTTTTGGAATCGAAAATATGTACTGCTTTTCAGGCTTCGCTATTTCTCGAGGGTAGTTGAGAGCTTCTATCACCTAGAGCGAATAATGTTAATGAAATTATAATACATTAACAATCAAATAAATTAGAACAAGTATTTTGAGGTTAGTAAGTACCTTTTCTGGAAACTCTTTATCGAGTAGACCACGAAACAACATATCGAATTTTGGTCGACTGTCGGCTTCTAAGGTTGCTCCAACGGACCAAATACACGAAAAGAAGAAGACACCCTGGACAAAGAAATATTTTGTGCTTAGAAAGATTACAGGTACTTTTAACTGAAAGTAAAATTAACAGTTAAAAGTAAATAAGTTAACTTTTAACAATCAACAAGTATCTTAATTAACGTGAAATATATATTTCACAAAAAATGTGGCAATGTTCGGAACGAGCTGATGGCCCACCTGGTGTTAAGAGCTAACCTACCCATAATAATCTATCCGACATGGGTCCTGGCTTAACCAGGCACGACAAGACCCAAGTCGCATCGTATGCGCCCGTAACTCTGAGACGTGAAGGTGGAGTGTCATGTGCTTGTAATTTCACCGGCAACCACACCTTTAACCTGAACACAGTAACACGAATGCATTACTGCTTGGCGTTAGAAATGGGTATGGTAGCAATACTTCACTGGACGTACTTGTACAAGTTCTACTGCTACTTAATTATCGCTTAACTAATTGGCATTAACTTTAACATTATTTTGTTCTATTCAAATTGATAGGATTGTCAATAAAATATATATCGTAGTTCAAATATAAAAGCTTTTGTACCTCAAGTTGAGCTCGAATATCTAAATCGGATATCTGTTCCACATATTTCTCATCGTAAAAGTCGTCCATAAAAGTGTCGTATATGTTCATGCAGGCGACGACTAGATTGCTTCGTGAGGTTACATACATTTGCTGTGAAAATAAGTCGTAAAAATCAAATATTTAAGTAAAGTTAACAAATTTCTTTATTAGTAAAGGAAAATAGAAAATAGTACATTTAAATTTTCTTTTTATTATGTGAATTAGTTACCGATGACAACCACGTGATTTAAAATAGTAACATCTCTGCCCAAAACAATACGCCCTTAATTCCTCCCCCTTACTTAGTTATGGGAAGACTGTGTGTACTGCACCCGTAACTTTGAGACGTGAAGGTGGAATGTCTCCACATGCTTTTAATTTCCCCGGCAACCACACCTTTTAAACCGAGACCGCAGTATTGCGTACGCTTTACTGCTTGGCGGCAGAAATAGGTGTGGTGGCAGTACTTCCCCGAATAAACCAGGCACAAGTTTTACTGCCTTAAAAAATATTCAAGCTTAACTGACAATGGATAAAGTAGTCAACTTCGATGCGGATTTTACGAAGCAAAATAGATTGTCCGAAATGAACGACTCACCTTTACTTTTCCAGAATACTCTACCAGCCACAGAAGCGGTGACATGAATCTATTGAACAAGGTTCTGATGAGGTTCCTATTAACGCTGTGCAGCGTCGGGGGCAGCGTGTTGAGCCAGGACTCCAACAGACACTTCCAGCCCAGACCTTTGGGCTCCATGTAAATCATACCGCAACGAGATACCTGACAGGAGTGACGCACTAGTAATGTGTGTACATGGACCTAGTGACTGTTTGGCCTCATAGCTCAGTTGGTAGTAACCCTCTCTACGCTGTAGGTCGTGGGTTCGATTCCCACCCGGGACAAATATTTGTGTGACGACCATAGGTGTTTGTTCTGTGTCTGGGTATTGATATGTATCATATGTATGTATTTACGAAAAGTACCTATATAAGTATTATATCAGTTCTCTGGCTCCCATGATCCAAGCTTCGCTTAGCTTACTTTGGGGCTAGGTGTGCGCTGGTGAAAAGTAGATATACAATAATATATTTTTTTAAACTGGCCATTACTCATAATGTCTTGACAATAAAAATAATGACCAGTCAAACTGAAAGTTACTGGTCAAGTAGCATTAGTAGTAGTGCAGGAAAAATTCAAGCTTCATCAATCATTCTGCAATATATTTTTGAAAGGAACAAATACTGTTGATACTATATCTATATTAATCAGTACCAACTGCGCTGACACAGGCCTACTTTCGCGAGCAGGAGTAAATATTGGCTTTAAAATATACCTCAACTGCCCGATCCAAATTGGTAGCTGTGGGGTGTTAAGTCTCATGCGCCTGCAATTTCAATCAATTTATCTCTATCCTTATCCATATCTATCACCTGCATGTAAACTATCCCCCTCTTACCAACTCTATCACCTGAATGTAAACTATCCCCCTCTAACCAACTCTATCACCTGAATGTAAACTATCCCCCTCTAACCAACTCTATCACCTGCATGTAAACTATCCCCCTCTAACCAACTCTATCACCTGAATGTAAACTTTCCCCCTCTTACCAACTCTATCACCTGAATGTAAACTATCCCCCTCTAACCAACTCTATCACCTGAATGTAAACTATCCCCCTCTAACCAACTCTATCACCTGCATGTAAAATATCCCCCTCTTACCAACTCTATCACCTGAATGTAAACTTTCCCCCTCTTACCAACTCTATCACCTGAATGTAAACTATCCCCCTCTTACCAACTCTATCACCTGAATGTAAACTATCCCCCTCTAACCAACTCTATCACCTGAATGTAAACTATCCCCCTCTAACCAACTCTATCACCTGCATGTAAACTATCCCCCTCTTACCAACTCTATCACCTGAATGTAAACTTTCCCCCTCTTACCAACTCTATCACCTGAATGTAAACTTTCCCCCTCTTACCAACTCTATCACCTGAATGTAAACTTTCCCCCTCTTACCAACTCTATCACCTGAATGTAAACTATCCCCCTCTAACCAACTCTATCACCTGAATGTAAACTATCCCCCTCTAACCAACTCTATCACCTGCATGTAAACTTTCCCCCTCTTACCAACTCTATCACCTGAATGTAAACTTTCCCCCTCTTACCAACTCTATCACCTGAATGTAAACTATCCCCCTCTAACCAACTCTATCACCTGAATGTAAACTATCCCCCTCTTACCAACTCTATCACCTGAATGTAAACTTTCCCCCTCTTACCAACTCTATCACCTGAATGTAAACTTTCCCCCTCTTACCAACTCTATCACCTGAATGTAAACTTTCCCCCTCTTACCAACTCTATCACCTGAATGTAAACTATCCCCCTCTAACCAACTCTATCACCTGCATGTAAACTATCCCCCTCTTACCAACTCTATCACCTGAATGTAAACTATCCCCCTCTTACCAACTCTATCACCTGAATGTAAACTATCCCCCTCTAACCAACTCTATCACCTGAATGTAAACTATCCCCCTCTAACCAACTCTATCACCTGCATGTAAACTATCCCCCTCTTACCAACTCTATCACCTGAATGTAAACTTTCCCCCTCTTACCAACTCTATCACCTGAATGTAAACTATCCCCCTCTTACCAACTCTATCACCTGAATGTAAACTATCCCCCTCTTACCAACTCTATCACCTGAATGTAAACTATCCCCCTCTTACCAACTCTATCACCTGAATGTAAACTATCCCCCTCTTACCAACTCTATCACCTGAATGTAAACTTTCCCCCTCTTACCAACTCTATCACCTGAATGTAAACTATCCCCCTCTTACCAACTCTATCACCTGAATGTAAACTATCCCCCTCTAACCAACTCTATCACCTGAATGTAAACTATCCCCCTCTAACCAACTCTATCACCTGAATGTAAACTATCCCCCTCTTACCAACTCTATCACCCGAATGTAAACTTACAGTAGCCGGTGATGCCGCTTCCAAGTCCATCGGCTCGAAAACCAAGTTAGTAGTCGGAGCAAGTTGAATAATTTCGCCGCTCATCAAACACAATTTCTTGTTATCATCCAATACTGTGTTTAAATTTTCTATCCAAATCGCGTCAACTGGTCCGTCAAATACAAGCCATTTTCTGTATGAAATATAATCAAATCAAACCAAATTCATTTATATTCGAAGAACATATATGTAGTCAAAATAAAAGAATATTAAATTTTTTTTTAGTTTGTAACATGGCTTCTTAGACTAGGCGTGCAAACATTTAGTACCAATTAGTGGGTACCTTAATATAATAGAAGATAATTTTAGTAACTATATACAAGCAACCGCCACAGCTTCTAAATGGTGGAATTTACTAAAAGAAATGCGCTTAGTAATAGAACAGCTACAAAAGTATTAGGTATAGTTGCCGGCAAACAACTTGAATGAGTTGGCGTAGTGGGGAAAGTTGGCGCATGTATGAAAAATAAGTTCTACGCGTCGAATGACATTTTCAAGTTGTTTGCCGGCATCTATAACAGGTTTTTTGACAAAGTCCTAGGTCAGCCATTTTGCCGGCCCGTTTATCGCTTTCTTTTAGTGAATTGCTTTCTTTCGTTGCGTGGTTTAGAAGAAGTAAGCCTAGAATTTTTAATTATTACAGCTATTTAACTTTATTTATTCACAAATTATACCAGTTTCAGCGACCACATACCTATTATTATTAGGAGATACAGCGAAAGCCCTGTAGCTGACTGCCAGTATACCATCAGACCACTCATGGGAAACGGGATCAAACTGTCCGTAAAGCTGACCCATTGTGATGGATTTAGGATTTATCACCGTCCATTCGACTGCGTTCTCATCCATCAGACCCTGACAACAAGTGATTCAAATAATCAGCGTTAATTGATATACCTGGCCTTACAGCTCAGTTGGTAACTCTGCCTTCTGCGCTGTCGGTCGTGGGTTCGATTCCCACCCAAGACAAACATTTGTGTGACGGTTATAGATGTTTGTTCTGTATATGGGTGTTAATATGTATTATATGTATGTATTTACAAAAAAAGTATGTAAGTATTCTTTAGGTTGTTTGGTTCCCACAGTACAAGCTATGCTTATTTTGGGGCTAGATGGTGATGTGTGAAGATGATGACGATTATGATACAAGTATGATGATGATGATGACGCAAAAAAATTACACAGCTAATAACAGTGTCAAATTTATTTGCGTCATCATCATCATACTTGTATCATAGTAGTCATCATAGTAGTTAAAAATAATAACAGTAATAAAAAAAAATTTCACTTGTGAAATCGCTTCCCATCTCAGCATGATACCGCTACCTAACGTACTTACTTAGGTAAGAACACATCAAGCTGGAAGCAGCGCTGGTTTTCAGACTGCTCCTTGTCAATCAACATCGTTCACATACACCACTAACCTTCTCAGCCACCAATCCCAAAGCAGCACCGAGAGCGTGATAGCATTTCGTCTTCCCGGAGAATGGAAATCCAACCAACATCAAGCCGTGTCTAACCAAGATCATTTCATATAATTGGAGTACCTAGGAAACCACAAAACAATTACTTAGAAAAATATTAGTTCAAAATATTTTATTTATTTATTTATTTATTACGGTATATTAATATGTATTTTAATAATATTAATACGTCACTTCACGAGAGGTGGTGACCCAGTGGTATAGACCCCGAGTCTCAATCCAATGTTCGCTGGTTCAGATCCAGACATGCACCAATTGGTTTTTCACTTTCAAAATGTATGTGCGCAATACCACGTTCTCAAATCGGTGAATGAAAACATCGTGAGGAAACCGACATGTCCTAGAACCAAAATTCGAAGACATGTGTCAAGTGCATGAAGGGAGCCTGTTTGAGGCGCACTTTAATTCTTTCATCACACTAGTTCCAGAAAGCCAGTGAACTAGTACCTAGTAGTCAATTCAGGCTGATTTCTTTCACTTCCAACAAGATATACGGTGTCAAACGGGGTTACTAATAGAAAACATATACCTTTTCAATGAAGAAGTCGTTTGCTTGCAAATTAAGAGGAACGCAAACTTCCTTGAGGCATGTTACCAAATGGGGCAACCCAGCCAACGGTAATGGCAAACCAGGGAACAAGTCTCCAATAATACCCTGAAAGAATACAACTATTGCTCAAAATAGAACATCATAAAGAAAGTCTCATTAAATAATGCCTCTGAAAACGTAATTTCTGTTCGACAGCCATATCATAAAGAACTGTTACCTTAAAGACCTTTTACCATAAAGACCTATTACCATTTATTTATTTTGTAATTGAATCTGACGGCCCACTTGATGTTAAGTGGTAACCGCCACCCATAGACAACAATAATACGAATCAAGTACACTCCTCCAAAGCATGAGATGACCTAAGTCACATTGCGTTGAGTCCATCACCCCGAGACGGGGATGTTACGTCTCATTCGTCTGCAGTTTCACCGGCACCCACTCCCTTCCACCGGAACACAGCAACACGAGTGTATCACTGCTTTTCAGCGGATTACCAGGTGCGGTGGCAGTAACTACTTCTCCGGGCAAACTTGGCACAAGTTCTACTGCTACAAGAACCATAACGACCTATTACTATAAAGACCTATTACCATAAAGACATATTACCATAAAGACCTATTACCATAAATACCTATTACCATAAAGATTTGTTACCATAAAGAGGGGCACATCATGCTCCAAGAACTTGGGCAGATTGACGTCTTTGATGGACCGCAGCAGGATAACATCCTCGTCCTCGTCAGGATATCGCAACTTGAGAGCGCCGGCGGCACGCAACACGGATTTAACGGCTCGCATTCCTAAAACACTTGACATTTAGAATAATAAATTAAAATTATTTTCTAGTTCTGAAGAACTGGCTAGCCAATGATAAACTGAACGGCCTCACAGATCAGTTGACAGTAATTCTGCCATTTGCGCAGTATGTCGTGGGTTCGATCCCCACCCGGGACAAATATTTGTGCCACGAAGATGTTTTTCTGTGTCTGGGTATGGTTTAACATTTATTTATTAACACATAAGTATTATATTCGTTATCTAGTTCTTGCCTCGGTTGGGGCTAGATGGCGTGTGAAAAGTCCATCACTATTTATTTTTATTTATTTATTATTCAGTAAAAAGGTGTATTTAGAATTTGATTAAATGAGAAATGTTTTCATACCGTAATCGTAATGGCTCTGTGACGACAGCTGTTCCGAGCATAATCGGTAAGTGGCCACAATTTTTACGGCTAAAGGTTTCGCGTTCAGGTATCCAAAGGCGTACAGCTCAATTTCAGATATAAGCACGTAATCTGGCACCATCATGGCTACTGACCGGAACAGAGCCTAAAAACAAAAAAAATACAAAAGCTAACTTTAAAGACTCAATCGAATCAGACACGAATAAACAAATATTAATATTAATAGTTTTTTATTTTACTATGCGAATAAGTTACATAGTGAGCTAGATAGCCCACTTGACATTAAGCAGTAACCTCTGCCTATAACAAAACAAAACGTCTTGGGTCGACCCCTACCTACGTATGGGAAAAGAAGAAAAGAAAAGGAGAGACGTTCAGACGTGAAGGTGGGGTATCTCATGCGCCTAAAATATCACATCTTGAAACCTGAACACATTAATGCTACACATGTGGCTATGGTGGCAGTACTTCCACGGACAAAGTTGCCATAAGTTTTACTGCTACTGAATTATGCCAATTATTTTCATCTTCCACAAGACTCTTTCCGATACTGAACTTAGCCGGTTGGAATGGTAAAGTTAAATTCACCTTCAAGTTATCGGGCAGTTCTGAACGGCCAGCGTAACCTGGGTTCATCGTGATGAATACAGCGCAAGACGGGTCCAGCTGCAACAGCGTGCCTTCGAACAGAAGTTCGGTTGAGCCGGAGTTGATTCCGCGCTGAATGGAGAGAATCTGCTGAGCCACCACGGACAGCACTTCAAGATCAATACGATTGAATTCGTCAAAGCAGGACCAAGCACCGCAAGATGCCAAACCCTGGAAAAAATATTACCATACAGTACAGTACACTCATAGCTCAGTTGGTAACGCTGCCTTCTGCGCTGTAGGTCGTGGGTTCGATTCCCATCCAGGACAAACATTTGTGTGACGAGCAGATGTTTGTTCTGTGTCTGGGTATTGATATTATGTATGTATTTACAAAAAAAGTATATAAGTATTATATCAGTTGTCTGGTTCCCATAATACAAGCTATGCTTAGCTTACTTTGGGGCTAGATGGCACTGTGTGTAATGTCACCAATATTTATTTATTATCTGTTTATGTTTAGTATACAGTATTTTAAGTACATTATACAATATTTATCAAGCACAAATTTTAAGTTATAATAACTATGCTATTCGAAATATTCGTCAATGTTATTTTACCTTGAAGAATTTCCCAAGTGCAAGATAGTCCAAACCATCAGAGCAGTTGAATACGACGCACTGCTTGGCGACAGCTTTGGCCAAATCTTTGGTTGTCTCAGTTTTACCAGTACCCGCGGGACCCTCCGGGGCACCACCTTTAAGTAATAAACCAACAAGTTCAATTTGATCTCCTAATATGACTGACTGGCCTCACAGCTCAGTTGGTAGTAACTCTGCCTTCTGAGCTGTAGGTCGCGGGTTCAATTCCCACCCAAGACTAATATTTGTGTGACGAGCATTGATGTTTGTTCGGTGTCTGGGTGTCAGTATGTATTATATGTATTTATTTACAAAAAAGTATAAAAGTATTACATGAGTTGTCTAATTTTCATGACACAACATTTCACAGCGCCATCTAGCCCCAAAGTAAGCTAAGCATAACTTGTATTATGGGAACCAGACAACTGATATCTCATCAAACATGTTCGTCACACAAATGTTTTGATCTGAGTGAGAATCGAACCCAAGACATACAGCGCAGAAGGCACGGTTACTACAACTGAGCTGTGAGTCCAATTAATTTCAATAAACTCAAACAGATTTATATAAATAAATAAATAAGCGATGAAAAAGAGCTGCATTCAATGATTCTGACATCCGCGTTAAACCTAGAATACCTTTCTCACATTCCAAGAGTACTGACTTACCCAAATTCAAATGCAAAGCTCCGAACAGCGTCCTAAAGCACCTATCTGTCAGTGGAGTGACCACAAGTCTGCCGGTGTTACCCAAGTATTCGTAACCGTACATTAGCTGGGAGTTGATCATGCGTGTAGCAATCTGCATTGTCAAATCTTCTTGTTCCTGCGAAAGTATATACATAGTTTCACGCCTTTATCACCGAAGGGTTAGGCAGAGCTTCAGGGAGTCACCTTTCACCTTGTGGCTTACATTATCGTGGCAACCTAGATGTGAAGAAGGTCGAGCTCGTCGCTGCAATTTTTTTTCTCATGAACAACTGTTCTAGCCCTGTAATTCATAGCCACAATAATCCGGTAGCCAGGAAAGATCTTGTACCAAAGAAATTACCAACAAGTCCGGGCGTAAAATAATGATATGCTTTGTTGAATAAAAACTCAGGTTAATTAAGAGCGCAGGTTTTCAATAGCGATCAAATTTGATCAGTTTAGTGCATACCTCCCAATAGTAACGAATTTGTGAAAGCCAGTTGAAATCATTATCCGTTTGGACGTTACATTCTATCAACAGCATCAGTACATCTCTAGCGTGTACGTCCAGTACCACCAACGCTCCTAGAAATAACACAGATTATGATGGCATTCTATCACATAATAAAAATAATAACGATTCTTCATTGTCCAATTACAAAATTCAATTTTAAAGATATTTCATGAAAATACATAAGTCAACCAGAGTAAGTAAAAATTCGTAAAATAAATACTAATATAAGATTTCTAATTCATTAAAATTGAACTAAACCAAATCCAATGCAAGTTATGTCACATGAACTCAGCGCAAATTATATCAATACACAAAGTTAAATCATATAAACGAAGAAAAAATTACATAAATTATAAAATAGAATATCCCCCGATCATTCCAATTTAAAGATCAATGGGCAGTTTGGTATGCAGTCCTATGTGTATCATTAAGCCTTCAAGAAAGCTTTGTAAAATTAAGATGTTTATATTTACTAAATTATACTGTGTACTGAATGTTGTAATTCTTACATTAATCATTTTATGCGATTATTTATATTTTTTTAATGGATTAATAATGAATTTATTAGTATAACTGGTGTTAATGCCGTTCTCGTTAATTACATTAAATAAATAAAAATCTCACCGAGAGTGATTCTGTTTTGCAAACTCAATTCTCCACGCACGAGATCGACAATCTTGGAAATCTGAAAGTTGCACTTGTCCCAGTAGGCACGCATCGCAGGTATACTGATGTGTATAGCCTCGGTCACCTCCGACGTCCAGAACGTCATTGCGATACATTGAACCTAGATGATGTTATAAGTTTAAGTAGGACTTGTGAAATTTGCATACGGCAGAAGGATCAGAGTTAAATTAATTCAGTAGAATGAGTGCTTTGCGCAGTATGTGTGTAACTTTAAAAGATAAAGTGAGGAGCAGTGTGATAAGAGAGTGGTGGAGTTGAAGAAGACGTAGTGATGAGGTATGAAAATTCCTCCCTAGGTACGAAAAATAGGGTAAACTTACAGCTTGTCCAGGCCACACCAGCACCCAGTGGTCTCGAGGACACTGAGAGTAGTCATCATAAGATAAAGCCACAACTTCGTGCACAGAAGCTTTCATCGACTTTTCCAATTCCAGTAACCATTTTTCCACCTTGAACGAAATATCCGATGATCAAGAAACCTCTGACTACAAAATTGCCAAGAATAAAAACAGTAAATCACAAATAATGACTTCAAATAATGGTTTTAGGTGGTGGGTTTGATTCCCACACAGGACAAATATTTGTGTGACGAACATGGATGTTTCCTATGTGTCTGGGTGTTAATATATATCATTATTATGTATGCACAAACAAATATTATTTAAGTAGTCTATCAGTTGCCAGATTCCCTTAGTCCCAAGCTATACTTAGTCTACAACTAGATGGCGCTTCTGAAATGTCCACTAAATGTATTACTTATTATTATTATTATTATTTATTAATAACATGACAACCAAACGAAGTGTGCAATAAACAAAGATAAGAGAAGAGTTTCATGTTACTTGGCCTCTTGCAGCGGCAGTGTTGATAGTCATCGTCAGCAACACGAACTCCCCTTCTGAAGACTTCATATGTGTCACCACCATATCCTCCGTGAAGGTCAGCTTCGACATACCCTCGAAGCATTTCTTGAGGTGCGGTTGTACACTGAAAATGTGATGAAGAGTGGGTTTTGTGAAGTTTAGTTAATTTCCTAAACACAAGAAAAATCATAATATTCAGAGTAGAAGAGCTAAAAACTCATCGTCATTGTTATCTTCAACTCACCGCATAGGATCTTTCGTCTCAGATAAGATCTCCAGTAATTCATCATTGGACAAGAAGAAGAAGCGAGGGAAGTACAGACGCTTCTTTTCCAAATAAGCGTTGAGTCCACGTTGGACCATCTCGAGCAGGTTGTTCGATTTCTTAAGCCGGTCTAGCATTTTCTCTATCATAATAACGTCGAGTACGCGAGGCTCGGACGAAGCGGCCTTCATTATCTCACGCCACATCTGTTCCGAATAAAAGAAAGAAAAAGTATTAAAAGGGCATTTGAAGCGCACTTAAATCCTTTCACCACACTAGTTCGTGAGAGCTATTGACAATATTGGTCTATTATGAGTAGTAGTGCTCCAAACGACATAAAAAAAAACAACAAAATATATGCTAACATACAGAAGTAGTGTTTACTTCTTATACTTCTTAAACACACTAAATATCTTAAGACTTAAAAGAAGATCAGACCTTATCAACAGCACTGAATCTTCTGCCTTCCTCCGGGATCTGCTGCTGAATGTCGGGAGAGGAGAAAATAGGCTCGAGATACATCCAAGTGGCTTGCACCTTCAACCACTCATCGAGGATTTCTTGGAGTAGAATCAGTTTGCCTTCCCAGTCACTAAAACCATTTACTAAAATTAACGTAACTGGGCTAGACCTAACAGAGGCTTAACTTAAAAGTTGATTAGTAAAGCCTATTTTGTACATAGCAGCTATTACGCTGTTAACACTTCAAATTTGATGCAAAAGGTGTGGATTATATAAATGTCAAAATGGACATACTAAATAACATCCTCGAACGGTTTGATGTAAGGAGAATTCTTCATTGTCTGAGTCTTGACTATGTGGTCATCCAAAAGCAGCTGAATTTCGTCTACACCCGAGAGAATGTAAGTACCAGTATCCCTGAAAACAAAAACAGTATTAACCAAGTCAAACAGACTTCAGTGTATAAGAATGAGAAGTAAGTGTTACTTGTAAGGCAGAATATCGAATTTGAGATCGGCCCATTCCTTCATCATCTTGTCCAATGCTTTTTCTAAGTTGTTTTCTTTAGTCGCTGCTTCGGATATGCTCTCGAACTTCTCAATGTAATCCACCAGGTTGAAATCTATCACTTTCTCTAATGACAGTTCCTCATCGACAACTATTGGGAAACCGACTATATCCGAAATTTTCTCCCAATGGCGCGGCTTCATACCAGGATTACCGAGTGTTTGAATAATGGGCAAGTGAGTCTTGAATTCATCCATTTTTTCTCTAAAACAAAATATAAATATAAATAATTTTAGGTTTTACCTATTTTTGGTTTTACCACAGATTTTTGAGCCAATACCTAACAGAACACGCAAGTTTGTATGTATCCGGTGTTTCCTGGAAGGACTTTTCCAACTTGTAGACGATTTTGTAATAATATCCAACATCGCCTTCAATATCCTCAGGGTCAAAGCTTCCCACCTGTAAAATATTTTAGTAAAGTGCTAATCCATTGAGATAGACTGCTTGGAATTAGGATGGGACTCTATAAATCACCTTATTTTTCATCCACGTATCATGTTTGTCCAAGAAATCATACCCCGCGTCAAACAGTTTTTTGAAGGGCACAAGTTTATCATAAACTGCTTTTCTCTTCGGATACTGAGAGAGTTCCCATCCGAACGATGTTTCTTCTTCATTGAATTGGTCAATCTTTGTCAAAGCGTTTGCCAACCTTGAAAAAGTGTTATGAAATTGACACAAAAGTTTACAAACAACGACCCTTTTGCCTATCGTAACAAAAATATTAAATAAAGATTCTACAAGGACAATGAATCTTGCTAATTTTACAACTGCCATTATCCAAACTAGCTTACTTCTCGTCCAGATGTCGAGCACGAGAGACGTATTTTGGCAATTCATTGATTTCTCCCCAATATTGTAGCTCATTGCATTGCATTTCGAAGATTTGCAGATCATCAATGAATTTGGCAATGCGGACCTAAAATTAATAAAACCATCAGATCAGTCATCTTTGTGTTCTAACTACAGACTTTCAGTTTTACCTTCAACAGTTCTTGATACTCAATCTTCTTTTGATCACAAATTACTTTGGATTCTTCTATCACCCCGGGCATGCGTGAATACCTTTAATAAAATATTTTTTGTTATTTTGATAGTGTGTGGAATTAGAAAGATATCAGCCACACTGATTGCAACGCATACTTATGAGCAGAACCATAATAATAATAAATAATAATAATATTGGTGGACAATTCACACAGCGTTATCTAGCCCTAAACTAAGCATAGCTTGTACTATAAAAACCAGACAACTGATAGAATACATATATTTTTTTGTAAATAATTACATATAACACATATTGACACCCAGACACAGAACAAACATCTATATTCGTCACACAAATGTTTGTCCTAGGTGAGAATCGAACCCACGACCTACAGCGCAGGAGGCAGAGTTACTACCAACTGAGCTGTGATGCCTGTAAAAGAATTATAATCACTTCTCAGCAATACTGTTGTAACAGTTCTCACCAGTGAAATGACTGGTTGTTCGCCTTCATTTCCAAAGGCGTAAACGTAGTGTAATCTCCCAGAAACATGATATATTTCAAAACGTTTCTCAGTTTGTCTTCCATTTCTGATAGCATCACGTCTTCCACCTTCTTGGAATAAGCGATCAGATCCATAAGAGCTGCTGTGTCAGGCGGTGGAGTGAGCAATGTATTGGCTATTGTGGAGTATTCTTCGAATATTCTAGAAAGAGTATGGAACAATTGCTTTTTTTGTCAACGGATCAAGTGGATTACAAAGAAAAAACACTTGTTACATTATTAATTTGATGATAAGAAAGTGTATAGATTTCAATTGCAAAGTAGAACAAATTTAGTTGAAAAATACTAACGCCCTGATCATATTCTGATAGTCCTCCGTCATTCTCCTAAGCAGTGTATTGGCTAGTCTGGTCGCCGCTCCCCTGAAAGAGTTTATGAGATCTCCTCTCTGCATCCGAAACATGCCAATAACAATAGTTCCTTCAAGTTTGGAAGGAATTTCTCGCGCAAGCTCCACATACTTGACAGCTTCTGCGCAGTACTCTTCAAAAGTCTTCTCTGGATCTGAATTAATGAACTTCTCCACTTTTCCCAAGGACTGGAATATGTGAGATAGTTTCCATGGAGATTTTAAGTATAAATAGAAACTGAAAACTGATATTTTATGGCAATCATCAAGAACTTACATCACCATTCAACAAGCAGACATAATCGTCAAAATCCTGTACGCGAAGCTCAGGCCCGATTCTTTGATCGCTTATCAAATCGCCGACAAGTTTTTTGTATTCTTCCACCAAATCATTGTCTATAATAGGCTAAAAAATAACAAATATTTATAAGTATTATCAAAAAATTATACTTATTGTACGAGTTTAACGTTACTGTACATACCTTGAGAGTAGCTCTACCAGTTCCGATGTAATCCTGATAGAGCATGGTCTCCAAACGAGGTGATTGTCTACATGCGTCCATCAGAAAATCATAGAGAAGGCAGAGCTGGTCTTTGAACTGTTTGAAGGAAGGCTCAAATTCGATTGCGTCGTTTTGGAATGCCAAATTAATTACAAATCCTTGGTTTGTGCCCTGCAAAATGGTGAAGTAAGAAGGCGGAAAACACTTTTAAATATTAAGTATCGCATTGATTTCTGAACAGACACTTATAGAAAGAATGTGTCCTGATAATTTAACAAGTAACAAGCAATACACCCTTGGATGAACTTAGCGTAAGTAGCTTTAGCTCTAACAGCCTATATGATTTCTTGTCCAGATACAAGATAGGAAGGAACTAGTTCACAAATAATTCACAAAATCTAAAGTTCGATTCAGTTTTGAAATAATTTACTCTCAAATATACTCCGTCAAACTTATGTAAATTCTCTTTTATTATAATTGTTTTCTCGTTGTTTCTAATGTGTGAAATTCGAAGTCTTGGGACTACCCATAGATATTTGTCCCCAACCTTGTGGTTAAAATCATATTATTTTTATATTATTATTCGTTAATTTTTAATATGGCAAATAAAAAAAAAACATTTATATTTATATATAGGTATAAATACATAGGAGGTAGGAGGTATGTCAGGATCGTAGCAGGTGGAAAACCATTATCTCTGCCTACCCTTCCGGGAATCAGGCGTGATTTTATGTATACAGACGTATGTAATAAATAATTATAGCTATATGTCGCCTGGGAAAGTTTAAGAAATAATATGATTAGGTACCCCAACATCCATGATGTAATTAGTGAATTCCTTCATGGATTTCAGGCATAACGTTTGAAGGTTGTACGTCATTATGCAGCCCAAACAGTTGTAAAATCGCTTCATCTTTGTCGCCTGTTTCGGGTCCGGAATAAGTTTCTTCTTATTTCCCTGTTGGAAGACATTATTTCAACATTATTCAAATGGCCTCATAACTCAGTTAGTGGATCTCTCTGCATTTAGTTAGTTAATCTTAAAATGTTTTGCGAACAATTTCACGACAGATTAACACATTTTTAGAAGGTCAAGCGATTATATCTCGAAAATATTTAATCAATGGACCACAATAATATTTACCCATGTAAATGCGCGATTCATTTTTGATATACTGTGAATTGCGTACTTTTGTAATTCATAACAGGAGTAATATAACACGGCAAACATAGGTACATAGCAACCTGCCACCCGCCACCCTTGTATTGAAAGGGAGTCCGCACCAGACCGAATTTGATTCGACTCGGTGTCTCCACAACATGTGAAAAGTCGCAGAGTGATGTTCAATAACAGCGGCTTTATGTAACCGTGAACGTGTATGGATCAATTATCTAAATATTTTATCACATTTATAAATAAAATTGGAGTGTCTGTTTGTAATATTAAAATAACCGCTTTTTACTAAGTGCATATGGATACGGTACATATACCAAAACAATATTTTTTACAATTTTAGTCTAAAAATAAATAAATAAATAAAGTTTATTGACTTTCGCTACTTCTTCTTCTTCGAGTCACCGGTTCTGTCGAACCAGTGTGGTGAAAGGATTGTAAGTGCGCCTCAAAGAGGCTCCTTTCGTGCACTCGACACATGTCTTTGAATTTTTAGTTCTAGGACTTTCGCTACTGTGAAGAAGGGATGAAAGTGTTTCAGAAACAATAAATACGATAAATTAAAATGTATATAATAATAATAATAATAATAATGGTGGACATTTCACACAGCGCCATCTAGCCCCAAAGTAAGCTAATCATAGCTTGTATCATGGGAACCAGACAACTAATATAATACTTATATACTTTTCTTTTGTAAATACATACATATAATACATACTAACACCCAGACACAGAACAAACATCAATGTTACAAATGTCACATAAATGTTTGTCCTAAGTGGGGATTGAACCCACGACCTACAGCACAAAAGGTAGGGTTACTAACCAACTGAGCTATGAGGCCAGTCAATATGCTCGTTTCGCGTCGTATACTTAATTGTGTCTCTTGTCCCACATATTCAATGTATCACTCGTTCACCTACACTCATTGATAGGGAGATACATCACACCCATCCCCCATTAAAACACACGCAAATACATCAAAAATATTTTAGAGGGTGTAACGCGGCGCTCTTGTTATCCGTTATTTAATTAACTAGGGTCTGCCGTCCATGCAAATTATTTCTAAAATGCACCCAACGGTGAGCGTGTTAATCGGTGAAATATTTATTACAATGAAATTTGATATAGGAAACTTGTTCCAACAATTTATTGTAAGTACTTTAACGCGTAATAATATTTTTATTATTTAATAATTATTTATTTTATTCACCAGCCAGTTTGATTTAAGAAGTCCGTTTTTAGTTGTTTTATTTTAGATTTACTCTAAATGTTCAAAGATTTTATAAGTTTAACCTTATAAGACAATATTTCTTTGCAACACCTGAACAGGGCACATGTGATGTATATAGTTATAAGTTACCTATACACGTGCAATGCATAAATAAATAAATAAAAAACTATAAAATTAACGCCCACTTTTTCAGTCTGAAGACTACAAAGTACACTTACAAAATATTATTGTTAATGTTACATCTTGTGTGTTGTGTTGTGATAATAATTTTAGTAAAATCTAGCATTACATCTAGTGTAGAGTAAAGGAATAAAAGTTAAGTACATGCCATTTTAAACTATTATATATATAGATTAGTTTTCACGTTTCAAGTAATAATAAGTTAATCTAGCAAATCTAGCTAGTCAACTAACGCCATAGTTTTATCTTCCTGGCGTAGACAATGTCTTATTACACACACAACATTACTAAAAAAACATATACTAAAATAACATAATTATAGGCAGGGTATGCGATTTCTTAGAGATAATCAGTATTTATATTAATGTACACATAAAATTGCTTTTTATAATTATTAATTTGTATTGTGCTTTTGCAGTAAAGAGTTATTGTATTGTATCAACCACATTATGATTAAGTATATCATTTTACCTGCAAGAAAACAGCCTGAACAGTCGGTATCCACTGATGAGTGAGCACATTGCCAGCAGCCTCGATGTGTCTCTTGCACACGAAGCAGAAGTCCTGTAGCTCGTACGCTTCGTTCGTCGTCATTATATCTTTCATGCTGACTAGCCTCAAATCGCTGAAAGGGTTATCCCATTAATTACATGTAAACCGCTGCGGGCGCGGCATGTGTGGCGGATTTATTCAAACGGATTTGCGAACTCAGCATTGTGATCTATTACACGGACAAGTGTCAACATTGCGACTCTCAAACTGGGGGTAAAACGTTAGAGATTCAAGTAAAGGCGTGGATCAATGTTTGTCCATGGTAATGCTGAATAAAATATATTCTAATTTTTGCCGAAGTTTGTGATACGCCGTCTAAAACTAACATTTTCAAGGGAATTTGGAAACATTTGAAAACTCTGTATACTTTTTAACGAATTTCAAATATTCCACTCCACATGATGTCACTTTCAGAATAAGACTATAGAATGTATAGTTCTGTAAATATTCGTAAAGACTCAATAAGAGATCGTCTGTAAGAGATCGCTTTATAGCGATAAGACCGCCCATTGTTTCACTTTTTTTGTACTTTGTATCTGATTGTTGTTATTTTGATTTTGTGAGCAATAAAGTGTCATCTATCTATTTTTCCGTCAAGGAGATATGTACTCGTATCACATGGAAACTTCATACAATTTGTGTAGAACCAATCAAATACAAACCGAGCTGTAAAAGTTGCAGAGCGTCCAATAAAATTATTGTAAAATGTATCCTGAAACTGACCAAGCCCTCCACAATCTGTTAGCGTGCAAATTCCAACTGTGCAGTGCTGCACATAAAGATGAGTTTTATTTTGTTCAATGTGTCTCGGCCCGGGCTGTGAGCTCCATTGATCGGTGACTCTATTTCTGAATATCACCACCAGACTGATGCTTTGAATAAACCAGGTCTTCATTCTGTTTTAGTCCTATATATTCACTATATTATCTTCGTTGGAAACAATATTATGGAGCTGAGTCATATCGTTAGATCATTAGAAATTGCTACCTAGTGAGCTGTTGTCATTTAAAAGACAGAAAATATTCACTGTTTCATTATCTTAAAAATATTATAGCCGATGGTTTAATTCCTCGGATAAACTTATCCCGTTGATCTCTTTGACCATAAATAGTTTGTTACCTGTTAGTTAGCACCATTTTGTAAGTGTATTGAACAGACCTTATAACGATAGCTTTGCACAGAAAAATAATACGATTTGAGGTGCATTGAGGTCGCATTGAAAGAATTTTCTAAGATCCTAATGGAACACTATATGTCACGAATATCATTAATTTTGTGCACATATTCTATGGTATTGTTTATCCTATACTTTACAAAGTAGGAAAGAATATTTTCGCCTAAAATTTCGTTGAACTGAAGTGGCGCAGAACAATATCAACAAATTATTTAAACTTCGATAACCATGCTTAAAGGACATATTATAACGTGGAACCCGATTATATGCTAATATATTCAAAAATATCCAGAAGAGCAAGAATTAAACTCTAAACTTCTCGATATTACATTAGAAATTTCAGTCTAAATAATGCAGAATTTACATAAGTATTTGTAAACTGCTGTAAAGTATGCAGTAATAACATAATTTTTAAGGCAAATTCTGCACTAGTGCACATAAACCTAGCAGAATTCCACGTAGGACCAGCTACCGCCTGCCCGGGCCTCGATATAGCTCGATCGATCGCCGGAACTTATATCCGATTGATTCCCAGAAAACGGAAGATGTTCAGACAAAGGGCTGACATCACGATAATGGAATATGGCCCAAATTGAATACAAATATCATTTTAGAGCAGTAGAACTCACGCCAAGTTCTTCCGGGGAAGTACTGGCCACCATGCCCATTTCTGCTGCCAATAATCGTACTGTGTTCCGATTTGAAAGATGTGGTTACCGGTGAAATTACAGGCGCATGAGACATTCCACCAACACATCTCAAGAGTTACGGACGCATACGATCCGACTTCGGTCTAGTCATACCTAGTAGGGGAGGACCCCAGTCACATCGGTTGTTATGGGCAGAGGTTACAACTTAACACAAGGTGGGCCGTCAGCTCGTTCCGTGACTGTATACATATACATGTATACATCGAAAAAATGTAATACATTGCTTCCACATTTGCAATACTTGCGCGATTCAAGTATGTCGTAGAACGTAGCTCTCTTAATCACACCACGTGTTGTTCTTCTTCGCCAATCTTCTAACACTGGCATTAACCAATATTTCCTAATAAAATGAAATAAATCCAATGGAGAGGGGGGGGGGGGGGGGGGGGGGGGTTACAACTAACATGGTCGAGAATTGCAAGGAACCGTCAAGGAGGCCTATACCCAGCAGTGGGTGCCAACAGGCTGAAATGATGATGAAATGTAATGGGCGGCCACTCACTTGAACTGCTTCCACCATATCTGCAGCACTTGCGCGATGCACGGGTTCACACTGTGCAAGTTCTTGGTGAGATACTTCCGTGCGAGTGCGTAGCGCTGACGCCACGCGTCGTCCTTCTTCGCCAACTCTTGTTTCAGCGGCGTATCCTCTTCTTCTAGCGACTCTTCCTATTCATGTGAAAACATTTCGTTTGCAAATACTATCGGCATTTCAATAATCTTCGTAGGGGAATCTTGTAAGGGAATTACAAGGGACAAGTTGAGGATATAGAACCATAGTGGCCTAACTCCTTCCTCTTTATGCAATAATAAGCTTTATGGTTTAAAGTTACTGGTAATTATATAAACTGGTTGAATGACTTTTTTTTTTATTTAGTAGCAGCAGAACTCTCGCCAAGTTCGTCCGGGGAAGTACTGCCACCATGCCTTTTTCTGCCGCCAAGCAGTAACGCGTTCGCGTTACTGTGTTCCGGTTTGAAAGGTGTGGTTGCCGGTGAAATTACAGGCACATGAGACATTCCACCTACAAGTCTCATAGTTACGGGCACATACGATGCGACTTGGGTCTTGTCGTACCTAGTAGGGGAGGCCCAAGCCGCATCGGTTGTTATGGGCCGAGGTTACCACTTACCACCAGGTGGGCCGTCGGCTCGTTCTGTTACTATATCACATAAAAAAAAAACCTGAAAGTTATTTTACAATGTTGTTGATTAGGCCACTCTGGTGCTCATTACCTCAGTTTTGCTCGATATGTAAACGCTATGGAATGATGTGGCTGTTGCAGACTCCTTTGACTCTATTTACTGGTCGCTTTAGATGACTGACGGACCAGATATGACTGGCGCACGGATGGATGACAGGAGAGAAACAAATGAGGAGGGTTTTTATCACGAATTCGAGAGGAGTCGGGGTGACGAGGAAGAAGAGATAGGTTCTAAATATATGCCTTGAACAACATACTCAAGCCTTTTACTTGTAGACCAAACAGTGGCGTTTGGAAATTTTAATGATGAAATAGGTACTCACTACCTCAACATGCTTTGAGTATTTAGACACAGGAACAATATTTGACTAATTGTGTTCATCATCTAATTTATGAGTAAACAATCGACTTGAAGTATTCGCTCTAATCATTCTGTTCCAACCGATGAGGGGTGAGGGTTAAAATCCAATATGATGTCGACATAACAAAATAAATACCTAAAATACTCTCCACTGAAATATTCAATCATTGAAACCCTTTCGGCGAAAGGGGATTAAATTCCCCACGTTCCACCTGTATACCAAACGTGTACCAAAATGTATGTCTACAGTCTGATCACGGTATATTTTCCGCTCAATATTACAGGTTGCTATGAACGCGTAATTTTATTACAGGTGCCCTCGACTACCCCCCGCCGCCTCGTTAGCGGCTATTGTTCATCGGAGCAAGTAGGATAGATAGATTTATGGAGCCTCCGTTACCAACAGATACATCAACGTTCTGGCAACAGTGTTGTTATGGGAACCGATTATGTATAGCTTATCTACATTATTGGAACTAAGGTGATCCTTCGATCGATGTGAGGTACAAACGGGACTCACAGTCTTATGCGCAGTAGGTTGTATATATAATAAATGAATATAAATATTTGTGGACATTTCACACAGCGCCATCTAGCCCCAAAGTAAGCTAAGCATAGCTTGTAGCATAGCAACCAGACAACTGATATAACACTTATATATTTTTCTTATATAAATACATACAAAAAATACATATTAACAACCAGATACAGAACAAACATCAATGTTACAAAATTTGACATTTAGTCATATGACATTTAATGTCATATGAATGTTTTTCCTGGGTGGGAATCGAACCCACGACCTACAGCGCAGAAGGCACGGTCACTACCAACTGAGCTGTGAGGCCAGTCAAATGACATATGTGCTATGTTCTCTCATATCCTGCATCACAAAATCGAAAAAAACAATATTTAGAAAAACATAAATAAGTACCGTATTCGGGTCCTTGAGCACAAAATCGACGATGGCCTTCTTCATGCTCATCATAAAGTCTTCACGCATCTCGTCAGTGCACGTGAATAGGGTTTCCTTCCACTTCTTCAGCTTGGGAGAGATCAGGTTGTGAACACTAGAAGGCAGATATAGCAGCATACTTGTAGAACAATTAGTTTAAAAGATTTGAACGGGAAACTAATTGATTACTCAGTTATTTGATATTTTTACTTATATTAATTACTTAAATATTAAAATAAATCTCCAGGATAGGCAACGTATCATGCTCCCAAAGTCTACTGGCTATATATCAGGCGGGCCGTAAGACCATTTGCCTAAACTTAACATGAGAAAAAAATTAAGTTTTTATATGGTGCGAGGTAAATTTATCTCGTGTTTATATTTACGCGAAAATTCTCATATCCACCTTTTCATTAGTCGCTAGTAACTCTTACTGCACTATAGGTCGGGGGTTTGATACCCAGCTAGGACAAAATGAACATAGATATTTGTTCTGTGTCTGGGTATAATATGTATTATACCTATGTATTTATAAAACAACAAGTATATAAGTATTCCATCAATGAATGGTTCCCAAAATACAAGCTAAGTTTTTTTTTTTTTATGTAATACATTTACGGAACGAGCCGACGGCCCACCTGGTGTTAAGTGGTAACCTCGGCCCATAACAGCCGATGCGGCTTGGGCCCTCCCATACTAGGAATGACAAGACCCAAGTCACATCGTATGCGCCCGTAAATGTGAGACGTGAAGGTGGAATGTCTCATGTGCCTGTAATTTCACCGGCAACCACACCTTTCAAACCGGAACACAGTAACGCGGATGCGTTACTGCTTGGCGGCAGAAAAAGGCATGGTGGCAGTACTTCCCCGGACGAACTTGTCGAGAGTTCTACTGCTCTTATCTGCTATGTTTAGATAGGTTAAATTTTATATGGCAATACAACGTTTGCTAGGTCAGCTAGTATTTATATAAGTTTTTCTTCGGAAACGTTCACGCGTAATTACAAACTAAGCCTCGAGAGAACTATCTCAGTTCCGTTAGTCCAGTGCAGGGGTGTTACTTGCCGGCAATTTATTTCCGAAACGAGCTGGCAGATGGCCAGAATCAGAGTAGGCTAACCATTGAACAAGTAGCTCAGGTAATAACGCCTCTCAAGCTCATTCCTATCTTCAGTGGATCACATTATTCTGTAACGTGTCTAGCCTACTACCAATTACAATTTTAGGACCTAGTTACAGACACACGGAATGGAGTGGAAGGAGGTGGAAGATGAGTGAAGTGGTGGAATGGAGATTGAGCGAATGGCGGAGTATGAAAGAACATAAAAAGATTTATCTGAGAATCCTGTTATTAACATGAAATATAATAATAATATTGGTGGACATTCCACACAGCGCTATCTGGCCCCAAAGTAAGCTAATTAAATATATTTTATCATGGGAACCAGACAAATGATATAATACTTGAATACTTTTTTTTTTATATACATATACAGGGTGTGGCGTAATGAGTGGATAATAGGGTACCTGCGGGTAGGGGCCATTGTGGCGGTTCAGAAAAATATTTGTTATGCTCAGTAAAAGTGCCTCGGTTTTCGAGATATTCGACATTTTCGAAATTTAAGAAATATTTCACCCTTCGTCACTATTTTTGGCGCCCAGACTGCAAATGAAATTTTTTTTTCTATCTGTTTTTTGGATAGTATTCTTGGATAGATGTGCTATCGAATGGAAACTATTATTTTTATAACACAAGCACAGTTATGTTTTTAAAATAAGATTTCACTAAAAATTTACTTGCCTTCGTTTGTTTTCCTGACCTTTACCCTTCTGTGGTGTAAAAAAAATGTATGGTCACTTGAATGCCAACGTTTAAAAAAATTAGCCTTTTTCATCGAGATTCCGAAATGGTATATTACATGGTATTTCCACAAGTTGATTCAAAATTAATTCCTATTAAAATGGGTAGAGCTAATTATTATAAAATTACAAATAGTACTAAAATTTACTTCATTACTTAAAATCACCTAAAAACATTAGTTTAAAATTCGGTAATGAAATAAAACGAAACAATAAATTTTAAATGCATTTCATTTATTAAATTTACTATCACAAAAGGTGTTCGAAAAGTCCACCACGTGCTCTGATGCATGCTCTGCACCTTTTGATAAAAGATCTTTTAATCCTGTTCGCAAATCTTTGCTCTGTGATTTTCTGAGCAGCTAATCGCACACGCTCCCGTAGCTGGTCCACTGTATTAATTGGGTCTTTATAAACCTTTTCTTTAAGACATCCCCAGTAAAAAAAGTCCAATGGGTTGAGGTCTGGTGAACGAGGTGGCCACAAAATTGTCCCCAAACGACCGATCCATCGTCGACGATATGTTTCATCGAGGTATTGTCGAACATTTCGGGCGTAATGAGCGGGGCAACCATCGTGCTGCAGCCACATTCTTCTTCTATCTTCTAATGAAACATCTTCTAATAAAAGTGGAAGTTCGTGCCGTAAAAAATGTAAATACGTTTCTGCAGTCAATGTTCCAGACAATTCGAATGGTCCGATGATTTTGCCATTTAGAATTCCAGTCCATAAATTAATTTTGAACTGGTACTGGGACCTGTCTTCTCTGGCCAAATGAGGGTTTGTACGCTGCCAACTGTGCAGATTGTGCATATTAAAATACCCATCTTTTTTGCACGTGGATTCGTCGCTCCACAAAATTTTATCGAAGAAATCGGGATCAGCGTTCATTTTTCTCAGCAGGTTCTGGTAGGAATTAATTTTGAATCAACTTGTGGAAATACCATGTAATATACCATTTCGGAATTTCGATGAAAAAGGCTAATTTTTTTAAACGTTGGCATTCAAGTGACCATACATTTTTTTTACACCACAGAAGGGTAAAGGTCAGGAAAACAAACGAAAGCAAGTAAAATTTTAGTGAAATCTTATTTTAAAAACATAACTGTGCTTGTGTTATAAAAATAATAGTTTCCATTCGATAGCACATCTATCCAAGAATACTATCCAAAAAACAGATAGAAAAAAAAATTTCATTTGCAGTCTGGGCGCCAAAAATAGTGACGAAGGGTGAAATATTTCTTAAATTTCGAAAATGTCGAATATCTCGAAAACCGAGGCACTTTTACTGAGCATAACAAATATTTTTCTGAACCGCCACAATGGCCCCTACCCGCAGGTACCCTATTATCCACTCATTACGCCACACCCTGTATACAGGGTTACAGGAAAAGTCGTGCTAGATCCGTTAAGGGCGTGGAGTACCCATCATTTCTGACTTATTTCACTATGAAACACCCTACCCTAAACTTAACCCTTTTCGAGATATTCGACTTTTAATTTTTTATTGAATATTGCCGATTTTTAGGCTACGAAATTTATTTTTGTTTATTTTGTGTATCTTATTATTATTATTATTGCATTTTTACATGTGTAATAAGATGCTTTAGGACATCAATCATTAAAATAGTGCATAAGTTAATTGAATAGACCGTAGTAGACAAGTGAAAGTAAAAAAATAAAAAATATATTAGCAAGCTTATTTTTCTCTAAGGGATATCTAAAAAAAATATTATGACACTTGTTCGGCAGATATTTTTTAAAATATCTACGTTTCATCAGCTATCTAACGAGGTATAATAATCTAGGGTTTTATTCAAATGCATTGGAAAAAAATTAGTTTCATAGGCGACAGTGGAGAAGAAAATTTATACTTAGCCCTAAAAAGTAAAATAAAACATTAGGTATGCATGAAATGTCATTTATTAAAGGTTTTCACACAACTTTTTCTTATTCTACAGTTCATGTTCAACATGGCCGCCTCTATTTCTGAAACATTGTCGCATCCTTCTACGGAGACCAGTCTTCACTACTCCAGTGGTCAACGTGGTCCTCATTTTATTTGCTGCATCCACAATCCTTTCTCTTAAGTCTTCCACAGACAACACTGGATTCGGCTCGCTGTACACAAGACTTTTCATGCACCCCCATACATGAAAATCCATGGGGGTTAGGTCCGGACTTCTTGCTGGCCATGGCAACGGCCCACCTCGTCCTATCCATTTGTTTGGATAATTTGTGTCCAGCCAGTCTCTGACACTTCTCCTGAAATGGGCAGGGCAGCCATCGTGTTGGAACCACATGTCCCTGATCAGGTTGAGTGGCAGATCATCCAGCAAATCACTCAAGTCTGCTCTCAGGAAATTTTCGTAGCTTTCCCCATTTAGATTATCCGGGAGAAAGTAAGGTCCAATCAAATGATTAGAGATAATGCCCATCCACACATTCACGCTGAATCTTCGTTGGGACCCTTTCACTCTTTTCCTATTGGGATTCCTTAGTTCTTTTGGGGCCCAGTAATGGACGTTGTGATAGTTGGTTATGCCATCTTTATCAAATTTGGACTCATCCGTCCACAAGATATTTCTTAGAAAATCTGGGTCTTCTACGTCAGCATTTAGCATAAATCTGCAAAAGTCCAATCTTCTCGCGGGGTCTCCTTCTTCAATAACGTGTACCGGCGTGTAATGGTACGGGTATAGGCCAGCAGTATGCACTGTAAACCACACTCTCCATTGCGAAAGTCCCAGATCACGGGCAACAATATTAGTGGAAGTAGTCGGATCCGCTCGAAAGCGTTGCACTATCTCATTGTCCTGTTCTTCGTCGTCAATTCGTGGTCTTCCCATGTCTGTATTTCGTCTCAAAACAGAGCCAGTTTCTTTAAGTCTTCGATAAACTCTGTCAAAACAGGCCACATCCGGCACTCGACGACCGGGGTAGCGAGTTATGTATTCGTTACGAGCTTGCGCAGACACACAATCGCAGTATCCGTAACAAATAAGCATATCAGCATATTCCTCAGGTGTGTAGGACGTCATCTTCAACACTTCCGTATCACAGGTACAAATCAGAGTCCGGTTAACAAGCACAGTAGTCACAAATCAGAAGAAATAATCCAGAATCACAGCCAAGTCGAGAAAAAGAGCAAAACGATATCACATCTACTATGTACGAAGCACAAAAGCAGACTGACAACCAAAACAATACCCCCTGTTGTATTCCCAGCTCTAACCGGTCTCTACACTTTTTCTTTCATTCGCACCTACATAAATCGTCACTTGTCTCGCTCTCTCGGTGCGTCTTAACTTGAAGGAAAATAGGCGCGGGACCGTTAGAACTGCTACCTGGAGCGTCCCAACTACTTTTTTCCACGAAATGTAATACAAACCCTAGATTGTTAGACCTCGTTAGATAGCTGATGAAACGTAGATATTTTAAAAAATATCTGCCGAACAAGTGTCATAATATTTTTTTTAGATATCCCTTAGAGAAAAATAAGCTTGCTAATATATTTTTTATTTTTTTACTTTCACTTGTCTACTACGGTCTATTCAATTAACTTATGCACTATTTTAATGATTGATGTCCTAAAGCATCTTATTACACATGTAAAAATGCAATAATAATAATAATAAGATACACAAAATAAACAAAAATAAATTTCGTAGCCTAAAAATCGGCAATATTCAATAAAAAATTAAAAGTCGAATATCTCGAAAAGGGTTAAGTTTAGGGTAGGGTGTTTCATAGTGAAATAAGTCAGAAATGATGGGTACTCCACGCCCTTAACGGATCTAGCACGACTTTTCCTGTAACCCTGTATAATACATATTAGCACCCAGACACAAAACAAACACCTATGTTCATCCCACAAATGTTTGTCCTAGGTGGGAATCGAACCCACGACCTACAACGCAGAAGCCAGGGTGACTACCAACTGAGCTATGAGGCCAGTCGAATAAAATATTAATATAGAGTCACACTCCTTCATTGAGACAACCCATCCCTTATCTGTTGATAAATGGTCCGCCTAACGTCGCCTTACACTAAATACATTCTTAATTGTCTTTTTTATTCCCTTTGAGACTTTACAATTCAACAAAAATTCTATATGTGAATAACAACCAACAATTAATTTAAGGAACCACATTAGTATCCCAGTCGTGGAGTGTAGCACGAGTGCTGGCATTCGAAACATGTGTTCCGTACGTGCCTACATTACAATACGCTGCCTAAATTCGACAGTGGCACAACTAAAAAAAACACATTTTTCAGGAGAGCGGTTTTGCGTTGAGCGATGGCGAGTAAATCCAACCAATCAGATAATGACATTTAGTGACGTTACTCGCTCAGTTGGGCGAATAGGAAAATGAATTTTAATCACATTATAATACAGAAGATTTCGCGTCGAACTACACCAATAACAAAATTTTGACACATCTGGTTTTGTGCCACTATCGCATTTAGGCAGCTAATAGCAATTTGGCTTAATGGCTCAGTTGGTAGTAACCCTACCTTCTGCGCTATAGGTCGTGGGTTCGATCCCCACTCAGGAGAAACATTTATGTGACATTTGTAACATTGATGTTTTTTCTGTATCTGGGCGTTAATACGTATTATTTGTATGTATTTACAAAAGAAAAGTATATAAGTATTATATCAGTTGTCTGGTTCCCATGATATGCTATATATGATATGATATGATATGATAGCTATGTTTAGCTTACTCTGGGGATAGATAGCGCTGTGTGAAATGTCCACCATTATTTATTTTATTGATTATTTATTTCCCCTCACCGCAGTATGATCTTATTATCCAACGGTGCAACGTGTATCGTGTCGATCCCGTAGCGCAAGTAGTAATAGTACCGGAGCATGTTCTTCTCTTCCCCCGAAGGTATGGAGTCCCCGTCCTCCCCCGGGCCGGACTGACAAATCAAATTCATCAGCTTCGTCCTGAACTCCTCGCGCGCTTTGCGCATCGCGGTGAAGCTTTTCATTACTGGAATACGTGAGAGTTAATTTTGATGGAGTTCATTATAAATCATTGCATATTTGTCCGGGCGATGTATCTCTACTTATTTATATATAGATACAAGAGTAAAAACCAGGCAAACAGTAATACCTAATAAACCTAATAATAATACCTAATAATGAACTGAGATAGTTACTAGATTCTACTCTACGTTTTGTCTACGTATATATATTTAGCTACTAGCTTTTGCCCGCGACTTCGTCTGCGTGGAATTCGGTTTTATCACGCACCCCTATTTTACCCCTCGAAAAAATAGCCTAAGTTACTCCTTGTTACATCAGCTATCTGCCAGTGAAACTTCAGTCTTAATCAGTCCGGCCATTTCAGAGATTAGCCGGAACAAGCAGACAGACAGAAAAAAAAAAGTGTTGTTTTGGTATATGTACCGTATATACATCCATATGCACTTAGTAAAAAGCGGTTATTTTAATATTACAAACAGACACTCCAATTTTATTTATTTGTATAGATTGTGCGGACTCACCACTAGATCTTCTCTTAGGACCACCGCCTCCGCCAGCCTTTGCAGCCTGAATTTTTGCAGCTTTAGAAGTAGGTGGAGGCAACTTCAAAACTTCTTCAGGCAATGAAAACAAAGGACGGGTCCGTATTTTAAAATCATCTGGCATACTTATTTTTGGTAGTTTAGGTAACTTCACTTCAGAAGCTGAAGGCGTTGGAAGACTTTTCTTCCGCGTAGGCTTATTGTTCTGCATTATACTTCCTGAAATTACCCATACACAGCAAAATATTGAAATCAAACAAAATTATTTTCTGTCTCGCGCCATTTATCTTGGTTATTTTTTGTTTCCCCTTTGGGCTGGCTATGATATTTGAGGACCAACCTATGCTTATTAAAAAAAAAAAAAAAACAACCACTTGCGTGTATTGTCAGCTAAAAATCCACTGCGAACCATCTAGTTAAATTTAGATTATCGTTCAACCTCCGAACCACTCATTTAACATACGATAGTTTACATAGTTTATGCAGGTTCCAAACCCTATATAATATTAAAAATAGTATTTCTCTAAACATAATTCGCTAAGTTTACTCCGAAGAGAGGAGAATATGAGTCTTAAAACGATGATGGCTTTAAGTAATAAGGCCGCAAATTATGCCTCACATTAAACTGATATTTCTTTTAGTATGGTTTATGTTCTTATTGTGGTGTACACATGGAGGTAGTATTCCATGTGTACACCACAATATGAACACAGTATATTTTTAGTTTGTATGTCAAACGTAGTAAGCACTCCTGTTAGATATTATCTCTATAGGTGTACAATAAAGAATTATATTGGCTGAGTTGGTAGTGACGTCAGAATACGTCCTGTATGTGTCAGAATACGGTCATTAATTTGATATTCTCGAAGCCTGACTTGAGAGACAGTTTCCAATATAAGCGTTGCGTGGCACCACCATTAGCTACAAAGTCGCTAAGCTCCAGGTTTTATGTATTCAAACGCAAACCTGAAGGTAATTAAAAATTAAGAATACTCGGTTTGTGAGAATGGTTGAGTTTGCATAAGTTCATAAAGGTTTGCTAGAGTTCAGGACTGATACTGAGTACCAACTGAGTTCAAGATTTGGACGATAGTATTACTAAAACCAGCACCAAGTTTTTCATCGATAAGGTCTAATTAACCAGACTAACTCTAATTCATAGAAGGAATTAAATTTAAAACCAGACTAAATATCTCACACTTTGTAATGGTCTAACAAAGCCTAAAACTACAAGATAAAAATGAATAATGGCTAAAGTAGGTTAGAAGGACTGCCCCTCACGCACAAAAAAATTGGTAATGACTTTAACATACAGTACTATAGTGACAGTTGACAGTTATGAATTGACGTAACAGCTAATCAACTATAATTCCATGTACCTAAGTGAGCCGAAAACGTGAAATTAATTCGTGTTTTCGGAAAGAAAACGCGAAAAAACCGTGAAATAAATTACTTGTATTCAGTATCTTTCAAATTATTAGAACTGTCTGATTACCTGAAAAATCTCCGGAACGGTAGGTACAGCGGCTTCGTTACTCGATAATTACAATTGATTATACTTAGTTATTTTACACTAATATCTCAAAATAAAGCATAAATTACACTCTTTAGCTGTAACTAAAATAAATTACAAACTCAGGTCCTATCGCTACGCCTGAAAATGAAGTTGTCTAATCTATTGATTTTACCATGACAACGGTTTGACGTTGGGGTCGCCTTCATTTATTTATTTTTTAACATTACAGAGCAGAGAGTTTGCTAGAGTTACATATGATCTAAATTACTTATTTCCGATATTCAATGTTATGATGGGTTTATAGGTTATATTTTGGTAAATGAAGCTGAGGGTGAAATCATATTCAAAGGTAATAAATAAAGCTTTATCTGAGTTCTTTCTGTACTGCGATTAGCACATCAACACAGCATCAGTATAACTATTGTTAAAAGTACCAATAGAGTTGTTTGACCTTCATTACCTATCAGAGATCTATCTATCCCCCTCTGATGATGTCATGGCTTTGCTCATTTTAATCCATGGCTTAGATATTTCATTCAATCACAGAGGCAGTGCATATTTAATGCTTTTTTGATTTAAAAATAAGACATCACTTTGATTCTGGAGTTTGTTGTAAACCAAATATTTTCATCTGAGTATTATGTGAGTGTATAAGGCTTTATTTTCTTTCCAGTCTTAGTTTATGAAATAATACTTACAGATGATATTCCAGTTGGTAAGGAATCTCCATACGGGGCCAATCTGCAGGGCCGCTGAGTCATCTCTACTCGCCAAACTGAGAAAGAAGACTGGCTATACCATTGCCAACTGCAAGAAAGCTCTTGAAATGCATAATAATGACTCTGACAAGGTATTTTTTGCTCGCTTATTACTTATACCTCTATCACTGGCTCTCTCAAACCAGTGTACTACTAAAGTATTGAAGTGCATCTTGTAAACTTCATCGCATCTTTCAAATTGCACTCTTTCCCTGATAATGGTAAGTAAGTACATATACATATATAAAACATTTGAATAACAGAGATTGTTCACCAATTGTTGCAATAATCACATATTGATGATCTCTAAAGAAAATTATAATTATATATTAAACATACTTTTATAGTGATGATTATCAAATAAATTATAGACTAACATATTTATAAATACTTTAATAAGCCAAGGCCCATTATGGTCCTTGATGTTATACCATTAAATGCTCAAAAGTAAGAACTAAAATGAACTTGTACTATGCTGCACATATAAATACTAGTAGCAGTAGAACTTATCCAAGTTTGCCTGGAGAAGTACTGTCATACCCATTTCTGCCGCCATTCCGGTGACTGTGTTCTTCAAATTAAACTTTCCACCTTCATGTCTCAGAGTTACGGGTTCATATAATGTGATCCGGGTCTTCTAGTACCTAAGTAAGGGAAGACCCAATTCGTATTGCAGAGGTTCCCACTTAACACCAGGTGGGCCATCTACTCGTTCACTGGAAAAATTGCAGAACTTAATAACTCGACAGCTGGAATGTTTTCTCATTGCAGGCAGAGGCATGGCTGAATGAACAGGCACAAGCAATGGGTTGGGCGAAAGCCACAAAGCTGGCCGGACGCACCGCCCTACAAGGCCTCGTCGCTGTCAAGTTTGACACAAACCATGGAGCACTCGTAGAGTTAAATTGCGAAACCGACTTTGTTGCTAAGAATGAAAAATTCCACAAAATGATTGAAGATGCTGCCTTGGCTTGCTTCAAGCTGGCTCATACCAATTTGCAATCAAAAGGACCAGTTACAAAGGTAGATAGATAGATAGATTATATCTCTATTGTACACCATTTAAAAAACAACAACAAAGCAGACACATTTTACAAGAAAATGGTACAATAGGGGGGGGCCTTATCGCTAAAGGCGATCTCTTCCAGGCAACCTTTGGATGGACAGATCCATATGGACAAGTAAGGATGGTGGGGTACTTAATAAAAGAGAAAAATAAATAATAAATACTAGTACCCTAGTAATGTGAAGTTTTTTTTTTTTATAAATAATAAGTAATACATATTTTCGAAGTGTAATAATAGTAAAATAAAAAGTTTCCATCATATTCCAGTTGCAATGGTTAGAGTCTTTGCTATATTCTTCTCTTTTTGATCACTATGGGGAGGAAAATAAATTATGTAGTTGCCAACAGAATTATCACCCTATAAGGAATGAAGTGAATAAAGAATGAAAATTATTTATGTTGATCGATCCATTCCCAATCATAGAGCTGCATTCTGCCAATGATCACAAATTTATTCTATTTGTATATTTATCATAGCAAGCAGAGATTGATATCAATAATTTTTATAATTTCAGATGGAACTGGATAGTGAACAATTGGGAAACCTGAATGTAGAAGGCAAAAAGCTCTCTGAAGTGTTAGCTTTATTCATTGGATCTGTCGGAGAAAATGCAGTACTCAGGAGAGCTGAGTGCTGGAAAGCTAACAGCAAAGATGTCAAGATTGCCGGCTACACCCATCCGGCACCTGCTGCCCCGGCCGACTACTCATCCGGCAAATATGGAGCACTCCTTGCATACAAACAGCCAAGTGACATCGAAGACGTGGGCAGACAGCTCTGTCAGCACATTGTGGGGTGCGCTCCTCAAAAACTAGGCCACAAAGAAAAAGATGAACCGGCCAAAAATTCTGATGATGAAACATGCCTCATCTACCAGGAGTATTTGCTAGATCCATCGTACACAGTCGAAGAAGTACTACAACAAAACAAAGTGGAAATACTTGATTATATTAGATTCTCGTGCGGGGAAGCAGTGGAAGCTAATATGCCCGGCGTTGAAAAACAATCATTGGACTCAGTCCAAACTCTGCAATAAATAAACAGTGTAGATATTTGAAGAGGTCATATTGCAGAAAGATTATAATTTATTTGGTTAAGTCATTAAAATAGCACTGTTGTCCAATTTATCATTGTATAATTTTATCTAACATCTAAATTCTAACATGGAAATCACTTTTAAAGGGTTAGGCGTGGGTAACATTCTTCAACTTGGCCTGCCCTTTCCACAGATACATTCTACAATCTTTTTTCCAGAACATAGCAATCTGGCTCGGTTCATAGTAGTAGCCGTGGTAAGTGAGCGCTTCTGGGGCCACCACGTATAGTGCCAGGGTGTTCTGTTCTCTGGTTCTGAAGGGGCCGGCGGTGGGGGGCCGCAGCAAGCACCCGCAGGGGCACACCGGGGCTGTTTTAGGGGTAGATGTTACATTCATACGGTCACATAGATTAATCCTTTGGAAATTCCCGCTGAGTTCTTCAACCGCACCGGTGAATGATTTAGTCGCCCGGAGACCGAGAGGTTTTGCTGTTAGATTTTCCGGGCTGTTTGTAAAACAGACCGTTGATACTGATTTCTTTTTAATGTTTGGACTGCCCTCCGGGGTTCGTTCCTCGTATTCGCTCTCCTTATCAGAACGATCATCTGTGAACATTTTTCAACACGTTTTCAGTCACTAAGTAGTTTATTATTTATGCGTGTGACGGACTCCGTCATACAAGATGCCTATCCTTGAGATATCAATGACAGATCTGTCTGAAATCCCAAGAAGGTTACTATATTAGAAACTTGTGAAGTACCCACCATGTTCCAAAAATTATCTACCTATTTATTGCTTGTTAACAAAAAGTTTATCTTACAATTACGATGACTAGTATTCCCTGTGTCACAGGTGGCATGACCTTTTCAATTTGCTTGGAGAACTTATACAAGATACATAAATGTTTCCCTTAGCACGGATCGAACTCACCCGCTTTGCTGGTTTCTAGCAACTCATATGCGAAACATTTCTGGAGTTTGCTGCTTAAGAATCGATTTAATTTAATGCCCCCCGGTACGAAAATGTGTGTGTTACGCAAAACGAACCAACAATATGAAATTTTGGTTATTACTATTACGGCACATTGTCCTTTCTCAGTGAGTGCCTATATGTACCTACTTAAGTCTTAATGGTATGTTAGGTACATTTACATTTGTTATCATTTTTCATACTTCCAGTCAAGCATTCGCTTCGCACTAAACCGAAAGGGACCACAAAAGAAGGTAACCAAAATCAGTAAAAAATAAGTATTCATTGATAAGTCACTGTAACACCCACCGGGCGTATCAAATCAGTGCGCACGTTTTTTGTTCGAACTCTGTGAATGAGCACATCTCCTGTTACAAAAAGATGCAATATACATCGATTAACGGTAATCGAAACTGGGCTATTGCTGCGCGCGTTGCTAAAATGACCGCTTGTTTTCAGTTGCTCCGTGAAATTACGTAGTCCTACATTCTACTACGTGCAGAAGAACTTGTGCCGAGTTTGATCAGGGAAGTACTGCCACCACACTACATCTGTTTCTGCCGCAAGCAGTAACGCATTCTCTTTAGTGTGTGTTCTAATTTAAAAGGTGTGGTTGGCGGTGAAATTACAGTCAGACATTCCACCTTAATGTTTCAAAGTTACGAGTGCAATGCAGTTTTTTAATTTTTGTGCCTAATTACGGAACTAGCTGATAGCCACCTGGTATTAAGTGGTAACCTCTTCTCACAACAAAAATACGCCTTAGGGACGCTACTTAGGTAGACAGGTAGTATATTAGCAGTAGAACTCTCGCCAAGTTCGTCTGTGGAAGTACTGCCACCATGCCCATTTCTGCCGCCAAGCAGTAATGAAAAATAAACGCATTCGCGTTACTGTGTTCCAGTTTGAAAGGTGTGGTTGCCAGTGAAATGACAGGCACATGAGACATTCCACCTATACGTCTCAGAGTTACGGGCGCATACGATGCGACTTGCGTCTTGTCGTACCTAATAGAGTAGGATCGTAGTCGCAACGGTTGTTATGAGCCGAGGTTACCACTTAACACCAGGTGGGCCGTCGGCTCGTTCGAGAACTGTATTACATAAAAAAAAACCCGTAACTGAGACGTGAAGGTGGAATATTGTCAGAAGTATCTACCGCTTAATTTCAGAAATGTGTTCGGCGGTCGTACCATCACATACTAAGTAAAAAGCCGCAAGAGATCGACAATTGCATGACCAACTGGATTTTGAAACAGATATAATATCCATTGAATTGTAATTGTAATTACACCACACCTGACATGGCACACCGTGTCCAAACGATGAACGAAAGTGAAACGTGAAAACAACGCCGAAACATAGCGCGCGTCGGAGCGCGGTTCCTGTAGCAGATTTAAGTCATATGTCACGGTAAGGGTTGCCAGGTCGTAAAACCGAAAAGCCGGACATACCAGCTAGTTTAGCCGGACATTTTAGTAAAAGAGACACCTCAAATTTTTTAGTCTTAGTATAACACGACAGTTTTTTTTGACTTCACTTTTCTTCATATACTCCATAATCATTTTACTTTTTCATCTTAAATTAAATAAAATTGAATCAACAAGTCTTATTTATACCAACCTATGAGAAATGTAAAAAATGGCAAAATTTAAATAGCTTACAAAAGCCAGAAACCAACTAATTTGGCCGGACACGCAACCAAAAAGCTTGTGTCCGGCTTTATCCAGAAACCTGGCAACTCTAGTCACGATCAGTGCCTATCATGTGCTCTTGTACTCCACATGGAACGACACCTGTAGAATGAAATGGAATCCATGAAAAAAGTCCCGCAAACTTGCAAAGATACCAATTCTCACTGTGTATGGAACTTCTTCGAAAGTCTTCGTTAGTAATTCTAGGCGTTGCTAAATATTGGTGTGTTGCGGAGTAACGTCGATGATACGATCGCATACTGCACGCTCATTGCAAATGAGAAAGTGAGGTAATAACGCTGATGGACGAATATCAGGTGAGTTCCATGCATATTTTAATTGATTTTCCCCGTAGTTAATTATTCTTAATTAGATTTGCTTTCATTAGATTCATGCCTTTTTTTCGAGTTTATTGAGCGTGCAGAGCCCTATATTATGTACTACTTTTTACCAACGTAGTTTACACTATCGTGGGTCTATTGACGTGATAAGTGAAGAGCTCATCGGTGCCCATTGTTTCCCTACTCAGCGATAATTTCTTCCAGAAATTCATTCCTTCGCACTGAATCCGACAACTAAGACTGAAGTTATACTAACGAAATTATCGTCATGTCTATCAGGCACTACATATGAATACGATTGGGTTCACTCTTACTATTAGACATCAAGGGCACTAAATCAAATCATGTTGCGAGAGGATGTTTCATGTGCATGTAATTTTACCAGCACGAATAACTTATAATCCAGAAAATAGTATACTACGCTTACATTAATAATATTATAATTTTTTTTTTTATTTTGTTATTTATTATATTATGTACCGATATATAGGTGCAAAAGGTTGTACACATAGCGATATTATTACAAATCACTAACATCCTCCTTTAACAATCGGGTGATTAAGAAGATAAAGGAAAAGCCAAGCCAATCAATAAACAATCAATATCAATATGTTATTTGTCCCTATATATTTTATGCATAAGTAACAATATTAAATTATCTGTGATATACGGGCTTTTCATATGGGTAAAGTATTTATCGAAAAAAATAATTGCTTCTACGTCTGCACCCATAGATCGACTCTTAATTGAGACGTTACGAATGGAGTGCGACTGCGATGAAACCGCGATAGTTACCCAGCCACGCCGCGCTTACCTCCGCGACTTTCGCGAATTAATATATTCCTCTCTTATAAAATAATGCGGGTGCAAGAGGCGTGAAACAATTTTCTTTTTTTCTGTATAGCACGACGCCGGCCGAGCCGTTGTGGCTACGCGTTTTAGTTTGTGAGAAGTGAACGGAGATTGCGGTCGCGTCTCGATTTGTTTTGTCTGCAGCACGGTGGGAGCTGGTCTCGTGATGGTATCAGTGTGCCGCTGACCACTCGAAGATGCACATCCTGGAAATAGGAGCCGAACAAGTAATCACAGGATTGTATACAGTGAGAGAAATCGAAAGTGTCGAGTGTAATGTTTGTTCGATTACCGCGTTATGCTTGACATGTCATACGATTGTTTCATTGTGTTTTTGTTAGGGAATGTTGGTATGGAAGTGGATCAAATCTCCGATTATTTGCATTGGAGTTATCCTTTAAATCGCAAACTTAAAGTATCGAGCGAAATTTTTATTTGTTGGACCCACTGTTTCTATGACCGTCATTTAGAGATTTTTTTTTACTAAATTCATAAAGTAATAACATACCTTATAGCTATTACTCTGAACCTTTACATGAATAAAAATAACTTTTGTACGTCGAAACTAAGAATATAAAAGTAACGTGTAAAGTTAATTCCACAAATTTAGATGTTTTATCAAATAGCAAGTCTATAGATATGTACTTGCTCTCACAAAAAAAGGATGGTCACAAAAAGCTCTTCAACTATACAAACTGTATTATTATAAGTGAAATATTACAGTTAATACACGTTTCTTAGTAATATTTCGTCAAGGAATTTAATTTCTTCATTAGTTAAAAAGTAATCTGTACAAAATATAGCTAACTATCTCATAAATGTATATGTTTAGGTCGTCGTTTGAGTTATGGAAAGCTTTAAATAGCCTTTTGTTTATTTTTTTTTTTTTTTTTTTAATTTTACAATTTTTACAAAATTTGATGAACTTAACATCTAAAAACCACTAAGGTTTGTACCGGTGCCACGCGAGTCTACTTATATTATATCGTATATATATTATACAAAATCAAGTGAACGTTAAGTGCTGTTCGAAAAAAACTAAAATAAAACAAAACTTATGAAGGTAGGAAGGAATACAGGAGCTAGGTACTCATAAAAACATTATCAATTTAAACTTGATATTTTTAAAGTAGAGGGGCTGTTGGTTTAGAACATATTAAGCGTTAGAATTACCCATGTCGCAGTTCTAGACGCATTTCTAATATTAGTTATTTATTTATTTAATTTGAATAAATTATAACACTATATCAGCACGGCCAAAGCAGTGTTACAGCAACATAATCTACTAATCACAAAAAATTTCTGTTGACTGAAACGTCCTGAGTCCTTTAACAAATACAAAAATAGAAGGCATCAAGTAGTACGAGAACTGAAACCTACTCAGTATAATGGTGTCGACCCATTGTAGACAGATTTGCGGTACCGCACCCTGGCAACCATTGTGGCGATCTAGAATGCGATATTCATTCCTTTGTGCGATACTGTCCACCCTAAACCTTGGGGCACACCTACAAGACTGATTTACCCGTTGATATGTTCCAAACATGGAACATAAAAGATATAACTCCATGGAGCATTAGTCTACTAACCTTTTGTACTTATCACGATCGTTTTCAACATAACGTGTAGGTTAAGCTTGATTTGGGGATTATTTATTTTTAACGTATGGACTTTATAACGTATGATGACAAATCCTGTAAACCTGCAATGTACGGGTGTTTTTAATCAAATTTATATTACCCAAAAACCCTAGTAGGTAATCAATATTTCGTCATAAGAAAGTGAGAAATTACCTAATATTATTATTATTTTTTTATCATATTATACGATCTCTTGTTTTTGAAAAAAACAATTTTATTCTTTGGCCCTGTTTGCAAAGAGCAACCGCAATAAATCCATATGATGGCTTGATGAAGTTATCGGTTCCTCAAAATATGGTAAAGGCTATTTTATGCAAATTTAAGATAAAAAAAAAATATGCAAAATAATTGATTTGCCAATATTACGCAAATTTTATGCATTGATTACCAGAGGAGCTATGTGAGTTAACAAAAACCCCTTCATTGTAATAAGTGTAAATACACCATGCGCCCGGACTTGTTGGTAGTTTCATAAGTATAAGATTTGTCCTGGCTATCGGATTATTGAGGCATGAATTACTTTACGAAAGTGTGAGGCGAGTTATTCGTGAGAAAACGACGGCAGTGACGAACTCACCCTTTGTCACGTCTACGTTCCCACGATAGTGTAACCCACAAGGTGAAAAGTGGCTCATTGAAGCTGTGCCCACCTCTTCGGGGATCAAGGCGTTAATCTATGTTTTTATGTATAATTACACCAATTTTCAGGAGGATGAATCAGGAAGTGGGCGTGAAGTGGATGCAGCGTTTCGCACCGTACCGAAGGATCACACTACATTCCTCGTTTGGCGAGTTGCGGTGAGTCTGACTTATTAATTTTCAAATATGCTTATGTTAAATTGTGATTTTCTTAAGTACGACGTAGATGATATCAGCTTAAAGATTCAATTTGAAATTTTATGGGTAACATTTGAAACTAAACCACGCTAGAAAAAGATATAAAATCTATAGAACGGTGACGGTAATGAATTAGATTATAACCTACGCCAGGCCCATAAGCTAGGTATCGATATCTTAAAGTAAATAAACATTTGTAGACATTCCTCACGTCGTTAGCCCAAAGTAATCATAGCTTTTACTCTGTAAAAAGTACTACATAAGTTCCTAACATTTGGATGGTTAGTTTCAGAATCCGAGAAACAGACAGAACTCATTAATTAGTAACTACCTACACTTTTACTTAAACAAAATTTCTAATTGTTTTACCTACATAATCTACCCGTATCTTCTGTCATACAAAAATAAATCATCCTAGACTCCAAATGACAGTGTATCACGATTTCTCCTATCTCGGTAATTGACCTATCACGCAAATACATAGTTACATTGCCAGTGTAACTTACCATTTATCTACCGATTCACTTTCCGCGTCACCATTACATTATAGGCTGACAGAGGTGCTAAAAGATTGATGTATTTTGTCTACTATTCCATATTACTACTATTCGAATAGTAGGCTCCTTTCTAGCACTTGACTAATGTCTTCGAATTTATTGTTCGTTTCGCCACGAAGTTTTCCATCACCGTTTTCAGAACGTTGCATTGCGCACATATATTTCAAAGAAAAGATTCATGATGCACGATAGCCCGTGTAAACGCTGTCAAGGCCATCTGCGGCCAACAGCATAATGTCCAGTCATAAAAAAAAAACATGATGCACGTTGGGATTGGAACCAGTGGCCTCCGGATTGAGACTACAAACCAATGACCAAGTGTTAGGCTTTTAGTTAAGGTACTTTCGATGCAACTTCATGGTTTACTCGTTACATAGAACGTTTTGTAAACACGAACAAAACTCTTGTGCTGGACTAAGTACTACTTAGTAGTACTTACTTATTCCTATAATTGGGGGTTTCCAATAGTATATTTTACTTACAAGTAGTGCGTATCGTTTTAAAGACTTTTTTGCACACATTCCTATGTTTGTTCAGAATAAAAATCTTGAAGAAATAGATTTTTTTGATTTTGAAAGTTGGGTTTTTGATTTCAGTCAAATTAAGTTCGCTCGAGCCGTATTCTAAAACTTTTTAATTTAATTTGTCCCGTTACTAATAGTTTATCGTTTTCTAACAAAATTGCATAAAAGCTACAGGCGTTACAAAAAACGTGAGATGCAAAAAATTGCGACTAGTTCAACCGAGAATACCATATCAGAAAATAATGGGTTTTCATTTAGTTTGGCGTCTGTAGCGCGACTCATGGTTTTTTATTATTTGTTGGTTTCCTTAAGATTTAATTAATTACAGCACAACTATAAGTACGCTAAGTTGGATACTTGAACATTTTACCGTTTTTACTATAGAGAAAAAGACGTTGAAAAAGGACGTTTTTTAACTAAAAAAAAGTCATTCTTCAACGTAATTTTTCCTAAATTTCTTACTTAAAAGATTTTTGTTATTTGTTGAAAAATACACGGAAATATTATCCCTATTATCTATTGTAGGTCAGACAGCCAAACAGAATATTTGCTTTTAGTGTTCGATCGTTTGAGCACGGAACACAAAAACTAACAGATGAAATACTTTTGTTAGGTATTCGTACACACGATTTACCTGAAGCTGTGGCACGGTTTTCGCTATGGTGTGAAAGGCTGTCCACTGGAGGTATTTCTCACCGAATGAGACCATACGGAACAAGGCAATCAAAACATTGAGAAATGAGTAACCAGGGCATGAGAAAAAGATTTCATGAGATTGTTGTCTTAACTCTCTTTTCAATCTTTATTGTTTTCGAATGGACTTGTAAAGTCATTGGTATACTGGCTGACCATAAATTTGCATAATTATTATCAAAGTATTTTTACGTTGAACATACGTAGGCAGTTTCATATTTATGCACATGCACTATAATTTTCTGTGTTGGAGGTAGGAAGGGCACGAATAATTACACAAACATAGACATGCAACATCCACGACAAACTTTATTTTCAAAATAATATTGCTTCTTCGGCTGGAGATCGTGCCTGCTATGAATAAATAATCTTTGGTAAAAAAAAAAGTACCTACAGCTATTAATGTCTTAAAATATTTTACCTTAACATAATGCTGGCCTACTCATTCCGTTAATAACGGCAAACAAAACAATAACTAAAAAACTAGCACGGGAGAGAAGCATCTGTAGTCTACATAGAACCTACCCCTTATTTAAATTAAATTCGTAATGTAAACTAACATATATGAAAATAAACTTAATCTTTAATAAGTTAACTAGACATAAAATAAACTACTTCTGGTATTTGATAACAATCCAAAGTTTCAAAACGAGTTTCAAAACCCGCAAGTCTCAGCCCAGTCTAAACACGAACACAGCGATCTGATCAATTGATCTATCCACTTATTTTACAAAATGATAATGTTTAACTTCCCGTAAATAACCACATGATTGACGAGAGAAAGTGCACGACACGGCATGCAGAGTAAGTCAGATGCAGCCACGCTTGTTGACCAGCCGCTATGCTCGAGATCAGGGTCTTTAGATGGAGGACTTTTCAAACATATTGACTAGCCTCACAGCTTGGTAGTAACCTTGCCTTCTGCGCTGTAGGTCGTGGACTCGATTCCCACCCGGGACAAAAATTTAAGCGACATCCATATATGTTTGAAATATGTTCGCATGTCACTTGTTGATTTGAAAGAACACTTATTCAGTTTTGTGTGTCATTTCTGATCTTCATTGTTCTCTTATCTTCACCATTATGAAATATCAGAGTATCATACTCTATTTAGAGTGCTTACGTGTTACTTTCTTGAGACGTAATTGTTCCATAGTAAATCATCTGTTAATATACGTTAGATAGAAAACTCTTTATTGTACACCTCACAAATACATACAAATACACAGGTTAAAAATAACTAACCATGTTCGCGACATACAATCGGCGGACTTACTGCTTAAAGCAAACTTTTCCAGGCAAATACATACATAAGTAGGTATTCTATCATTCATCGGGTTCCCATAATACAAGCTGTGCTTGGCTTAGTTTGGGGCTAGATAGCGCTGTGTGAAATGCCCACCAATATTTATTATCTATGCAGCTAGGAAGCTAAGTAGAGACACCAAAATATGACGTCAAAACTGTAGTAGCTAACAGTTTGCATATAGTGGTGTCGTATGTTTTGGCACACATAAAGTCCGTCGCTAGGCTCACGCCCGACCCCTCATGACTCTATTCTATTGGTCAGAAAGATTTTGATGAATAACGAATATGAATGTGAAAATATTTAGAATAAATTCACGCAGCATTAGGATTCTTCATACATGCACAGTGTTAAAAAAAAATTCGTTCATATTAAACTTACTTTTTTTTTATGTGATACAGTTACGGTACGAGCCGATGGCCCACCTGATTTTAAGTGGTCACCTTTACCAAAAACAAGCAATGCGGCTTGGTCCTCCCCTACTTAGGTACGACAAGATCCACGTCGCATGGTATGCGCCCGTAACTGAGACGTGAAGGTGGAATGTCTCATGTGCCTGTAATTTCACCGGCAACCACACCTTTCAAACTGGAACACAGTAACACGAATGCATTATTGCTAGGCGACAGAAATGGGCATTGTGGTAGTAATTCCCCGGATGAACCTGGCGTAAGATCTGCTGCTCATGAAGCTGCTCTTCTAAATATCTTTTACACCAGTAAAATAACATCTTTGTACATGCTTATAACGAATAGTCAGTCTTTATTATGCAGTGACTGTTTATGGTGGGTACTTAGTCGAATGAAACAAAGTTACCTACTTGCATAGTGCGTTTCTAAAGTGGGGAATTGCCTTTCTGTCCGAAGCTATTAAATACTGACCATACTCGCCAGAAAGCCAATTAACAGCTAACTTTCTTCTAGATAGATCTTCTAAGTAGAGGTAGACAAAAGACGAAATATACAAATGATTTGACTATTTCTATCACTAAAGACATAAAATGTACGTAACAAATGTACGAACTTCATTCCTACTCATAGTTAATTTGTACTTTTTCTATTATTTTGGGATGGTGTAAAAAAAAACTTTCTCTAATTGGCCTCTGTCTTCTTTCTTCTTCTTTTTTGAATTGTCATTTTTACTCATATAGTATCTACTCGTGTTGTATATAATATGTAAATTACTTAAGCTTAAGGATTATTTACCGCAGGTTTCAAACACACGAGTTTAACAGAAATGTAAAATTTTAAATCTTGGAATAACACTTTTACTGAAACAGTTTTTTAAAAGTTGCAAAACATTTCATCCCTTTGTCCAGAATCTCAGATCGTTCCGTATATTTATGGTTTGAGAAATTTATGTGAGATTATTTTATATATTACATAAAAAAATAAAATTTGAACGATTTATATAAAAATAGTATCTGCATTTCTGCGACAACATTGTAGAAAGAACGCTTTGAACTCTTGTTTTATGAAAAAAAAAAGAAGTTTTTTTTTAATTGTGTTTGGATCCAAGGTAATTTTATAGACATACAATGAAACAGTCACGGCGGAAGCACAACGTAAAGCACCGCGCAGCGCTAACGATGGATCTACGCACAGGCCGTGAAGATTAACTTAAGCGGAGTATATTAACTGGAACATCATTATGAATCACTATTATGAATAAATAACATTACATAAGTATTCATAAAATGTGTTACCTAGTTACGTCAGAGTGGTTGGTGTAATTTTGTTATTGTGCTAAGTAATTTTCGTTAGTTGTACCTAAGTTTACTTACGTCTACTTGTTTTTGTAGTTTCTCTCAAAAGGAAGCATTATAAAACATTTTAAAGAATTGTCTTCCGCCCGTAGACAAACGAGTATCATAGTTATTTCCGGCTCTATGTGACATTTACCGCGGAATCAGAATGAAACATGAGTCGCAAAGATTTAAAAACATGATCAAATACTTAATAAAATTATAAGGATCCGAGACTGCAAATAGTCTACACCATCTACATATACTGTATACACAACAAAAACAATTACCTACGTCAATAATTTATTCTTCATATGAAATAGACATAAATAATAAATAGTTTGCAATCACGAGTACGTAAGTAGCCGTAAAATTACATACAGCTCGACTAGCATTTATCTAATGCAAGACATTAACTGTCGAAAGTGTAATCACAAAAACTGGTGCCGTAATTAATTGCCAGGGGTGCTTCATCATCATCACATTATACTCTTGTTGTGACTAGTTTACACAAAAAGTAAGATTGCATCTCTTCGTGAGATTCGTGTTTTTTTTTAAATGTCGCCACATTATTGGGGTTAACTGCGAAAAGCACTGAATTGTTATAGCTTATTTTTACATAACGTTTCTTTCACGATTTGGCTAAAAATTCACGTAATATCAGCGAGGGTGCCGCAATAACGATGTCAATCCATTGTACTACAATTGTTTGACATTATATATATTTTGTTTGCCTTTTTCAAGCATTGCAAATTTCTATTAGTCCAATAATATTATCTTGTACAACGGTAAATTCCTGTTTTATTATTTAAATTAAGCATCAAAATGAAATAAAAATATATACTACGGAAACATATACTTTAAAAAAAAAATCTAACTACCTACCATTAAATCCAACTGAAGATGATGTGAACTATCAGTTAAAACCTTTTTCGTGCCAAATGTCTCAAGTCAGCCATTTAAAGTTGCAGGTTTACTTTTTTTTGATGAAACGTAACCAATTAACATTTATCCACTAACAAGCAATCGGGATAGTTAGTGGATGAATGTTAACGGTGTTCGATGTCCAGCTGTCAAATTTCATGTGTCATTCATTCATAGGTATCACTGTTTGCTTGCTTTGGATTGAAACCCTAAATCAGTGTAAATAGTTTGAATCAAAACTTCACCAGCGGCCTACACACTGGCCTCACAGCTCAGTTCGTCGTAATCTGCCTTCTGCGCTGTGGGTTCGATACCCCGGGATCGGCGTTCGTGCGACGACTATAGGTGTTTGTTCTCTGTCGAGTTGTTAATATGGTATTGATAAGTATGAATTTCCAAAATTTTTAGTTTGTTGCTAGATGGCGTGTGTGAAATGTCCACCAATATCTTAATAATTCATATATCGGTCCGCCATTCGTGTATGTAGGTCATGAATATAATGAAACCGCATTGAATGCGCGCATAAATAAGTTCCTTCTGACTTTATTATCGGTAATGCCATTCACAGTTACAGCCCTGCTGTAATACAACGTCATGCATCTGCATATTTTGCGTGCCTGTGTAATTACAATGCATGTATGTATGCGAGTATACCCATCAACCGCTCAGACAGATAGTTTTTCATTCAACTTCGGAACGGTAATCGAAACGTCTGGAATCGCATCTAACATACATAGATCACGGCTTTCTCCCCGAAGGGGTAAGAGCCACTAGACTACTTTTCAACTTTTAGTACATTCGTGGTTATGCAGACGTGAAAAGTGGTGAGCTGTCGTCATTGTTTACCCACGAATATCAGCTTACATTTTCTTCCGGTATAGTGAAAATCCAATTCTGTTTTCCACTGACACCTTATGAGAATTAGATAAATGGTAATAAAAACAATATTAAGAAGAAACATTGGTTTTCGGTTGCAGTTTTTATTATTACGAATTCATCTACGAGTTGAGCTTATTTGACGTTTTGCATATGACATTGCGCAATACTAAAAAAACAATTGCTATGCTCAGTATAATTAAATATATGTGCTAAATAAGCTAAAATTAGCCATGTCAGTTGGGCACTAGCTTATTGTTTCGCATTATAACGGTACACACGATGCGCTCGCGCGGGCGGAGTCGCCGGCCGTGAAAAGATTAATGGCAAGCGGCTATACTGATTTCTATTTATTTTCATAGAATCGGGGATCATTGGCCTCAGCTTGATTAACTGTACTGCAATCAAGATAGGCAGGTCATTACGTTTGCGCAAATGAAAACTGTATTGGTTGTACGTAGCAGTTGACGAATCGACGTTTACCTCAAGCATATATTGTTTGTTGTATAAATAAATAAATATTGGTGGACTTTTCACACAGCGCCATCTAGTCTCAAAGTAAGCTAAGCATAGCTTGTGTCATGGGAACCAGAACCATATAATACTTACATATTTTTTTGTAAATACATACATATATTGACACTCAGACACGGAACAAACATCTATATTCGCCATGCAAATGTTTGTCCTCGGTGGGAATCGAACCCACGACCTACAGTGCAGAAGGCAGAGTTACTACCAGTTGAGTTGTGAGGCCTGTCATATATTTGACATTATATATCTTTTTTTTTCAGGAAGCGAGCACAGAACTTCTTCCTCGTACACATTTCGGTACATTCTACGACGGTGAAGCGTATCTAGTTTATTCATCGTCACTGCCGGGGCAGCCCGCAGGCCCTGATGTGATAGTAAGTAAACATAATAACCGCAACATAACAATATGCCTAATAAATAAATCAGAATAAAATTATGATGTTGATTTGTTAGGACATAGATAGATAGAGATAGAAAACTCTCTATTGTACACCACAAACATAAACAATGTTACAACACATAACAGTTAAATGTGAAGCAAAACTACCTTATTACCGCGTTTAATTTAAAACCAACCTACTTTATTGATCTCACCAAATCCCGTGTAAACTGTCAAGGCCATCTGCGGCCAAAAGCAAATAGTCCATTCCTAAAAAAAAAAAACTATTGATCCACAGCGTCGCGAAATCAAGGAGCACGGGGAATGTCCCGAGCGGCATATCCACGTGTGGGCGGGCGAGCGGAGCGGCGCCCTCGCAGCGCTCGCGTTGCGGCGGGCCGCCCAGCTGGGCGCGCACCTCGGAGCGCCCGCGGTCACACACCGCGAGACCGCCACCAACGAGACGCCACGACTGCTGTCCTACTTCAGAGATGGAATCAGGTACACTTTGGATACAGGCAGTAGAACTTGCGTGTGAGACGTTCCACTTTCTTGTCTCAAAATTACGAACGCATTACAACGCAACATACCTAAGTAGGGGAGGGCTCTAGAACATATTGCTTGTGTTATGGGTTGAGATTATCTTGTCTGTATTTTGTCCTCGATCCCATAGCTAATTCACATAAATAACTGACACAAATCATTTGAGATGAGTTTCAGTAATCTGACAAGGATATGAACGCCATAAGAATGTTGTATGAAGTGTCTAGTATGAAGCTTCCTAAGTTTAGTTCCTTGAAAGGATCAAGGAGGAGGAATACAGAGAGACTTTCCAAAATCTAAAACATGCAACACTAGATTTTGGAAAGTCTCTCTGTACCTTCAACAAACGTCAGCTAAACAATAGTTGAATTACCCAGGATCCTACGCAGCGGCTCTCACAACCTGAACGGCGGAGCGCGGTTGTACCGCGTGCGGGGACGCAGACCAGTGCTCCTGCAACTGGAACCGGTGTCGTGGTCCCAGCTAGCGGCCGACGGGGTTTTCATACTGGACACGTCGTCGCTGCTCGTCCTGTGGCTCGGGAGGGCAGCTAACCTCGTCGAGAAACTATTCGGGGCCAAGGTAACTAGCGATACCTAATACAAAACCCAATGTTAACTAAAATTATGGCTCAATCTCTGAAAGATTTAATATAAATTATTTGATTTAATATAAAAACAAAAATGTGATTTTGATTGCGGAACGAGCTGACGGCCCACCTGATGTTAAGTGGTAACCGCCGCCCGTAGACAACAACAATACGAATCAAGTCGTCTACACCATAAAGAAAAACAAGTCTTAAGTAAAGATTACGAGTTTTGCCGATTATGAAACTCTGTGCCAAGGCGAAAGATACAATTCTATTCACTCTATACCTAACCGTGAAATTAAAGGATTATTTGAAAATTGCTAGCTAATTTGCATGAAATTTAGACTCTGACTGTCGTTATTTATTTGTCAGTTTTAATCCATGTACGAAACACCTGTTCTTATGAGACCTAAATCACACACGAAACAGTAATCGAGTACATTTCAACTATGGAATAATTTTGTACAGTTTGCATACCGCATGGCTCGCGGCGCCGACAAGGGTATAACGGCGAGACGGATCGCTATCGCCCACGACGGCTACGAGCAGACGCTGCCGGCTAACGACCGCGCGTTACTCGACGCGCTGCTTGAGTTGCGGGCGAGGTCCGTGCGGCCTGTCGCCGCCGCCGCGCCTACGCCACCGCGCGTCGCTAGGCTCTATAGGTAAAGTGGATATACATAAATTTTTGTTTGTAAATGGGTTTATGTCAGCCGAGCAATCAAATCGCACATATTTTTACCTTAGTTACCAGGTTTCCCCGATACAGGCAAGGGCTAGTAAGGGAGTTTTTTTTTTTTTATTTATGTTATTTAGGTGATAGAACGAGCTGACGGCCCACCTGATTTAAGTGGTAACCGCTGCCCATGGACAACAGCAAAACGACTCAAGTCCTCTGCACCAAAGTACGAGATGACTCAAGTCGCATTGCGTTGCGTCCAGCACTCCGACACGGGGATGTTACATCTCATGCATCTGCAATTTCACCGGCACCCACTCATAATACATATTATATATATTAATACACAGAACAAACATCTATATTCGTCACACAAATTTTTATCCTGGGTGGGAATCGAACCCACGATCTACAGAGAAGGCAGAGTTACTACTCCCAGCTGAGCTACTAGCTATGAGTACTTTACCTTTGTGAGATGCACGTGTAATATTGATCATCTTAAGCTCAAATGACTGATTCTAACATTCTTCATGATAAATATTGGTAAAGAAGATAATGTATAGAAGTCAGCTGCTCGTTATAAATCATTGTTCAAATGACAGGGCCACACAACCGCTACGCGTCTCGCCCATCACGATACCTTCGCAGAGAGCAGCGGCCAGACTTGAAGAGGTCAAACGAGCTCCACTGTACAGAAGCGATCTGGCTGACGATGTAAGTCATCATTCTACCTTCAAAGATAAAGATAAAGATAATTTATTTGCTGAACGGAATTTGATAATATTTGGTACCAGGATAGCTTATATCCTGGATTAACACATGGGCCTACCTTTGATCCTGGAAAAATGCAGTTTTTCCATAGGATGACTTATTCACTGCGGAGCGCAGCTAGTATTCTATGAGGAACTTACTAAAGAAACACTAAATAAGTCATTAAAGTCAAAAACTTTATTTCCATAGAGTTATTTATTTATTTATTTATTTATTGCACATGTAGAAGAACTTATTACTAAACATAAATTAGAACACCACATGTACCCTGCAAGTTCATAAAGAAATGGCTTGGAAACGTCAATAATTTTCAAAACATAAGGTCACTCGTACTTATCGCTAAGTTCGACGCCTGTTCAACCCGATCCTCCATTGGAAGAACAGCCAAGAAACCCCTAAAGGAGGGCTTCCATTTTTTCCTTCATTTCCATGTCCGTGTTTCCAGGGTGTATACATAGTAGAGAGCGATAGCCGTGGCGTGTGGGCTTGGGTGGGAGAGAACGCTGGAGCGGCCGCGGCCCGTGGAGCACTACCGGCCGCCCGCGGGTTGGCTCGCGCGAAGCGGCACGCGGGCCCGGTCGCGGTGACCGCCGCGGGACACGAGCCACTCGAGTTCGCGGCGCTGTTCCACGAGTGGCGCTGGTGTGACGCGCGCCGTGACGTCAGAGTGCGCGCCGCTCGGTCCGCCACCACCAAACTGGACGCTGTCAGTCTGGCTACCAATGCTTGGCTCGCTGCCGAGGTAACGTTGCGTGCCTACCTATGCTGCCGTCCTTTAACTAGAAAGCCGTTAGCGATACCGTTCAAAATTCTCTATCTTTCTGTCTAAGAAACGTTTGTAAAATGTTTTACCAACAATGTACATACTATTTCGGAAGCCATCGTCTTATCCCAAAAGTGGGTATCACAACATATCCTACTAATATTATAAACGTGAAAGTTTGTATGGATGTTACTTATTCACGTTCAAACGGCTGAATGGATTTGGATGAAATTTGGTACTAAGATAGCTTATATCCTGGATTAACACATAGGCTACTTTGATCCCGGAAGAATGGAGTGTTTCCGTGGGGTTACTTATTCACCGTGGGGCGCAGCTAGTATCTAATGTGTTTCTAAATACATATATCCTATTCATATAAATAAATTCAACTGTATCGTGATTTTTCACCGTAAGGCTCAACTGCCAGATAATGGTTCGGGCGCACTCCGCGTGTGGCGCGTCCGGGGCTCCGACTCAGAGCCGGGGCCTCCGCTGGTGGAAGTGGAACGTCCGCAGGGCGCCGCCTTCTACGACGGAGACTGCTATATCGTGCTGTACACCTACCACGCTCCCACTGGAGACCAGACTGTGCTTTTCTATTGGATGGTGAGAAGACCTCGCTACAAAGTCTTAACTTAGATCATATAATTACAGTTACAAACGTAGTTATATGACAGCAAACTTGCCATTATCGTTGTTTCCAGAATGGAGGCCAGACACTTTTTCTTGTAATACTCTTAATACTAGCTCAACCCGGCCATGCTTCGCTGAGGCTTAGTCTGATATTAATTTGCATTAATTACCCGTTCGGATCTTCGGAATAAGTACCATCATTAACACACACTTTGTAAAAATGCAGCGTTCTATATTTCAAGTCAACCGATCGACTACTTTAGTTTTGCGGACACAAACGGAAACTGATTATTCTTGACAGGGTGGCTCTTCGCCAAATGATCTGAGGAATTTGGGCGCCAAAGAAGCCAAAGATCTCTACACCAAGTTGGGTCGTCTTCCCGTTCAAGTAAGTATCTGCTTTCTTTTGCTTCATCAATTCACTCCACCACTCACTTCGTTACCCAAAAAATGTCTCTGTCTATAGGTAAGTCTGCTGCATTATGCTCTTTACTCAACCTTTTCTTATCGTTCTACTCGAGCCTTAAATTCTTAAGGCTCCTCTATTAAATGACTTTTTGCAGTGCGGGCGATCCACCATCATAACTCAGAGCCACTTAGCATCACCATATAACAGCTCTTTAGAATCAACTGGTAAATTCCACTGCAGCTTACAAGAACGATCATTGTTTCAGGCGTGGGTGTATCAGGGAAAGGAGCCAGCGCATTTCCTGCAGATATTCAAAGGGCGAATGATTACTTATGTTGGCAGAGCTGCTGATCTCGATCGTGAGTCTACTGAAAATTATTTTGTAATTTCTGTCTTCTTATTCATATTTTAGCATCGATAACTTTACAGATTTCATACCTTACTTTTATGTGATTCACGTTAACAGAGTCAAATCCATTAGAACTATCTAATTGTTAAAATATATGTATTTAAAATAAAAGTGCCATCTAGCCCTAAACTAAGCATAGCTTGTACTATGGGAAACAGACAACTGATATACTACATACTTTTTTTTTGTAAATTCATACATATTATACATATTAACACCCAGACACAACAGACATCTATATTCATGACGCAAATGTTTTGTCCTGGGTGGGAATCGAACCCACGACCTACAGCGCAGAAGGCAGATTCACTATCAACTGAGCTGTGAGGCCTGTCACTGTCTACTTTTCCAGCTAGCGGTCGTCGCATCATCCCCCCGTGTCGGGTGCTGATCCGCGTGTCGGGTCAGTACGCGCGCGAGGCTCGCGGCGTGGAGGTGAGGGGCGAGGGGGCGGGGGTGGGGGCCGGCTCGTGCTACGTGGTGCGCGAGGGGGCGAGGGTGTGGGTGTGGTGCGCCGCTACCGCCACCGGCGACGAACGAGAGGTCGCCAAGAACATGGCCGCGGCTGAGCATACGCTCGTCATGCAAGGTTTGTAGTTTCAACACCAAAATTTTTATTTGCGATAGCAAGCATTTGACCGCAATCTCACCTGATGTTAAGTGACGATGCGATCTACGATGTAGCCTAGGAACCTATTCAATCTCCTCTTGAAAACTTCCAGATTATAGGTTTCAGGAAATAAGGACGCAAGCAAGGAGTTCCACTCTTGCGCTGTCCGCATTATGAAAGTGGAAGCAAAACGCTTCATACGGATGTGAGGTGATTCGACCAAGAAATGGTGACGTGATGCCGTATGTCTCGATGGCCTGTAGTGCGAATGACTTATTCGATACGCGACATCAGATAAAACTTTATTAGACATCTGTAAAAACTACTCTTGACTAAGTAGTCATGACTAAGTAATCGATACAGACCAATTAACTCATATGAAATTGTGTGTTTGCAGGCAAAGAGAAGCCAGACTTCTGGATGGCACTGGGCGAGCGTCGTCGCCTACTCATAGCTGCCCCGGTGAAGGAAGTGGAGCGTCCACTGCCGCCTCGTCTATTCTACGTCTCCCTCGGCCCACCTGGACACTATGCTTGTAAGCGCTGCTGCGTAAATACAGCATATGGCTGAGAAGCCAGACTGAAGGGACGGTACTTTGCGAGCATCGTCAACTGCTGGTAGCGGTTTCAGCATTAATAAGTGCTTCCATATTGCCAGTGAAGTTAGACTGCTGGGCGTAAACTAAGCGTAACGTGGGCTGCTCGTGGCGGCTCTGATAAAGGAAGTGGGGCGCCTGCTGCTGCCGCGCGTCTGTTCTGTTCTATGCCTTAGTACCGCCGCCAGGATTGTATCATTGTACTAGACTAGAGTATATAAGTCTGGGGATGAAGTAAGGTGCTTCTGTGACAAGAAGACCAGTTCTAGTTAGAGTGAATGTTTTGGAGCTACTATATTGTCCGTATCTCAGTGTTTGCATGGTTCTTAAATTACCAAATTCAGGAATTAAATGATTTCACGCCAAAAATAAACAACGTTAGCGCTCTATAACAATTGATTTATTTGCTTAAAAAATATTACATTCAGTCAGGCTGCGCGTCTGAACGGCCGAAACCGTAGCGTAGCCATCGCAAGTAGTGACTATTTGAAGCACGTAGATACATATTTCCCTCAGTCGAAGAAATCGTGTCGTTCACGCAATACGACCTGGCACCGGAGATGGCGGCCTTGCTCGACGCGCACTGTGCCCTGTTCGTGTGGCTCGGCGCGCACTGCAGCCCGCGCGCCAAGGACGAGCCGCGCGCGCTCGCACTGGCGTACCTCGCGCACGGTGAGTGACGTCACAGCGGTAGTGTCATCAGCGCGCTCGCTCGACGCGCACTGTGCCCTGTTCGTGTGGCTCGGCGCGCACTGCAGCCCGCGCGCCAAGGACGAGCCGCGCGCGCTCGCACTGGCGTACCTCGCGCACGGTGAGTGACGTCACAGCGGTAGTGTCATCAGCGCGCTCGCTCGACGCGCACTGTGCCCTGTTCGTGTGGCACGGCGCGCACTGCAGCCCGCGCGCCAAGGACGAGCCGCGCGCGCTCGCACTGGCGTACCTCGCGCACGGTGAGTGACGTCACAGCGGTAGTGTCATCACCGCGCTCGCTCGACGCGCACTGTGCCCTGTTAGTGTGGCTCGGCGCGCACTGCAGCCCGCGCGCCAAGGACGAGCCGCGCGCGCTCGCACTGGCGTACCTCGCGCACGGTGAGTGCCGTCACAGCGGTAGTGTCATCAGCGCGCTCGCTCGACGCGCACTGGGCCCTGTTCGTGTGGCTCGGCGCGCACTGCAGCCCGCGCGCCAAGGACGAGCCGCGCGCGCTCGCACTGTCGTACCTCGCGCACGGTGAGTGACGTCACAGCGGTAGTGTCATCAGCGCGCTCGCTCGACGCGCACTGTGCCCTGTTCGTGTGGCTAAAAACTGCATCAAAACAATAGTCACTGAGATTAGCCTCTACAGACACAAAATAAAGCGGCTGAGGACTTATTACATATATTATTCATTTAAAATATGTAGTGTTCTGCTAAAAGGTATAAAAAGAGGGTAGAAGTTTTACATAAATCTTAAATATTTTCTTCTAGATCCATCGGCGCGAGATCCCGAAACGCCGATAATAACCATCAGTCAGGGTCGGGAGCCGCCACACTTCACGGGCTTCTTCCCGCACTGGAAACAATCTATGTGGAAGGTAACACCGGTGTTCTTTTAGACTGGCCTCACAGCTCAGTTGGTAGTAACCCTGCCTTCAGTGTTGTGTGCATAGAAAGAAACATTAAAATAATATAGCCTTTTATAGTTATCTTCAAAGCCGCCACGATCCACTGTATGTAACACATGATAAAACAGTGCTCGATTTTGCAACATAACATATTAAATTTCAGGGGCATAAGTCTTTCAGCGCCATCATCAGCGCGCTTGAAGGCAAAGCGATAGTGCGGGGCGGCAACAGCGCGCTGCAGAGTGGCAACACCGCTAATCGCTTCGACCAGTACGAGAAGTACCCCATAGCTGTACTCAGGGGACCGAAGGAGCAACTTCCGCCCGACGTAGACCCCCTCATCAAAGAGGTACATTACCTAGACATAACTATACCACTTCTAGTCCAGTCACTGGTTCTCTCGAACCGGTGTGGTGAAAGGATTTTAAGTGCGCCTCAAAGAGGCTCCTTTGGCACTTGACACGTCTTCGATTTTTTTGTTCTAGGACGTGTCGGTTTCCTCACGATGTTTTCCTTCACCGTTTTGGAGAACGTCGCATATATATATCAATCGAAAAACTCATAGGTGCACGTCGGGGTTCGAATCGGCAACCTCCGAAGAAACTCTGGATCAGTACCACTACAACCACCACGCTCTCATACTATACTACTAGGATGGAGTGTAAGAGGCAGAGCGACAACAGTGCGCTAACTATGACCGCTACTAGAAGTTTCGTACTGCTGTTCTCGGAGGACCAAAGGAATACCTTTCACCCAACGTATACCCCTTTTACTTTCACCCCTATATATAATATTTAGTTATTATAATAGTACTCAGTCACAGCACGATACATTCTATGGTTCTTTGGCCTCAGCCAAGAGCAATTTAAGAAAAGTAATTTTAGTTTTGTAAATTTTTTAGTCCATTACTTTTAAATTTATTATTTTGTATTATCTTTTTTTTTGGTCACCTTATTAATGTTTTATCTTTGAGCTCTAAAGGAACACCATCCACCGAAGTAGACCTCTGTCACCACTACCTAAACAATCATAGCAATAATCAACATATAGGTGTTTGGTCTGTCTGGGTGTCAATATATATGTATATATTTACAAAAAAAAGTGTAAAGGAATTATATCAGTTGTCTGGTTCCCATTACACAAGCTTAGATTATGAGACTATGCTTAGCTTACTTTGGGGCTAAATGGCGCTGTGAGAAATGTCCACCCATATTTATTATTATTATTATAGTACTAGAAAATGCAGAGCGACATAATGTACATCCGCCTCAGGTCTAATGCAAGATACACAAACTCTTGGAGTCTTAAAATTTTACCTCTGTTATATCTCATTGAGGAACGAGATGTCTCCCCGGACGAGGTAATGTGAATGTTATGTCGCACTACACAGGTTTTTGGTCTTTGGGTCGATTATTCTAAAGCGCAATTATTGTTTGCTCCAGCTATACCTGACCCACGACGACTTCGTGTCGACATTCGGAGTGCCTTACAACGAGTTCCGCGCTCTACCCGCCTGGAAACAGAAGGAACTCAAGAAAGCAGTCGGCCTCTTCTGAGGATAGCATTGTTGGGAAAAAGTGGGAATCATAGGGTTATTTGCAATATGCTAAAAACCTTTTAGGGTAAATTTCTGTATATCATAATGTATTGTTTGTTTTATGACTTTTGCAATTTTGAAGATTTGGAAAAAACTGTTGGCGGTTATGATATTATACAGAAATTTCCTCAAAAATGTTTTAGATATAAACTAGTTTAATTTAAAGAGAAACTCGAACTTTTAGTATTGTCCAATATAATATACACTAGCATTAACAAAATAGTGCACTCAACACTAATTTATAATGAAATGCATTTATATAGTGGACACTGTAGCTTAGGATAATATAGAAATGTTTTTTCAATATGTTTACGTTATTTTATGTAATGTTTTTAAATATTTATGTGCATGTCTTAAATGAATTACGTTTACAAAAGCAAAACATGAGTTCATAATAAACACAATCGGAGATATTAATACAGAACGTTAATCATTAAGAATATTATTTTATTTGGAATGAGAAATTAATAAAACAATTTATTTTAACCTGTTTATTTTTCACAAATTTAGCCCTTATTAACTAGGCGTTATTTAATAATAAAATCAATTAATTTATACAATATACATTTTACTTATAAAAACTCAATAGAATATTGAATGATATATTTATGTACAATACAATATATAGCTATTGATACATATTATACGCCTAACTGATATGAGGGCCGCACTAAGGCACGTACTGGTATTTGATTCTCGACGTGTGACGTCACGGCGGCTCGTCACTGCAGCGACCATATTATATATTATAACGCCATCTCTACAGATTCAACAATATAATAATAATACAAAATATAAAATGACCTGTCCTCGATGAAACAATGTATTAGCGAGACGAGAGGCTACATTAGTTTTATCATTGGAGAAGCTAGCTAGTTAGGAACTTCTAATTATAGCGAGATAAATAAAATGATGGATGATAAAAAATTCATTAATAAATACTTCACACACTGGTTTCATTGATTCGTTTCGTACATCGGACTATTTGGGAGTATTTCTAATCGTCGACTCGTACCGGATATAGATGAGAAAAATACTCCCGAAAACGGTCCGTGTATAGAAAACCAGGTGCAGAAACAATTATGCACAATCAGTAACAATATTATTTTAACGTATTAACATTAGTAAGATAAGCATGAAATAAACATACGACTTTGAAATTTCCAAATTACAAATGATTTGTTAATTCTGACATTTCAAAATTTCTTTGGTAATAACCATATCCAAACGCATGAAATATATAAAAAAAAACTACGACACAATATGGAATGAGATAAAAAAAAATGCAATAGCTGCCCTAATAATTATATAAAAATGCATTTCAAAAAATAATTAGTTTAACTACGATGATGTCACTACGCGAACACTTAAGTACGTAAATTTAAAAAATCGCATTTCAGTTCGTAGTGAATAAGAGATTATCGAACTTAAATCTACGGAAAGCATAATGACTGGCGCAGAAGAGAAACGACAACCGATATTCATAATGTACGTTCTTACATGTACGCAAGCAACAAAAATAATAGCAATATGAAACAAAATGGTGTGAAATCATCAGGCGTCGATTTGCTCGTTCTGCGCCGGCGCAACGGGTCAAGCACAATGTCAGGTCGACGTAAAACTAATACAAACAAAACTCAACACAGCTTTAATTGCAGGAATGTAAACAAAGTTCAATAGATAAACAGCAATTCAACAATTACGAGTAACAAATAACGCGTGAGAGGCCTGATTGAGTCTAGCACCACCGGTGTTGTATCGTACACACGACTTATCACAGCTGTGCGCTCGCGTCCAGCATTCATCCAACCACGACCGCGGACCATTTCGTCATAGTCTTAGAACAAAGACGATTTTTATGTTGTAATCGACCTTAAATATCATACAAAATCTTATTACAGTTTTACATATCCAAATTTGACGATACGACTAGCCGTTTTCAAAATATCACATCAACTCTTAATTCGAAAAACTTTAAAGTGGCTCTTACAGTAACTTTACAGTAGTAAAGTTACTGTATTGCAAATCCGCCTTTGTTCTACGACTACGACGATTTAGAATAAATATTTCGACCAACGCATATTGCGTGTCTGTTGGCGCTTATTCAGTTAGAGAGTGTATAATGGTCATACAGATGCAAAACAGATTACTTTGTATTCCCAAGCGTTTTATAAACACGCCACGGTACCCTAATTTTATCACAAGCCATTACTCGACGTGAAGTAGCTACAGCGGAAGTCTGGCACCTAGAAATTGCTACAATTGGACTTTTTCACGAAAAATCATGTTATCTGTTTTTGACGTGACAACGTCTTATAATTCGATAGAGCCGGCTGCACGCACGAAAAAACATGACTCATGCGGCGTTACCTCGCTCTGAGGCGTTCCATGTAAGGCTTGTGCAAGTGCAAGCGAGAGCGCGGAACGAGCGACAAAGAAGCACAATCGGCCTTTGCGTTCGGCAGCGTTCGACATCCGTCTCTCTCTTACTTGAGTGAGCGATGCGTCTGCGTGGACAGCTGCTAATACTTACATTTACATGTTTTGATCGAGTATCAAGTGCAGTGAAAAGTGAATGTGGTGTCAATTGTTTATAGCAACGATAATTACAGCGATAAAGAGACGTTGTCACGTTCAACTATCGTCAGTAAACCGACTTTACAGACAACCATTTTTTCTTTGTTAGCATCAGACCTCCAAACTTCCGTTGTGTGAACTGCGGTAGAGTTGCCAGCTCTCACTGTCGCGCTCGAAGCGACCGCGTAACTGTACCGACACAAACTTTGTACTTCAAAATCACTACAAGACTTTTGTACAATTTTTTATATTACATTAAAACCTAACTATCGCATTTCTGAAGTTTGAAAGTTTACACTTTTGTCAAATTTATTAAAAAACTACAAAATAAGAATAGGCCCTTTTCAGCTTAAAGAACTGAAGGTTTATGAAAATTAATTCGTTATGTGCTCTCAGCACTTGAAGTATTTTCATGCCTGTTAAGTTCCACGTATACTCAGGCCGTTTGTGAAATTGAGTACAATCATTAAGCTCATTGTTTAAGTTTTATAACTTAAACTACAAATTGCGTGAGTGAGGAAGCGAGTACAAAAGGTCTTTTTTGATTATTAAAAATCTTATTTGAGCAATAAATTGTAGACTGTAATTACGTGATACGTAAGAAATATAACACACTATGGCACTGTCTATTCGTTAGTTTGAAGATAAAATTAAGTGACAAAAACGCAACAATATTTAAAGGTAGGTTTGCATTATACTATTTTTAATTGATATCAATTTTGTTAATTATAGATTAATAAGATGTCTGTGTGCTCGCAAATGGTTTCTAAAGTAATTGTTAGTCTAAGCAACAATAAGTGCAACTTATTTCAATTCCTGTTTGAATTAATATCACAATATCGACTAGCACTATTTATAAAAACAAAACAGTGCAATTTGTGTGTGAATATTATTATAAAGTTGTTCTCAATTATTATTTCCCAGCAAGAAACTAATAATGAAATAGACTAAGTTTATTTTTCAAGACAGGTCTTCTGTCTCGCTCTGGCGGTTAACTGTTATAAGTGCAAGTGCGCATTTACAAATCATGATATCCACAGCATTATACGAACAATCCATAATGAAACTACACGAGGTTTTACAAGCAAATCACACAAAATCCTACCTTGTAGCAAAAGAAAGGTAATCACAATTTCCATACTCCCAACTTTACTTAACGTAACGATGTATTAAGCTTATGTAAATGAATGTTATAACATCAATTGTGAGCTAAATATTTACAGGAACAAATCTCCAAACATGATTTTTAGCATTTGATACATCCCCTGGCAAGGCCTGCGTTATCAATGACGATTTTGTGATAACCATTATTATTATTATTATTCATAGCACCGGTTCGATCTGCCAGCAGCAATATTAACACTAGTCTACTAATATAATATTAATAAATTTCTTGTCAATAAAACCCTAAAAACGAAGTTAGTCAATCCACTGCGACTATGATGGACTTTAATAATTATAAAATTGTTTCGATAAGTACATATTATTAATAATTTCTAAAAACGGCTTCGGCCTAATCCAATTTAGGACATACACACTTAAATTTACACTACAACGACTAGCTAATTCATACAATCGAAATAGGTACAAAACTGTATAGATTCAGAACATGTTTCAAAACGGCAGATCAAATATTGTTTCACCATAGTATTTATCACGAAAAGAGTACAAATATTGATACGTACATATAAATATAACGTAGAAACATTTGATGTAATAGGCCGTATAGCGTAGAGCGTTCAAAGTATACGTTATAAACCGACGTGGGATGGAGTGACGCTGACGCTGTACAGTGCTCGTGCGCGCTGCACCCGCTGCGTGCGTTACCTGTCACTGGCGCGGCAGAGACGCGTTCGCGGGTAGCGTGGAGCTGCGCTGGGATGCGTTCATGTACTGGGACTTCAGGTTCGACCGCATCGAGTCTCTGGAAACACGACGAAAAACATTTATTTGTTGTGAATTCCTAAAATTATTACAAATACTGATCGTGTCACAAGGCTCTCGAACCAGCAAAGTAAAGCTGCAGCCACCATTCGAGTGCGGCTCGTACCTCGCACCTGCCAATTGTTAGTTGTAGGAGGTGTCAGTCTCCTGTTGAGAGGATGTTGTGTATGGACACACCTGGGGGACAGCTTGTGGTCGTGCGTGGAGATGGCGGCGCGGTACCCGTAGCGCTGCACGCGGCGCGCCAGCCGGGCGACCCAGCGCCGCTGGTCGGGCGCGGCCGGCGCCAGCAGCAGCAGCTCGCGCGCTCGGTCCGCGTGCAGCTTGCAAGCGGCCACGCCCTCGCCCTCGTTTATGTGCTCCGCGTGGATCTTCATGCGGCAACCTGTAACACATTGCGATCTCAAATGATGATGACCTATGCGCGTCTCCTCCACTTTGACACCTAATCAAAATAAAGCGACATACTGTGTTTTAGTTAAACGAACAGACTTGTGTAGATCCCTTGTGTAGACATATTCTAGACTGGAGAGCGCGGGCAGGCAATCATAGCATATCATCCAGGCGGTGCGTCAGTTCGTGGAAGGGGGCGGCTGGCAGACGCTCACTCCCACCACTGTGTTGGGAGTATTGACGGTGTGCATACTCACGTCGACACTCGTACGCGTGCGGCGGACGGAACATGTTCCACAGCGGACGGGTGCACACCTCGCACGCGGTCGGGATGTGGTACGTGATGCTCACGAGATCGTGCCCTTTGTGCGCCACCGTGTTACCTGCGCAACACATACACTTACACTTAGTCACAGTCAGACATATCGCTCGTCCACACGACAATTTGTGTTTGACATCACCCAGGGAGGTATTATATAGGCGGTTACAGAATAGAGGCCAATGAATAGTTGATGGCCAAGGGTAGCACGAGCGAGTTCGTCGACAGACATCGGCAGAACAGCCGCAAAGCAATGGACAAGGACTCGGAGCCTACTCAGCAGAGGTAATTTATAACAAGCTAAAGTTATATCGACAATGATGACGAAATTTCAAAAGAGATAAGTCTTCATAATGAAGTTTTTGGACATACTAGTAACATGTATGGACCAAAAATGTTGTCTAAAGAAATAAAAAATAAAGAAATCAAAATATTAGGCCACCATCTTGTAATGATAGTAATAATGACGATGTGGTTACCGGTGTGGTCGGCTCCATCGGCGGGCTGGTCGGTCTCGCCGGGCCGCCGCGCCTCGCCCTCCCCCGCGTACAGCAACTGAAAGATTCGCGGGATGTCCTTCGCGTCCGCGCGGATCACGTCACCCTGCGTCACCGACCGGACGTGGAACACTTTGCTGAAACATTATGTGCATGCTAATATAATATAACTTGTTCGTCCGTAGTCTGACAGAAGATGCTTTTTCAAAGAGCAGCTGATGTATTGCTGTGCCTACTAAGATTTAGCTAGAGCGAGACAAAGACTGTTTTGAAACGAGTAATAAGGGATCTTTTAAAATAACTCTTTTTTACAGTTTCGGTGAGTTTATGAGTATGCATTTAACGGAATCTCATCATCATCTCATTCATCATCATTTTGCTGGACCTGAATGGCTGAATATTAATAATAATAATTGGTGAACTTAACTTTATGTAAGTGTTTTAAATATTTGTGACTTTTTTTTTAGCTCTGATTATGAATTTTTATTTTTAAAGAGATTGTATTTGTTTTGTAAGTGTTTTATATTAACTTCTTTTTTATTTTGAACTATAGTAGTATAGTATAGTAGTAAGTAACAAAATATATACCTATGACTTGCCTTGTTACAGCATCCACAGTTATATGACCAATAAAAAAAATCTATAGATATTTCTCAGTATCAAAACTCATAGTAATCAAACCCACCTCAGATCTAGAATCATGACAGGATCGGTTGTATTCTGTTTGTCGCTCTCAGAGTTATAGAAGATGATCTTCTTAGAGGAGACGACGACATATTGCCGCTTCCAGCCGTGCCTCTTGATGTTCTGTTTGAGCGGGACGGAGAGCCACCCCTCTAGTGTTTGCTCCGTCTCTCCGTCTTCGGCGTCGGCCGAGGACTGCGATGCTGTCTCGCTTGTAAGGGCGGCTAGTTTTTCTTTCAGCTGCTCGATTTCTACGTCTTTGCTGTCCACCTACAAATAACAAATATTAATAATGCATATTGGTGGACATTTCACACAGCGCCATCTAGCCCCAAAGTAAGCTAAGAAGCTTGTATCATGGGAACCAGACAACTAATATAATACTTATATACTTTTTTTGTAAATACATACATATAATACATATTAACACCCAGACACAGAACAAACATCTATATTCGTCACATAAATGTTTGTTCTGGGTGGGAATCGAACCCACGACCTACAGCGCAGAAGGCAGCGTTACTACCACCTGAGCTATAAGGCCAGTCAATTACAAAATGTTTGATTCATTGTTAATTACAACGGGAAATCATGGTATCAGATTATAGAACGTAATGGTAGGTTAGAATGAACATTAGATATATGGTGACCTCCATAGCAAGCCGCATCCTGGTGGTCTGCTCGTCGAGCAGCTGCTGCTGGCAGTCCTGCAGGTCTCGCTGCAGCTTGGATATGTGCTGATCGAACTTTTCCTTTTCCCGAGTGAGCTCTTGTTGCAGCTTGCGATAGTCCTTGTCTTTGCGGACCGACATCTTGCTTTTGTTCTTCGTGTTGCCTGGATTCATGTCTTTCCTGAAATTATAAATAGGGAGTTTGTTGAGATGTGAGAACATAAGGACATTTAAGGAAGAACTTCAAAGCGAAGAATTTCTATTAACTTTTTGACGCGTTCAAACGTGTCTTGTATTATTTTTTAAATGTCTGTTTGTTTGATAGAAAAAAACTGAACAAAATGAATAACTTGAAAATAAAATAATCAATAGAAATGCACAAATTTCTCTTTCAATCTCTCTCTGAAGAATATTTTCCTATCCAGTTTTTATCACATTGATGACGGATATTGTCAGAACAGTTTAATGTTACCTGTTCATAATCTCGGCTAACTTGTTGACGGCCTGCTGCTTGAGCATGATCTCTGAGTTGAGCTTCTTGTTGAGTCGGTCCACTTCCTCCTGCAGCCGCTGCAGCGTCGCCACGCGCTCCGCGAGCGCCGTGCCGCTGCGACGCAACTCGTCCACTTCCTGCAACATACCGATTTATATCACGTCGGTGTAACACACCGCCAATGTTACGGTTATATACGAGTGCCATCATCGGAGTGAACGTTAGCATTCAGTTCCGAGCGCGGCAAACTGTGCAATGCGGTTTATAATCTCCTCTAATGCGTGAAAAGACAAAAAAATATGTTTCGCACGTCTTTATAATAATAATAATAATATTGGTGGACATTTCACACAGCGCCATCTAGCCCCAAAGTAAGCTAAGCTTAACTTGTATCATGGAAACCAGATAGAACAGATATAATACTTAAATACTTTTTTGTAAATACTTACATATTATACATATTAATACCCAGACACACAACAAACATCTGTGTTCGTCACACAAATTTTGTCCTGGTGGGAATCGAACCCACGCCTACAGCGCAGAAGGCAGGGTTACTATCAACTGAGCTATGAGGCCATTCATATAATATGTGAGGGGGTTCGATAAAACTGTGTGACAATAGGCCGCCTTCTTATGTTTATATCGTTCATGTCATACATCTCCAGCTCTATCATGCGGCTACAAAGTAGCGTACCTTCCGCTGCAGGTCGATGGTGGCGCGGTTCTCGTGGTCGCGGTCCCGCCACCCCGCCAGCGCACACTCGCGCGCCTCTAGCTCGGCGCGGTGCTGCGCTATGGCGTCGCGCATCTCCAGCTCTATCATGCGGCTACAAAGTAGCGTACCTTCCGCTGCAGGTCGATGGTGGCGCGGTTCTCGTGGTCGCGGTCACGCCACCCCGCCAGCGCACACTCGCGCGCCTCTAGCTCGGCGCGGTGCTGCGCTATGGCGTCGCGCATCTCCAGCTCTATCATGCGGCTACAAAGTAGCGTACCTTCCGCTGCAGGTCGATGGTGGCGCGGTTCTCGTGGTCGCGGTCCCGCCACCCCGCCAGCGCACACTCGCGCGCCTCTAGCTCGGCGCGGTGCTGCGCTATGGCGTCGCGCATCTCCAGCTCTATCATGCGGCTACAAAGTAGCGTACCTTCCGCTGCAGGTCGATGGTGGCGCGGTTCTCGTGGTCGCGGTCCCGCCACCCCGCCAGCGCACACTCGCGCGCCTCTAGCTCGGCGCGGTGCTGCGCTATGGCGTCGCGCATCTCCAGCTCTATCATGCGGCTACAAAGTAGCGTACCTTCCGCTGCAGGTCGATGGTGGCGCGGTTCTCGTGGTCGCGGTCCCGCCACCCCGCCAGCGCACACTCGCGCGCCTCTAGCTCGGCGCGGTGCTGCGCTATGGCGTCGCGCATCTCCAGCTCTATCATGCGGCTACAAAGTAGCGTACCTTCCGCTGCAGGTCGATGGTGGCGCGGTTCTCGTGGTCGCGGTCCCGCCACCCCGCCAGCGCACACTCGCGCGCCTCTAGCTCGGCGCGGTGCTGCGCTATGGCGTCGCGCATCTCCAGCTCTTTCATTGTCTTCTCCTTCTCGAGCTCGCCGACCGTCTCCTCCGCTATTGATCTGGATTTAAGAATGGTTTATAACTTACATACTGAAAACAATGGTAATCTTCTCAGATGTAACTGATGGGAGAAAAAAATAGTACATTTTTTCATTTCAATGTCAAAATGTCTTTTTTTTTTGGTGTTGCATAGGTGTGGTAATGCAATAGTAATTTTAGTGAAAAAATTTGGTGGCAAGCTATCTCCAACCTGGGCCGCCTGCATCACACTAGGACATGATTCTCGTCAAGTTACTGAGAATATTTTTGGAAATTTGTACTACTTAAGGAATTTATAATTAAATTAATTTTGGAAGACATCTAGCCCAAATTAAGCATTGCTCATCCAGTATTTGACAGTGTCAAGTAAGTAGTAGCAAGTGTGTAGTGGTAAGAGTACCTGGCGATGGCCTCCGAGTCGGCGCGCGCGATGGCGAGCTGCAGCTGGTGCAGCAGACTGGCCCGCTCCTGCTCCAGGTCGCGGGCGGCGCGCGAGCTCTCGTCCATCTGAGCGCGGATCTCGTTCACCTGGCTTCTGTATATGTGGCAGTAGTGCTGCTCGTTTTCCAGCTGAGAGCGAAGCTCCTCGCTCTGTACAAACATGAGTTACAATCCATAAAAACGTGCATGGTTAATCATCTATAAAGTGACGTGACTAGACGAGCAAGTGGCCCACCCTATGTTAATCGGTGCGTGAAAGGAGAGTCTAGAGACTCGAATAGTAGTAGTAGATGTTAATCGGTATCACCTGTCTATAAAACTGCCCACTACTAGACATCCTTCCTCAGTTATACAGTACTAGGATCCTCTCGAAAGACATGGGAAGGCCCAAGGCATATTATACATCCTATCTTAAAGACATTCAAGTTGGATTGTCTCATCTGCTTGGTTTGCTTAGTTTTATGTGAATAACTGAAGAAGCGAGCAGATATCTAATGTTAAGCGGTATTCTCTGTCCATATCAACTACAATACTACTAGACATCCTTTCACAGTTAGTTGTGGGGAGACGCAAGTCAAATTGCATTGACGAATCTCTCAAAGAAAAAAAAATTATTGCACGAATTACGTGAACAAAAGATGGTAAATAATAATAAAATTATCAATATATTCTACCTTTCGGCTAGCAAAGATTTGATATAAACATTTGTTATATTTCTTATTTAAATGACTTGGAACTTCACTCAAATTTATATTCAAGGTCACGCATTCTTATTGCTAACTTCGTAAAATAAACAAAATGTACAAAAGTATGAATGAATCGTGCATGTTGTTGATTTGCTCCGTCGTTTTAGTTTACTTAATAAGGAAAAAAATACATAATATATTATATACTGAATAGTACATTAAGTGATGGCATATTTATCAGTTGTAAGCTTCTTCACAGGGACGCTTGCCGCATAAACAATGCTTTGAATTTGTGATTAGACACTTTCATATTCAACTTGCACCAAAGGATCAAAATCATATTGCTTTTGTTAAGAGACGAGGTTACTACTTAATCGGATGGGCCATATGCTCGTTCGTACCTTATACATTTAGTAGTGCTGTCATAATCGTATTTACCGGCCTCTTATTTTCGGGTATGGGACACAAGCTTACTCCCCTAACACAGTATTTTCTCATGCTAATTTTTTATAAACGTTTCAGTTATTTTTGCATTTTCAACGTATAGGTCCCAGCGATTTGTCATACGAAAAAATATTACCGCTATGACATTCTAAGAACTGATACAATCATCAAGATACCATAAAATAAATCATAAACAATAGACGTAAAGTAGAATAAAACACTGCAACATCATTCCCACTTGAGGGTGACCAGGAAATTTATACAACACATTCCTGTATATGAATGGGTGTCAAGATCATTACGGGATGGTTTATAGACATGATTCTATTGCCAAGGCCCAATGCGCAAGACACATCTTACAATTATTAAAGGAAACAAGTTAAAACGTTGCGGTATTACAGAATTTTAAGACGCTGTTAATACTAACGAACGCGAAATGAAGAAAGCGAGTGCGTGACGGTCCATCTGTACAGACCCAGACTTTAAATCCCCCGATCTAATTCGCTGGTTCAAATCCTGGCGTGCACCAACCACTTTCACGACTTTCTCAAAACGGTGAAGGGAAACATCCTGAGAAACCGGTATGGCCTAGAACCAAAATTCGAAGACAAGTGTCACGAGAGGAGCCTCTTTGGGGCGCAATTTTATCCTGTCACCACACTGGTTTAAGAAAGCCAGCGACGAATACTAGCGAGGAACGAGCGGCGCGAAATCAAACGTTCAAAAAAAAATTCCATCTATCAATATAAAGTTTCGAATAACAATTTTTATGGTAAGTATATTTTCTACATGTATTAATAATCAAGATGAGATGAAAAAAAAAGGTTAAAAGGTATATTACCATGTTTGAAGACATTTTTGCAGACATATTAATATATATAATTATTATCAATTGAGTAACAATGACATTAAAATAACTTATAAATTAAACGTATCACTGCCTAGGCCTAGAAACGAGAAGTTATACAAAGACTAAATTCAGAACTAAAGTCCACATTATATTCCAAGAATATTTATCAAAGTATTGACGATGCATCCGTATACAATTTTCTAGGAAACAGGTGCCTATGCATTAAGTAGGTGTTTTACTATCAATCTTGTGCAGCACATAGCATATCTATATACTATTCATATACATTACGTTAATTAGGCGAAACTTTTGCTTACAAATTATATTATATGATTATAGGCTCTCTTTTTTTCTCTCACTCTCGCTTCTCGAGAATAAGTCTGTGTATCTTCAGTGATAACATTAAAAAGCCGATACGGATACCCCGTTACTATACAGTTTACCATAACCATCTCGTGACTTCCATCAATTCCAAGATCAAATTTATTGACTGGCAGCTCAGTTGGTTAGTAACTCTGCCTTGTGAGTAGGTCGTGGGTTCGATTCCCACCCAGGACAAACATTTGTGTGGCGAATGTTTGTTCTGTGTCTGGGTGTTAATATGTATTATATGTACGTATTTACAAAAAAAGTATATAATTATTATATCAGTTGTCTGGCTCCCATGAAACAAGCTATGTTTAGCTTACTTTGGGGCTAGATGGCGCTGTGTGAAATGCCCATCAATATTTATTTATTTATTTAATATCCGGCAGACAGGACAATTTTTACCAAACAGTAATTAGGTGTGCTTGCAAATAAAATTATTTACGACAGAAATAGCCATGTCATTATTTTTCCAGACGAACTCGCATCGAAGACTATTAACGGTACGTAATCAGTTATTGATGATGTAATCAGTTATTTGTTCATACAACACTCATATATTTTTATAAACGCTTTATTAGCGCAAACACCTTAGAAACAATAAACTGTTGAAAATGTTTTATAGTGTATATATTCGTACACAATGATAATTCTATCTACGGAATGAATCTCAAAGTTTGTGTCGTAAAATATCAAGGTCGACATTGAATACTTTTTCATACTTGGTGAGCAAACCGGCGAGAATGCAATAATATATTCTATCTTATTACATCTATACAATCTATACAAATAAATAAAATTGGAGTATCTGTTTGTAATATTAAAATAACCGCTTTTATTAAGTGCATATGGATGTATACACGGTACATATACAAAAACATCATTTTTAAATTTTTGTCTGTCTGTTTGTTCCGGCTAATCTCTGAAACGGCTGGACCGATTTTGACGGGACTTTCACTGGCAGATAGCTGATGTAACAAGGACTAACTTAGGCTACTTTTCCGAGGGGTAAAATAGGGGTGCGTGACAAAACCGAATTCCACGCGAAGTCGCGGGGCAACAGCTGGTCGAGATATATACATAGCCGGCGCGGCAACAACAAACCGCACATTAAGCATCAATGTAAATTATTTATTATGAGTTTTCGTTTGAGTCAAGCTATGTATTGTCAAAGGTTGTTGTGAGAAAATTCTACTCCTAAACCTGCATATAAATGCGCAAAGACATACAGTTATGTACCGTTTTCTCTTCTGTTTATTAACGGTTAATTTATTTAATAGCATTTGAAGTGTAAAATAAATTCAATCAAAATGAAAAGGAAACTTTTTTTTCCCAAATAATAAATAGTTCCTCAAACCTCAAATTTTCAATAAAGATCATGGTCGAATTTCGACCATTTGAGCGAACACTAGTCTTCATAAACGTAAGATAATACACGCAATGTCAAACGTTAATACTCTTCGATAGTTATATTATTTTTTACAGGACTACATTTAATTATAATGCATCCGATGTTAAGCGAATCACTGATTCTCTCGACGCAAAGTAGTGAAAGTACTTGAGTGTGCATCAAATTAATAAATAAATATTGGTGGACATTTCACATAGCCCCAAAGTAAGCTAAGCATAGCTTGTATCATGGGAACCAGACAACTGATATAATACTTATATACTTTTCTTTTTGTAAATACATATATTTAATACACATATTAACACCCAGACACTCAACCAATGTTACAAATGTCACATTAATGTTTGTCCTGGGTGGGAATCGAACCCACGACCTACAGCGCAGAAGGCAGGGTAACTACCAACTGAGCTATGCGACCAATCAAACAGTGAAAAAAAAAGTGCCTCCTTTCACTACACATGTCACCGAATTTTTAGTTCTAGGAGATGTCGGTTTCCTCACAATGTTTCCTGTTTGAGAACGTGGTATTGCTCACATTAATTTTTCAATTGAAAAAACTGATTGGTTGACGTCGGGATTCAAACCAGCGACCTTCGGATTGAAACTCAGGGTCTGTACCACTGGGCCACCACGCTCTCATTTAACTTTTCCCATATTTTCAGTAACACTAGTCCTTGCTGTAGAAAAACGTCATGTGTTTATATATAATATATATATGTGGGCTCGTGTCGCAGGCGCACGTAGCGTTGCCACGCGTCCGGATAAAGCCGGACACAGTCAGGCTTTTTGGTTGTGCGTCCGGCCAAATTGGTTTCTGGCTTTTGTAAGGCTTTTTAAAGTTGGCCGGTTTTTTACATTTCTCATATGTCGGTATAAATAATAATTTTTTTTAGTTATTTCATTAGAATTTAAGAAGGTTTGATGGTAAATGATGAAAAGCATTGATTTACTTTAAAAATAAAATTTCTTGTTATACTAAGACTATAATAAAAGAAGATAATTAAAGAAGATAATTAAAGAAGACTAATAATTAACTTAAGGCTTTATTCCCAAATATTTTTATTTCACAAACAATAGTTATTTATTTAGATTACAATGCTGTCGTAAAATGGATTGGGAACTCTTCTGTTAAGTTTGAAAACCTGTATTAGAAGATACCCCTCATTTCTGTGGTCGATTTATACATGGTTATACCAATGTCCCAAATGTCCGGCTAAACAAGCTGGTCTGTCCGGCTAACCAAGCTGGTCTGTCCGGCTTTTAGGTTTTAAGACATGGCAACCCTAGGCGCACGCAGGCTCGGGCCGGCATCGGCACACGGTATTCGCATATAAGGCATACGATGCGTTATATTGTGAATGTTTGACTACAATGACTCAGTGTGTCGTAATGTCGGAGGACAGTCTATTTCGGCGCGATGAGATAGCTACGATTCAAAGAAACCACGGAAACTTGTTATGATTGCGTAATGTATGAACTTTTTGTAAAGTTTCTGAGCGAGCAGATGGCCCACTTGGTGTTAATTGTAACCTCTACCACAAGTCAAAGTCAAAAACTAAATTTCCATAGAATTCATAAAGAAATTGCTTGAAAACGTCAATAATATTCCATACATAAGGTTGTTTTTGGCCGAGGTTACCACTTAACACCAGGTGGGCCGTCAGCTCGTTCCGTAATTGTATTACATAAAAATAAATAAATAAAAAAACCTATTTTAAGTACACGAAGAATAATGCAGTTGGGGCTATTTATATGATGGAAACGCGTTTGTAATGACCTCAAGTTAGGGCTAAGTGAGCTTGTACTGACATCACTATGACAACATCATATCACGATTATGCCAGAAATGTTAAGTTAAACCTGATTCATAAACATGACGACGCTGACTTGTTATTTTACGCCGAGCTATGCCATGTAGTAAATTTCATGAGACATCTTTCCTATTATTTAGTTTTGAAATTCCCAATTGACAGCTACCTAATGTACACAAATAAATAAAATTCGGAGTGTCCGTTTGTAATGTCCTAATAATAGATTGTTACTAAATGCATATGATACCACACACGGTACTTATCTATACAAATAAATAAAATTGGAGTGTCTGTTTGTAATATTAAAATAACCGCTTTTTACTAAGTGCATATGTATACACGGTACATGTACCAAAACAACATTTTTAACAATTTTTGTCTGTCTATCTGTTTGTTCGGGCTAATCTCTGAAACGGCTGGACTGATTTTGACGGGACTGTCACTGGAGATAGCTGATAGATATCTAATCTAATCTCTCGATATAATGAAAGATAGATGTAACAAGGAGTAGCCTACTTTTCCGAGGGGTAAAATAGTGCGAGATGAAACCGAATTCCACGCGGACGAAGCCACGGGCAACAACTAGTAACAAAAAAAATGCAAATCTGGTGTGAGCACTTTTGTCATAAACTAAATTATTTCGAGAGTTTTTATCATACTGCCCTCTCATATGGGGAATATTTCAAACTTTCTGGATACTATGAATAATGCCCTGATTAATCACTTGGTACATGACATACACATAATAATTAATAGCAAATATTTTACTTGCTATTAATTAAATTTAACATATCATAACAATTTTTGTTATGATATATTTTGCATTTCTTTTGAGCTCTGTAACCAAGGCTCACTGTACATCAGTCTAATATGAACAGCTGTGAAGCATGAAATAAAATAACACTCCACACAGAACAATTAATATCGTTAGAATCGAGATTGATTAGCTCAATTTCCAGACCCAATTAACACAGTACTGGCCGCGATATACTACACAGTTTGGACAACGAGGCGCCAACATACTCGTTTCAAATACAGCTATTGTTATATATATTCCCTTATTAAAAAAAAAACTGAAGCCCTCCTTTAGGGATCTCTTGACTGTTGACTGTTCTTCCCCCATGGAGGGTCGGATAGGGTTTGAACAGGCGTCAAACTTAGCGATAAGTACGCGTGACTTTTGAATATTATTGACGTTTCCAAGCCATTTCTTTATGAATTCCATGGAAATAAAAGTTTTTGACTTTAACACGACAGTCCTATAATTATCATTACACAGCGAAGGCAGCGCCATAGTAAGTGGTGGAAGCACTGCTTCGATAGCGAGCCTTTTCCTATACAGATTTTAAGAGCAGTAGAACTCTCGCCTAGTTCGTCCAGGGAAGTACTGCCACCATGCCCATTTCTGACGCCAAGCACTACTGTGTTCCGGTTTGAAAGGTGTGGTTTCCGGTGAAATTACAGGCACATGATACATGCCACCTACACTTCTCAGAGTACAGGCGCATACGATGCGACTTGGGTCTTGTCGTACCTAAGTCGCATCGGTTGTTATGGGCCGAGGTTACCACTTAACATTAGGTGAGCCGTCGGCTCGATACGTAACTAAAGGATGCACAGGTGAAGTTGTCGACTCACCCTGGCGTAGTGCATGTCCCTCTCGGCGCTGGCGGCGGCTAGTTTATCCGCGGTGTCGTGCAGGGCGGCGCGGATGGCGTGCAGGTCGCGGGCGCGCGCGTCCCGCTCCTGCTGGGCGGCGCGCGCGGCCGCCTCCGCCGCGCCCACCTCCCCGCTCACCGCCGCGCGCGCCGCACGCTCCTGCTCCAGCGCGGCCGCCAGACCGATCACCTGCACCACATCCGAACATACCGTTGTCTCAATCAGTGTGGGTGTGTGGTTGACCCCGAGTTTCAGTTCGGAGGGCACCGGTTCAAATCTCGACGCGCACCTGAGTTTTTAGATTGAATGATTTGCGCAATACACGTTCACAAAACGGTGAAGGTAAACATAGTGAGATTTTTTTTAAACTATATATATTCTAAGCTATGATTTAGGATTATGTAATATACTAAAAAAACCTTTTTTTATACTATGTGGTGTTTGTCTAAATATCACTATTATTTTAGTAATATAAAGATATGGAATAAGATATTCTTATGTTGTAGATTATTATTTCACAATGTTTAATTTCTTAATATATCATGCATCGCTTTCAGTATTAGAGTAAATTTACTGAACAGATAAACAGCATGTTATCTTGTTATCACTAAGCATTTAAGGATATTAGTAAGGAGTCAGGGATACCTTTTCACTTTCCTGTCGGTGCTCGCCCTCCAGTTTCTGCAAGCGCTGCTGCATCTGTCTGTAGTCCACGCTGAGCATTGACATTTGACGCTCTTTCTCCTGACAAGTGGACTCGGAGCGCTGCCTCGCTACCTTCTCTTCGTTCAGCTTATTCTGAAGAGCTATTACCGCACAAAAATATAAAGTGACAACTCAGCAAAAAAACTGAACAATGAAATGACTTTGCAATGCCACATAGATTCCAGCGAGAGTCTGACAATAATTAATAAGTTACATGAAAATAATCATAATGAATATGAATATGTGGAACTGATTGAATGATCACGAAGTGGAATTTGCCAATCAAATTTCTACATATATACACACAGGCACAGACGGATTTCGATTTCTACTAGGAGGACAGGAAGGTAGGTGATAAATTAGCAAACAGAACTATACCTTTAAATATTATTTCCAATGCTCCTGAGGCATGCAAAAAGTGAAGGTTTAAAGTACATTTTTGGGGGGACAATTCGTAGATTAGCTCAAATTATCATGAGGGGAAAATAGCAGGAGCTCCATTTGTATGGGTGTAGTAGATACGAGTATGGGAGTAGTATATTTACCCTTGACGAGTTCAAGGTTGGCTTCCTGCTTGGAGAGCAGCTGGGAGCGCTGCGTGTCCTGGTGCGCGCGCACCTCCTGCTGGTAGAGGTGCTGGGCGGCGCGCAGCTCGTGCGAGAGCGAGGCGCACTCCTTCTCGAGCTCGGAGACGCGCTCGGTGAGCTGTCGGTTGTCCGCCATGATCTGCTTGAGGCGCGCGGAGGAGCGCTCGAGCTCGGCGTGCGCGCCGTTCAGCCGCGTGGTCGCCTCGTGCACGTTAGCGTCGGCGCGCTGCTTGGCCGCCTTCGCGGCGCTCAGCTCCTCGTGCAGGTGGTCGCGCTCGCGCTCGAGCGCCTCCCGCGCGGCGCGCAGCCCCGCCACGGTGCCATCGTTGAGCGCGGCGGCGGCCGCCTGCGCCGCTGACACCTCGGCCGCCTGCTTGCGCGACTTCGCCGCCGCCTCCGACTCCTGCTTCAGCTTCTCGCGCAGCTCCGTCAGCTGCTTCTCGAGCGCGTTGAACTTCTCGTTGTAGTTCTGCAGATTCGAGATCTCTTTCGATCTCTTGCTCTGCTCCTCCTCGAGCCGGCGCTTCGCCTCGTTGAGGTTCGCCTCGGCTTTCTTCCTGGACTCGCACTCGACGTCCGCCTTCCTCTGGATCTCCTTCAGGTCGTGTCGGAGCAGAGCTATCTCCTTGTCGGCGTCGGCTATTATTTTCTTGTTTCGGGATTCCCTCTGCGCGAACTCGTCCAGTTGAGTGCAGAGAGTCGTCTGTGTGTCTTCTAATTTGCGCCGGCCGTCCCTCTCTCGTTCGAGGAGTTTCTCCAGCTGCAGTATAGCTTCGGAGCCGACGTTGATATGATTGTTGGATATTGTGTCTACGACGTCAGCCGCTTTCAATTTTCTACTACATAGTTGATAATCGCCATTGTAAGTAAACCCAACAAATGGCAAATGGTTCCCAACAAACGCTTTTGGTACTGGGAACGATTCATCTAGGGCATCGGATTTTTCTATATCATCGAAATTCCTAGTATCATCATCACTGGATAGTTCTGGCACTACTGGAGGCACAGAGTCTCGCAAATTCTCAAAACTCCATTGGTCATTGTTGAAAAAGGGATGGTGTTTGATCTCATCAACAGTGTTTTTTCCCAATCTTTTTTTTCTATCAGTGAGTAAACCACGGATCAGAGATTTGGCATCTTTTGATATTTCAATATCATCGGGAAACTGTAACGAGTTTCTATGGTCCATGATTTTCCCATAAGTACCTACTAAGCTATCTGCGTAGAATGGGGGATCACCTATTAACATTTCATACAGAAATATTCCTACAGCCCACCAGTCACACTCTCTACCATAAACACCTTCACCGTTTTGCGATTGCAAAACTTCTGGTGATATGTAGTCAGGAGTGCCGACTGCATTACTGGCCCGAACCAGTCCATCAGGCCCCATTCTCATGCAGGTGCCAAAGTCTGCCAATTTCAAGTGGCCAAATTTATCTATCAACATATTGTCTGGCTTTACATCCCTGTGTACAAAACCCATGCCGTGAATTACATCTAGTGCTAAGACTATTTCCATTGTGTAAAATTTGGCCCACTTCTCAGGTATATCATAGTTAGACATGAGGCTGACTAGATCACCTCCAGGCATGTAGTCCATCACCATATAAAGATACTTTGGGTCTTGGAAAGCAAAGTGGAGTTTTAGTATCCATTCAGAGTTTGCATGAGCCATTATGTGTCGTTCCTCCCAGAAGAATGTGGAGTCAGACCTTTTGATCATTTCTACTTTACTGAGCAGCTTCATAGCATATACTTGCCGTGTAGACTTTTGTCTAACTAGCTGCACTTCCCCAAAGGCCCCACGGCCAATAACCTTGATAAGATCAAAGTCTGTCGCCTTCATGCGCAGATTAACAACATCTGAGGCAAACTCTTCATCTAAAACAATAGAAATACATAATTGATTCGAATTGAGATGTACAAGCACTAGCTGTATGTTATTAACAACAGGCACAATATATCGGATAACATTATTTGATGTATAGGCCACAAGATAAAAAAAATCCTTATTTCAGACAGAATCATGGATTATATTGATTTCATCATTACTTCTACAGCTCATGTAGGAAGCAAACAATACTTAAAACAGTTTTAACAACAGGACTCAATCTGATTTGTAAGATTTTCAGAAGTTCATAACTTTATTCTGTATGTTTAAAATTGCATTAATAGAGATTTGGCAAATTTACCATTAAAATTCAAAACAATTATCTAACATAATAACATTTGTAGGACAGTTTGTTTGGTAGGGATTGAGTAGTTTAGAATCTATCTCTCTATCATAACTAAAATACTGTGGAATCTTTATCGTTGGTCACAACATAGATTAATTAAAAGTAAGCTGCAAGACATTACAAATCTATACAGCTCCATAGAAGCTTGTTTTAGTTGTGATGTTGATAACATTATTATTTTGATAAACACAATCAGGGTTGATAAGGCATGTAAACATGTTTGATGTGAGCGCACTCACATCTGCTGGTGTAGGCCTCGACGTTCTTCATGCGGCGGATGGCGGGGTGATCGCAGTCGGAGACGAGCGCTACCACCGTGTCCAACAAGCCGTCGACGTTGCCGATGGAGCGCGGGTCGCACAGCCTGTCCTCCACGGACCACAGCCGCGACCGCCGCTCCTCATCCTTCACGCCCTCCATACCTAACCGCGCCGCTGACGTCCGCTCTGCCACCGCCGCGGAGCCTACACACCGCCGAACATTCTCCCCGATGCTGCCCCGTCAACGAACACGGCATTCATCACGACACATACACACCAGCATCGATTGCGACAATACCACTCGAAATGTTTGCTGTTCTCATGAAATATTTCTCATTGTACAATTTCTGTTGCTTAGGTACAGTTCAGAATGACAGCAGATAAAGGTGGTTCTCACAACAAAGCATATGCACTGTTATTGACACATTCGGACGTTTGACCACCTGAATTGTTATCTGATGATTAGGAATTGCGCACTAACACTTGTTTGGCCACGTTATTGGCACAACATATTGAAATTGTAAGTAAAATTGAGAATAAAACCGCTTGCTTGACTGATGGATGATGGAACACACACATCGACCGTGAAGTTAAACGCAAAATGATTAAATAGATCATTCGTCATTCAGTCCTCACTCTTTCGTACGTCTATGGTTACAATCTGCATCTATACTCATGGTAGACAATTTGTTGAGTTCAAAGCAGAGTCCACACAACAAAGACACCATACAAATTTTATTTATTTAATGGCAAGTTTCATTTTTTTTGTATGGTTTAGACACTGCATAACCTATGACATTGATTTGTACAGTCCGACACATTGTATTTTTTGTACCTTTCATATATGTTTATAAGAGCGCTGACACGCACTGTTTCCAACTCTGCCTGCGGCGCTGTAGGTCTTGGATTCAATTTCCACCCGGGACAAACATTTGTGTAACTAACCCAGATGTTTGGTTTGTCTAGGTGTCAATATATATTTACAAATAATTGAATGGTATGTTTTTTATTTGGCTTGCAAAATGCAGGTCTCGCATTCTTTTAGCAAAAACTAACCCCTAGTATATGCCATATTTTAGGTAAATAACTATATATTATGTTATGTGTTCTCCTAATTAGTAATAAACCAAATATCAAGTCACTCAAATGCCATTCTTAAACCTCTTAAGTCCTCCGTCCTCCCATCGATAGATAGCAACAAGAGATAGGATTGCCTACCGTCGGTAAGTTTATTGGGACGCAAAAATTAAAGATAGATTGATTTTTCTATCTCTAGTAGGGCAAAACCAGAGATAGATTGAATATTGGGACCGGCCGTTAGTGCCTTACCACCTCATGGCGACCATGCCGAAAATCGAACCTGAAATTAGATGAGAACGATAACTGTAAAAATCTCCAGAACAATGAAATACCGTCCTACTACTTGAACCATCTTGTCGATATTCTAACATTAATCTAGGATGTTTCAAGTGGTAGTGATGGGTATTAGATGGCCCGTGGTGTGAATTGTTATCGTCACATGGTGAAAAACAAAAAAAAAACACAGTCGGTGGAAACTATTAATCCATAGACAATATAAAGACAAAGGCAGGAACCTAATCATTCATTTAAAAATATAAAAATTCAATCATTCATTCAATGGAACATGGCGGTGCTAGGCAGGATGTGCATCTAATTTTTAGATTTTTGCTTTTTTATAGTTACGACTTGCAAAATTGGTTTAATTTCTCATCAGAATTGATTAATATCAGTGAATACGCAGAAACAACAAAAGTGCAAAGTTAAAAGCAAATTAATATTTTGTAAGGACTTAAAAATTTTGCAATGAAAATTATTACTTCGTTGGTGTAAAAATAATTGTGACAAATATAACACTAAGATCAGGTAAAAAAGTTGTTTTATAAATGAACACTAAATCCTTTCACTGTCATTTTAATTTGAATAGTAAGTGGTAGGAGGCACCTTTTGATCTCGGTGAAAAGGTGACAAGAGTGAATTTTTGTGCCCCATTTTGATTCAAGTTCATTTCACTCTCGTGTTGTTATTGTAACACTTCCAAAAATCTCCTCTATTCTCATTGAACTTCATGCCCAATACTATCAAAAACTTTTCACGAAGTACTTTTTAGTAAACCTCTATGCCCTAAAATCACGTGTCCTGTGGGTTGTTAGGGGGTCAATAACTCCCCATCAGATGATAAAGGTGTTTTGCCAATCATCTCAGGGGCTTTGTAAATAATGAAGTGGGCTTAAAGCATTAATTTCAAGTTAAAGGTGCAGGATAATCGCGATATGCACCTGCTCCAGAATTTATGGGTATAGAGTCTAATGCGTATCACAAACCAAACCAATGGGACGATGCGGGCGGGAGGTAATCGCGTGCAAGCAGTGCAAATGTAGGCGCAGGGCGCAGGACGGGCAGGGAGGGCGTAGAGGAGGGCGAGGGCGCGGCGCGGGGGGCGGGTCCGTCCGGCAGTCAGCTGTGCTAAGTGTCATGTCGCACGCCGCCGCCCGTGTCGCTCTACTCCGAGTCGTGCCGTGGGAAATGGCCTAAATTGTGCCCCTTCATTGCATCTTTATAAATATAATCCTTGTACAACCTGAGGGCATCCTGCTATTTCAGTTCCCATCAGTAGAGGATCAAATAGAACATTTTTTACTTTTTTACATAACTACTAAAACAGTACTCCTTTGTTATCATAGTGTGCATGGTATTAAGGGTTTTGAAAAAGTGAGTAACTGATGTGAGTACCATTGTACTTTTATCTTATCAAGTGTAAAACACCTGTACACATTGAAGTGACATTTGGATGATCAATGTTGTGGAGATTGTAATGTTTGGAACAGCTGAACTGTATATTCTGTTTTTTCTTTCTTATAGTACCTACCATCTGGCCTATTAGAGCACCTAAAGTAAGAAGTCTGAACACATAATTTACTGTATATTACTATATTTAAAAGAAAGGGTGTCTTTTCAAACATTAATTTAAATATTTAAATAATTGATGAATTTAAATCCTTCATTATCTTAGAAGATTCCATAAACGTTATTGTTTTCTTGTGTGAAAAGTACTTGAATTTTTGGTTCATAAAATTAAAGATAGAGATAGTTTCCATAATAAAAATGGTGACCAAAATATATAATTGAAAGCAATAATTTTTGCATAGGTCTATAAGTTGTTAATGTAACATAATGATGTTGAAACTGCCAATCTGTGAGGCCAGCTGTGCTCCTTTATCAACTTTCTAATATTTGTGGTACCCATGCAGTAAATACCTACACACTTCAGTTATTAATGAAATTCAAATCAGATAAATTTAATATGGACATTGGATAAACCTTACATAATCACAGTTAAGTGTAACTTCGGTGGTTACCATTTTTCATTGTTTCTGTGTTTAGTGTTTTGGCATTGTTGTGCAATCAATATTTTCAATAACCACCTACATCAACACGGCATAGTTCCTGCGAACTCCTGATAACACTCACATCACAGCATGGCTGTGTGTGCCTATACTGTTTTTAAATCAACTCTTGATTAAAAGTTATTCATTTCCTTTTTTGCTTGATAACGGCCTTGCCAGTTATATATGAAACTGTTGGCAGGTAGTTACTACATATTTTTTCTATTAATTTAAATTGAAACTTAATATTTTTCACATTTTGCAGTGAATTCAAGAAAAAAAAATTAAGATATTTGATATGTTGACTAACAAATCACACATATTAACTTTGACTGGTCCCGCAGCTCAGTTGGTTAGTAAGTCTGCCTTCTGAGCTGTAGTTTGGGGGTTCGATTCCCACCTGGGACAAATATTTGTGTGACGAATATAGATGTTTGTTCTGTGTCTGGGTGCTAATATGTATGTATTTACAAAAAAAGTATATAAGTATTATATCAGTGGTCTGGTTCCCATGACTCAAGCTATGCTTAGCTTACTTTGGGGCTAGATAGCGCTGTGTGAAATGTCCACCAATATTATTATTATTATGAAGTCTGCATAAGTAAAGCTTGTATGTATAGATAGAGTGAAACTGGAGATGCTTCACCCTATAATAGGTTATCCATTTAGTATATTGAAATAAGAAATGTTTGCGTACAATAGATTGATGTTTGCACGTAACACGATGTATGTTTTCAGCGCGCGCGCGCCGTGGCGGACATGGCTACGCTCATCCAGGAGAACGGCATCAAGGAGCTGAGCAAGGGCGGGCACGGCATCACCTCCCACATGGTGCCGGACCACGAGTACTGCGAGGCGGGCGCCGGCGCCCCGCCGCAGCTCCCCGAGCCCCTGCCCGACGGCGACGCGATGCAAGTCACGCCGGACGACGAGGACACGCCCGAGATAGACATCATGATAAACAATGTCGTGTGCAGTTTTAGTGTCAAGTGCCACCTGAACCTGAGACAGATTGCCCTTAAGGGCGTGAACGTTGAGTTTCGCCGGGAGAATGGCATGGTGACTATGAAGCTGAGGCGGCCGTACACAACCGCCTCGATCTGGTCCTCCGGCCGCATCACGTGCACGGGCGCTACCAGCGAGGAGCAGGCGCGCGTCGCGGCGCGCCGGTACGCGCGCGCGCTCCAGAAACTCGGGTTCCAAGTCAGATTTCAAAACTTCCGGGTAGTTAATGTGTTAGGAACGTGTCGGATGCCATTCGGTATTAGAATCATATCCTTCTCCAAGAAATATAAGGAGGCAGAGTGAGTATTATTGTATATTTTTATTTAATTCAGTTACAGAACGTGCAGATGGCCCGTCTGGTGCTAAGTGGTTGCCTCTGCCCATAAAAAGCAGTATCAACTTAGGTACAACAAGACCCAAGTATCATCATATGCACCCATAAATCTGAGACGTAGAAACAACGAGAAAGAAACATATTTAAATTATGAGGTCGCGTCAATCATCTGTCATTCACTTTTATTTTCCAGTGTATGTGAAACATGTGAAAGTTTGTTTGTATGAGTATTTTAAGCCATCCTGATTGTTTTGCACCATAGACATTAATATTAGTGAGGTGAACTAAGCAATCAACTGAGATGGAAGTGTTACATGTTTGATACCTGCTTGGAACAAGTGTGGGTGGGATCAGTACCTGCTGATGATATCTGATATCTACATAACAGAGAGGTGCGGGATCGGGCATAGCATAGTCATACACTTAATGTCTCTCCAGCAAAATAATTAACATTTTTGTGATTTGAATGAATACTCTTTGATATTCCAATGAATTGGAGTCATTGAGATAAAACTTAGTTCATTTACCTCATAACATATAAAATCTCCAACTTTGTATTATTTATACAGTTTAGATTATGTTTTTTTATGTTACTGTCATTGAGTTTGGAGGGTTTTATAGTTTTATTTGTATAATGTTGACATTTACAAATTTTGCTGTGACTTGATTCTGTCTAACGTCCTCAGTCATATAAAAAGAAAAGCTTAGCAACAGTGATATGCACAATTTTTATAAAGCCCTTTGTTTGTGGCTTTTGTAGTATAGATATTGAACACATGCTGAGTGTTTTGCTCTATTGCCAATGGGCATCAATCTACCATAAACTAAGGCATGTCCTTCTGACATTTCTATGAGAAACTAAACAGAGATATACGAGAACTGATGTTTCTTGAATGTCAGTAAATTATCCTATCTGCTTCCCGATGGAGTTTGAAAATATATATTAGACTTGACATTATGCTAAAATTGATTTTTTTGCTTTGGTACATGCCAGCTTCAATATTTTAATAGATAGATATGCAAGAATGGAGAAAAAAATATTTATTTCAAAATCGACCTTGGCACAAGTTCTACTGCTACTTAGGGTTGCTCCTTTCGCACCACCCGGGGGACTCATGTAGGGATTCAAGGGTAATCACTTATGGATGCTAGCAACTTGGGCTATATATATATATGTCTGTGTGTGTGTGTGTGTACATATATATTAAACAGTTTTGTACATTATTATGCCACTGAAATTAAACAAAATGTTTTTCAATTCCAGCTATGAACCAGAGCTCCACCCCGGTGTTACGTATAAGTTATATAATCCTAAAGCCACACTAAAGATCTTCTCAACGGGAGGTGTTACAATCACAGGTGACATAATGTTTCCATTTACAAAGGAATTCTCTTGTTGAACCACCAACATGTGAACTGTGCAAGAATAGTGGATTTGCTTACTCCATTGTATACATTAGTTACTATAGTCGATCAATGATGATTAGCTAAGTAGCATGTTGTCATTTTTAACTGAATTTAAATATGCTTGTCTTGAGGCGTATGACAGCATTTATTTGATGATCCATTGCTAAGTAGTGTTTTCAAGTAAGGTCCTAAGAGTCCAGACATGTTTTAAAATTATAACATGTATATGACTGGTCTCTCAGCTCAGTTGGTAGTAACCCTGCCTTCTGCGCTGTAGGTCGTGGGTTCGATTCCCACCCAGGACAAACATTTGTGTGACGAACATAGGTTTTTGTTCTGTGTCTGGGTTGATATGTGTATTACATGTATGTATTTACAAAAAAAAAGTATTTCGTTATTATATCTGTTGTCTTAGTACCCAAGATACAAGCTATTTACTTAGCTTACTTTGGGTTTACATGGCGCTGTGTAAAATGTCCACCAATATTTATTTATTTATTATTATTTATTTATTTGATCAAACTGATTGAGAGATAGTCATCTCTTGCAACTCACGATTTGTTCAGTTTTACGCTTAACTAGCTACGCCCCGCGCTGTTACCCGCGACGAACAAGCCTTTCCACGAGAACACTGTACTTCTCCAGGACACAAACTTCATAAAAACCTTGATGTGACTGCGAATGAGACCCGCCGTTTTTGATGTAGGAAATCATTTAGGCTAAGTTTGAGGCCCCCACTCAGTTCTGACGGTGGAAGTTGGCAGTTCTGAAGTTTGATAAAAAATTAAACAACTATATATATATATATATATATATATATAACCAAATATGGTTGTCGCTTCCCTTGTCCGATTCTTGGTAAGTGATAAAACCTAGCAGACTACAGCACAGTTGCCAAGTCCCGTCCCTGAAACTGTAACCTCGCTATCTACTATAACGTTATACTGAATCTGTGTGTGTTTTGTGTTGTAGCTCGAAGTGTGAACGACGTACAGTCGGCGGTGGAGCGCATATTCCCGCTGGTGTACGAGTTCCGCAAGCCGCGCACGGCGGCCGACGAGGAGCTGTTCCGTGCGAAGAAGGCGCGGGGGGCGCGGGGGGGGGCGGCGCCCGCTCCCCCCACGCCGGCCCCCCGCCCCGACGCGATGCACCTCGTCACCCTCTCCGACGACGAGGCCGAAGCCGACGCCTGGGAGTGACGCCGCGACGTCTCGGTTCATGCCAAAGATATTTATTAGGAGGCGCGGTGCCGAAGCCCTCCCTCCCCTACATCCGGCCCGCTCGCCGGACCGCCGCGCCGCGCCGCGCCGCCGCCGCCCGGCGGTCCACTCGTTTGCCGTTATGATTGAAGATTTAGTGATAATAGTGTTCGATAAGTTTGTTCTAAAAACGATGACTGAATGATTAGATGTTAGTGATTGTAAATACGAAGCTTGGACATTAAAATGTTTCAATAATACAAATTTTTTTTAATTCAATTGTATATAGGACTAGCTGTTGCCCGCGACTTCGTCCGCGTGGAATTCGTTTTTATCACGCACCCCTATTTTACCCATCGGAAAAGTAGCCTAAGTTACTCCTGTTTACATCAGCTATCTGCCAGTGACAGTCCCGTCAAAATCGGAACAAATAGACGGACAAAAATTGTAAAAAATGTTGTTTTGGTATATGTACTGTGTATACATCCATATGCACTTACTAAAGAGAGGTTATTTTAATATTACAAACAGATACTCCAATTTTATTTATTTGTATAGATATACGTAAAACGGACTCAGTGTTTGTGTTCGGAGTCAGTCGGATTCGTGCATGTCGTACTCGTCGCTGGTGAGGTGCGCGTGCGCGTGCGAGGGTCGCGGCGGGCGCGCCCGGCGCACCGCCTCCGGTTGGCGCGGGTACGGGCACGGGCGGGCCGGCGCGCGGACGTACGCGCTCATGTCTACCACGGACAGGCGGGGCGTCTTTACCGCTGTGCCTGGAATACGAGCCATTTCATATATATTTATTTGTTTGAGGAAGACCTATACAGCACATACAAATAAGTAAAATTGGAGTGTCTGTTTGTATTATTAAAATAACCGCTTTTTACTAAGTGCATATGGATGTATACACGGTACGTATACCAAAACATTTTTTTTTTACTATTTTTGTCTGTCTGTTTGTTCCGGCTAATCTCTGAAATGGCTGGACCGATTTTGACGGGACTTTCACTGGCAGATAGCTGATGTAACAAGGAGTAATAGGCTACTTTTCCGAGGGGTAAAATAGGGGTGCGTGATAAAACCGAATTGCGAAACTTTGAATTTGAAACGAAGTTTCGGGCAACAGCCAGTAAAACATAATAATCCAAACTCAGCGCAGAAGGCAGGGTATTACCAACAGCTGTGTGGCCAGTCAACGTAATAAGGATACCTTCAAAGGGTTACCTGTAATGATAGGTAAGGTGTGGTCCAACTCGGGCATAGTCCTAGGGCGCGCGGTCCGCATGTGCTTAGCGGTGCGCGGCGGAAGCACCCGTAGCGCGGGCGACGCGGCCGGCAGAGGGGGCGACAGGACCCGGGGCGGTAACACGCGACGCTCCGGCGACCAACTCGACGATCTGGGAGACGAATATTGATACAATTGATCCATCCTTGACGATTCATCATGATTAGCCTCGCAGCTCAATTGGTTAGTTACTCTGCCTTCTGAGCTGTAGGTCGTGAGACGAGCATTGATGTTTGATCTGTCTGGGTGTTAATATGTATTTACAAAAAAAAAGTATATGTGTATTCTATCAGTCATCTGGTTCCCATAGTACAAGCTACGCTTAGTTTGGGGTTAGATGGCGATGTGTGAACTGTCCAACAATATTATATTTATTATCCTTTCTGGGGCAAATGGATTAATCGACGCCATTATGCTGGGTTCAAGTAGTTGAAAGAACAATTATGGCAGACTGCCATCACAGTATATGCGTGGTCTCACAATCCAGACAAGTAAATAAATTTCCGATTAAAGTCATACCTCTCTCGGCCAGTGACAGGTCGTTTCCGACGCCGACGGCCCCTCGATTCAAGCTTCTTAGTTGATCCGATTCGAGGTGGAATAACGCCAATATGCCGGTAATAGTCGCATAGGGCTTTTGCGATAGACCTGCCGATTTTTGCATCTGAATATTCTAAGCTAAGGGTTTCCTTGTTAGTAATATTTCAGTGAGTAAGGCGTTTTAGGCCTACCTTACCTACTTTTAACCGACTTCATTAAGGAGGAGGTTCTAAATTCTGTTGTGTTTCTTATATTTGCCTCGTAACTCCGCAATTTATGAACAGATTTGTAAAATTCTTTTATTACGTAAAAGCATTATACTTTTCGATTGGTACCATAGAAATTTCATCAAAATCGATTCAGTAGTTCGGTAATTAAATCAATACATCTAGAAAAAAAAAAGATGTCCTACTAGAGATTTTTATAGAAGAATTAACGTATTACGGAATACGATTACCGTATACGTTTCGGAGAATTAGATCCTATAGATCCTAGTAAAAGTTTATCTCTTACTAGGATGACAAGGGATCATTCTCGTTCATTGGCGATTAATTCGGTTTTTTTCCATTCAAAAGGATACATGCATCTTCGGTATAGTGAATGTACGGACCCCTAGGGGTCAGTCGCCTTCCTCCAAGAGATGCGAGTAACGTGTACGCGTCTACAGGACCGATGGGAAGGCACCTGCGGGCGCTGCCAACTAGTCCAGGGTCCGAATTGAACATGCAAGCTTCTTGACGCCACGCCTCCACTCGGGCTGCTAGGAACTTAGGTAGCACTGCGTGCCGTTCAAACCTTGGAGCAAGAAAATTCACGACACCATTCGTACTAAATACCTATTTAGTTAATACTGTGTATATTCAAGTAGTCGTAACTTAGAACGTTAGACCTGCAAGTTTTACGGTCTGAAAATATTTGTACCACCAATGTTTGTCTCACCTGTAAACGTCATCGTAAGAATTCCCTCGAACAAAAACACCCTCGTGGCTTATGTCTGCATGAATATCGATGATGAAGTCTAGCTGCATGCCCTGTAACCGACGAAACATTTGGTACCTAGCCTAGACCTAGGTATCTATATAATTATGACGTATTTGCATGTCTTCGGACCGAATAAGGGGGAGATTAAATTAGCGCCCCGTAAAGCCCGCGCGGGGCACATTTTCTGGCAACGCCCCAAGCCGAGGTCCGTACCTAAGTGGTGCCCTTTGTGTCGTTGTGTATAAATTTTGAGTTTTACCGGTAGAGAGCCGTTGGCTCTCACCAAAAGCCCGTGTAAACGCTGTCAAGGCCATCTGCGGCCAACAGCTAAATAGATCAGTCATAGAAAAGGAGATTAATTATAATCTGATTCACAATGAGTTATGTAGGTACCTAGTTCAACGTTTATGTAATTAAACAATATATCAAAAGTTGAAATGAATCAATATAAACTCACTTAACAATCAGTAAAGGTTAATTACTCGCGACATAATGAAGTTACTTGAGAATAAAGGGAGTTGGAAGGTTTGGAGAACTTTTGTAAACCTTACCCACTTGGGGATAACTCCACAAACGGAACGTAAACAGGCTTTCGAAGAATAATTTTTCTAAACTAGCTGCACCCACGCGGTTTCCCTCGCGTAGAAGCCACTTCAATGTAAAATCGTGTTTTTGTCAAAGATATATACTGTACGCACTCATACTTTCAAATCTGTTATTCATGGATACTTACGTAGCCTTGAAATTATTATTTAGCTCACTCTGTATGATTCATAAAACTGCACGCGTACCTATCGTAATTTTTGTGTGTATTCCTAATAACCAAAACGGAAATTAGGTTTTAGTAATGAATTTAATAGTTAATATCTGCAGAGTGCTCTAAAGATCCTAGTTAACGTGAGCCTACAATTTTGACACTAATAATTTCTAAAAGTGTACCTAACAGTTTGCAAAGGCCCCTCCTTTTAATATATTTATAACTAGCTGCGCCCCGCGGTGAGTAAGTCAATTTATGGGAACACTGCACTTTTCCGGGATCAAAGTAGCCTATGTGTTGAGCCAGGATATAAGCTATCTTGATACCAAATTTCATCTAAATCCATCCAGTAACAAACAAAAACATCCATACAAACATTCACGTATATAATATTAGCAGGATTTGTCACGTACTTTTTCAGCGGTGAGTATATCAACAACTTCAGTAGCAGCCATCAGAGCCGGGTGGGCATATTTGGTAGCATTATCCCAGCTGCGGTTTAAATCCGCGCCCAATACATCTGACCTCTGATTTCCGAGGAACACACCGTCAGGATTCAGCATCGGAATAACCTTTGAGAAGATTAATAATTCTAATAAAAATATCATGCATGTTCCTCGATTCAACTGAAAAATTTCAGCTCCCCAGTAGATGAAAGGGTTTGCAAATGCACCAAAGCTAACCTAATGATGAATGAATAATGAATATGAATATATATATTTAGAATACAGGTAACATTCGTTGTTAAAATTGATCTCTACTAGTAGCAGTAGAACTTGTGACTGAACTGTGTGAACAAGTTCGTCCGGGGAAGCACTGTCACCTTACCCATTTCTGCCGCCAAGCGGTACCTAATGCATTCGCGTTACTGTGTTCTGGTTTATAAGCTGTGTTTGCAGGTGAAATATTAATATGAAATATAAAAAGATTTGAGACATTATACCCTCACGTCTCAAAGGTACGGGCGTATAAGTTACGGTTTGGGTATTGCTCCACCTAAGTAGAGTGGGACCCAAGTAGAATTGCTTATTATGAGCAAAGGTTACCAATAATTGGGCCATTGGCTCATTCCGTAACTATATCTCATAAAAATAAGAAAAATATCTCTTGCAGTAGTAATCCATGCGATTTTTACATTTTTGTCAAAATATTACATGTATCATTTATTTGTAGCTAAAAAAAATTACGTCATATTTCGGGTTTGCAGTTCACGTCGGTTTTAATACTCAATTATTCTTAGTGTGTTTGATGGGGCCCAAAATATTATTTTAGACACCTTACTTTCTGAAAATAGTATTCGTAAATAAAAACTTTGATTTAAGTATTACCTTTATGATTATATTATTCCGCAAAGCAGCCGCCTTCTCGGAGGAACTGACCATATAATCCAGGAAACCTGTTGGATGAAAAAATACCTACACTTTGACCTGCATTAGTTACATAAAAAAAAATTGAAGTCTCATCGATTCTCTAATTCTAATGTCTCATACATTGATGACTGAATGATGAGAAATAGTGAGCATCTGTGGGCAGAATATGATTCAGACATTTATAAGGTGGACTTATTTATACAGCGCCATCTAGTACCAAACTAAGCATGGTGTGTACATTGGGAACCACATAAGTGTTAGAATTCTATTTATTAGGTAGGTATGTAATAAATATTTTATATTAAATGCATCGGTCGTCACACAGGTTACCTTGACATATAAAAGAGGCCGGTGGTTCGCCGCCATGAGTCCTCGCCATTATGAGCACCACGCGTTTGTTGTGGGCACCGTGAGATTTGCTCTTAACTGGTACATGTTCTTCTGAAGGAGTCTTGTTTTCTATGGTCACAAGATCTATTCGACGCTTTTGCTGGAATCAGCCACGGGATAGTAAATTTTCACTGTTACTAAGCCCAATTTGAGTAAAATAAGTACCTAAGTAACTTAGGTATTATTATTGAGATGTATATACGGCAACTACCCACTACTACTAATCATAGCAGTAATCTCGACCCAGTGATGTGAAAGAAATAAAGTGAGTCTCAAAGAGGCTCCTTTCGTGCACTCGACACATTTCTTAGATTTTTTAGTTCAAGGCGTCTGCTTTGTCACGATAATTTCATTCGAAATTTTGATAACGTAAAATATTCAAGTGAAAAAAACAGATTGATTATTCAACAATGGAATTATCGACTTCCGGATTGAAACTTGGGTCTCACAGCAAATCCCAAATATAAAACTTTAAATTAAATTCTTCGCCAACCTTTTTTTTTATTCTGCTTGAAACCTTCTTAAATTCTGTCACTTACCGTACTTTGAGCAATGGATACTCTGGTGGCGAACGCTTGTGCTTTCTTCTCCCACAGAGCGAGATGTTTCTGCAGTCGCGTGTAGGAGTAGGGTGCGGCGGCTGTGAAATGGTACACGTCCTCTTCACGGTCGAACGCAAACGCTATGCTGATGATCTTATGGCCTCGGTGATGGATCGACTTGTGGCAGAATAACAGGCGCCTGGGGATTCGCACCCTACAGTGAAAAGATATATTTATTAGTCTGGCCTCAGCAGTTGGTAGTAACCCTGCCTTCTGCGCTGTAGGTCGTGGGCTCGATTTCCACCCAGGACACGAACATAGATGTTTGTTCTGTGTCTGAGTGTTAATATGTATATTATGTATGTATTTACAAAAAAAAAAAAAAAGTTGTCTGGTTCCCATGACACAAGCTATGCTTAGCTTAATTTGGGGCTAAATGGGTCTGTGTGTCCAGCAATATTTATTTATCTATTATTATTTATTTATTACATCATCAAGAGGGCAGTACTCTACTGCCCCTATACCTAGTGTAATTTTTCTATTTATTTGATTCTATAGAAACGGGTGTACGTATAAAAAGGCTTACCACTTCATTCTTGATGTGGAGCGAACCAACGGCGTCATGTCCGTGTTGAAGAGAGTCATTTCTTTGCCTAGGTTCACTATGTTGAATATCACTCTCTGGAAATTAAGATTTTTTATCTGGCAATCTTTTTGAACGAGCTTATGGCCCACCTGGTGTTAAGTGGTAGCCTCTGCCCATAACAAGCAGTCCGCCTTGCCTCCAAGTACCCAAGTCGCATCGTATGCGCCCGTGCCTAACTCTAAGACGGGAAGGTGGAATGTCTCATGTGCCTGTAATTTCACCGGCAACCACACCCTTCTAACCGGAACATAGTAACGCGAATGCATTACTGCTCGGCTACAGAAATGGTCTGTAAACACGTAACACCAGATGGGCCTGTAGTACCGTGTGTCATTTGCTTAGGAGTTCCAAATATCTTAACTGGCCCTATAGCTCAGTTGGTAGTAACCCTGCCTTCGGCACTGCAGGTCGTGGGTTCGATTCCCACCCAGGACAAACACTTGTGTGACGAACGTAGGTGTTTGTTCTGTGTCTGGGTGGAAGCGGTTTAGTCTTCTACGCATGCAGAACTCGACAGTGTAAACAGTGCTCACTTGATCCTGTCTGACATTGTCTACTGTGAAGTTGAACCAGAACCGCGCCCTAGGCCGGCATGTGTCGGGGCGGAGGTGTAGGTCGTACTCTATGTCGGAGACGTGGTCGGCGCGCCCCAGGTTGCCGCACTCGTACGCCGCGTCGAAGCACAGGTGGCCGCGCTTCGCCTTCCCGCTGTGCCCCGCCGGCCTCACGATCACACGGTTCACGTTACCCAGCCCGGTCTCACCCTCGCTCTCTTCACTGTCTGTTGGGAGTCACATTATTTATACAATACAAATAAAATTGGAGTGTCTGTTAATAATATTAAAATAACCGTTTTTTTATGAAGTGCATATGGATGTATACACGGTACATATACCAAAACAATTTTTTTAAATTTTTTTGTGTCTGTCTGTTTGTTCCGGCTAATCTCCGAAACGGCTGGACCGATTTTGAAGGGACTTTCACTGGCAGATAGCTTATCTAACAAGGAGTAACTTAGGCTACTTTTCCGAGGGGTAAAATAGGGGTGCGTGATAAAACCGAATTCCACACGGACGTTGTCGCGGGCAACAGCTAGTAAATACATATAATAGGTACACCCAGACACAGAACAAACATCTATGCTCGTCACACAAATGTTTCTCCTGGTTGGAAATCGAACTCACGACATATGTGACAAATTTAAGTATAACTTTATAATCACTGCGGTACTGGTGTATTTGTGTAAAAGGATGTGATGTCCGCGTTGTCAATATGTGTTGTGGCTGAAAATCAGCGCTGATTAATAGATGTGTGCTTAGCTGAGCGCCAACATTTTTTGTGTTGTTTTTCTTGTAGTTTTCCTATTTTTATGCTTAAATATTTTTTCAAAATATTAACATATTTTTTTTCAGTTACAACTGTATAAAACTAAGATACCATTCGGATCGCGATTATAAATAGAGACCGAGTGCTGGTCTCCGGCCATTGTTCGCCGATGTGCGGCCCGAAGCTCACTGGAATAACTTCCCGACCAAACTAAATAACTACTCCTAGTCTCAACTAAGCAAGGCGTAGATTGGATGTGGATTGACGGCACTAGGTAAGTACTTCGGTAAGTGCACGAATGTGCAAGAAACCATTTACTAAAACACGCTATTGGACTATTGAATACCTTTTACGTTTATTTACTGCCCACGTCGTCAGTTGAAATGATTGGCTTTGGAAATTCTACTCAACTGTAGAACCGACTTTAGTTAGTAGAGCAGTAGAACTCACGCCTAGTTCTACCGGGGAAGTACTGCCACCATGTCCATTTCTACCACAAAGCGACGGAAGGAGTATGGTGCTTCGGTATATTTAACTTAATATCCGCTAAACGTCTTATAATCATGGCTAGACACATATCTCAGCCTAAGTAAGGAACGACTTGAGTCATACATTCCTATTTTATAGGCATAGGACACAGATTAAAAGTAGGTGGGCTATCTACTCCACCCATCACTAAACACGTAATATAATCACAAACTAAGTTTGCAGGAAAACTATTTCTGTAACACTTCGCTCTACACATGCGTTTTTATAAGTAGGTACTGAGTCACGCAATCCATCATGAATTAACCTCCTTACTGAAATTGGGTCTGCCTACCCTATCCCCCCTTTAGTAGTCTAAGGTCTTTTGTTTTCCAGTATCCGGATTTCCAGTATTATATATTAGCCGGTGAAATTACAGGCACATGAGACATTCCACCCACACGTCTCAGAGTAACGGGCGCATACGATGCGACTCGGGTCTTGTTGTACCTAGTGGGGGAGGACTCAAGTCTTATCGGTTGTTATGGGCAGAGGTTACCACTTAACATCAGATGGGCCGTCTGCTCGTTCCGTAACTGTGTAACATAAAAAAAATCATTTAATCATTATATAAAGATATCTATTAAGATATTTATTTATCTAACCGACTTCATAAAAAGGTCTAGGTTCATAATTCAGTTGTAATATTTTTATGTTTGTAACCTCAGATCTCTGTTATTTATAAACCCATTTGGGTTTTTGACGTGACAACGTCTTATAATTCGATAGAGCCGGCTGCACGCACGAAAAAACATGACTCATGCGGCGTTACCTCGCTCTGAGGCGTTCCATGTAAGGCTTGTGCAAGTGCAAGCGAGAGCGCGGAACGAGCGACAAAGAAGCACAATCGGCCTTTGCGTTCGGCAGCGTTCGACATCCGTCTCTCTCCTACTTGAGTGAGCGATGCGTCTGCGTGGACAGCTGCTAATACTTACATTTACATGTTTTGATCGAGTATCAAGTGCAGTGTAAAACTATTAAATTGTAAAAAAAAAATTGACATAATTGTATTTATGCGTACAAATAAATCTAACTTGATCAATTTCATTGTGATTTCCAATTACCTCCTTCTCTATATACATACAAATCTATTAAACAAATGAAATTAAAATTTTCTTTTGAAAAATGCTACCATTCCATCAGTATTTTCTTAAGACGTTGTCACGTTCAACTATCGTCAGTAAACCGACTTTACAGACAACCATTTTTTTTTTCTTTGTTAGCTTTCAGATTGGTCCCGTAGAAATTTGATAAAAATCCGTTCAGTGGTATGGTTATTAAACCAAAGAACTGGAAAAAAAAAATGGTTGTCTGTAAAGTCGGTTTACTGACGACAGTTGAACGCGACAACGTCTTAAGAAAATACTGATGGAATGGTAGCATTTTTGATGCCCGATGCTATTCATTTTAATGATGAAAGCACGAATATTCTACAATATATCACTTAATATATAATTAATATCGAAAGAATCATTACCTTTATCGCTGTAATTATCGTTGCTATAAACAATTGACACCACATTCACTTTTCACTGCACTTGATACTCGATCAAAACATGTAAATGTAAGTATTAGCAGCTGTCCACGCAGACGCATCGCTCACTCAAGTAGGAGAGAGACGGATGTCGAACGCTGCCGAACGCAAAGGCCGATTGTGCTTCTTTGTCGCTCGTTCCGCGCTCTCGCTTGCACTTGCACAAGCCTTACATGGAACGCCTCAGAGCGAGGTAACGCCGCATGAGTCATGTTTTTTCGTGCGTGCAGCCGGCTCTATCGAATTATAAGACGTTGTCACGTCAAAAAATTAATATATCATCCAAGTACGAGTAATGAGGTATCATTCTCTTTTATTGGCGATGAAGTCGGTTTTATCGTTGAGTTAGTCGTGCTGCGCAGTACTTTAATCATTTATGACATGGTTGCAATTAAATGACATTCTTTGATTGCATTTATCGCATAACATAAAGCATGAAACGAAATTCTAGAACACAGAGACATGGTGTCCAAATTATTGTTTTTGCAGATATCTAACGTAAAAAAAACTGTATTCCGAAAAGCGTTTGTACAAAACCTGTCCTCTCGCCCGTATGCTATTACTCACCTACTTATGTATGAGAAAACAAAACCCAAGTGAATACAGTTTTATAACACCACAAGGGCAAATTTTACCACATTTGTAATTAACCTATAAACGTTTACTAGCCCGTAAAAGGGGCCATTTTATAGGTAAGTTGCACTTATAAGAGAATTATAGTGCAGTGGCTAACTGCAAATAATGCCTATTTATATTGCTACTATCAAAAATTAAGTAGGTAAGTAGCTTACACAACCAACCAAGATTATTACGTAGGTACTATTACTACTACCTACTATTATTACCTACTCCACGATGCTCCTACAAGTTTATTTTAAATGTTTTTATTTGTGTTGTGAAATAATAAAAAAAACGAATAGGTATATGAAGTAAGGATACATACATGCAGTTGTATGGGGACTTTTTTCATGAGTTCATGTTCATCATGTTTCTGGTCAAAGTTTGATGGCGCTCTTAAAATGACCTTGACCTTTGAGTTGTTAATTAGTTGAAGGAGGTCGCGATTATTGAATTAAGCATTTTGAGATCCGTTACCAAGCCATAAATACGCTTAGTTTTACCCCGGCGCGGCGCCAGACACAGTCAAATATTTGAACGAAGACTTAGAATGACTTTGTACACACATTTGAACACAAGTTTGATGTAGTTGGGTTGCAACTAACGCTGGTCTTCCGACAGAACCGTTTAGCGAAAGCAATTATAGAATTGTATTATAAATGAATATATAATAAAATGTTAACTACTGTTGTATGTAGTAATGTAAATTTTTCCTCAGTAGGTACGATTATCTTAAGTACCTATTCATGACATTTATAAATGCTAACTTAAGTACAACCAACTGAATTTGTCTTATTAACCCATTATATTTAAGTTACTTATTTTGTTAATGCGCCATTCCTATAATGTTGGCATTCTGTGATTATTTTGGGGTATCGCACTGTGTTGCGCCCATAACTTGAGACTTCTCACATGCCTGTAAGTTCACCACACCTTTCAAACTGAAACACAGTAATGCGCATGCATGCTTGGCGGCAAAAATAGGTGACAGTACTACCCCGGAAGAATATGGCGCAAGATATACTGCTCATAAATTATATTTAGATATTATGAAAGTACTACAAAATTTCCCTTTTTCTTCTATCTTCCTCTAACGAGAATTAGAAGAGAATGGTACAAAAAAAAATAAGAAAATTAAAAATAACAAATTGTTAATTGCTTCGTATTATATTACCTATTTTCTACTTGTAACTTACCTGACATTTTGTTTACACCTGTTTTTATAATCTGTACTTCTCAATTACTGTACTTAATTACTGTGTTTTAACATGATTTCACTTTGTCTTCGTTGTGTCCACCACTAAAACTGATATATAACTCGTCTGCATTTCGTGTTTGCATTGGTTTCGTGCAGCGTCGCGCCCGCCGGCGGTTGCCACGATACGCGGTACCACGATGCGACATTTTCGTCCTCGTAATAACAAAAACTATGATATATTTTACACGAATGCGTAATAACATCTTTAAAGTTGTTGTTGGTACCCGTAGCTTAGCAACAAACTACGCTTGGAAACTGCACACCGCGATTTTACTTAATGGTTTCGACGTCGGAAAGTAAAACTTTTAGTTTTAAAAGTAGTTAATTACTAAAAGTCATACATCAAGCTATTTGTCGTCACAATCTAACACACTCAAACTAACATGGCAATAGTCATATACAATATGCAAATGAAACTCATATGCAAATTACTTAAGTATTTGTTAATTCAATTGATTGATTCAGGAATACAAGTACTATATACAATGCGAGGTATTAGGTACATTAAATTTTTGTAGATACGCAGTTAATAGCACGTTATACAAAAATTCATAATAATTACAAATTATTTTATTTATTTATTACATAGAGAACAAACAGCATTTTTGTAATTTAATAACAATGGATTAGCTACGGATAGACGGAGAATAAATTAAAAATTAAAACTTTGTTCACTTTGTAATTTATTGAGCTATCTAAGGTCTCTAAGGCGTTAACGCATGTAGCGCCCCATGCTGCCATCTTTCATGGAATAATTAATTGTCATACCGTCCGAGCACTTGGCACCGTCTAGCATCAGACAACTTGCTTCTAGCTTCTTCTAGCTCTAGCTTCTAACGGCCGGTACATTAGCGCTTGTAAGGGCCTGAAGAATGACAGCGGTAATGAGAAAATAACAATTTAGATAATTGTTGGGGGCACACGTTGCTCGCGTCCGTAGGTGATTACACTATGAATAAGAATAAGAATAAGAATAAGAATATTTATTTTCAAACTTACGTGGTAGTTATAACTAAAAGATATACGTATTTACATTCAAAAGTACCACATTTATGCCAACCGAATACGCAATGTGGGTAGACGCATTTTAAAACATAAAAATATCTTTACCTCCCGTGCTAGTTGGTAACTGTGTTACGGCGGGGTAATAGATTCTCGTCCCATACAAATACGGACTATTTTAGCTTGCTTTGCGACCGCTTCAACCAAACAACAGACCCGAGCCGTCCGCCTGTTGTTCGGAGGGATAACATAAGGTGATATATTTTCGGACACAAAAATAGTATGAGTGATAACAACATAATGGTTATACAGAAAAGAAAACTTATGACACTTATTAATTATCACTTAAGATCTACAATAATTTTAATTGTTTATAATCATGCCATAGTGGGAAGTAGTAGTAGTAATAAAATGTGAATGTGAAATGTAAAATGAACTATGAACTATGAATACACGTGTCCCCCGGGTGGTGCAAAAGGAGCAGCCCAAAGTAGCAGTAGAACTTGTGTTAGGTTTGCCCAAAGAAATACTAGCACCACCCCTGTTTATCTGACGCCAAGCGATGAACTAGTGTTGCTGTGTTCCGGTAAAAGGGATTGGGTGCCGGTGAAATTGCAGGCGTATGAGACGTAACATCCCCGTCTCGAGGTGATGGACGAAACGCAATGCGACTTGAGTCATCTCGTACTTTGGAGGGGACTGAATCATACTGACGTGGTCTATCTGCGGCGGTTACCACTTAACATCAGGTGGGCCGTCAGTTTGTTCCGTCACTTAAATAAAAAAAAAAGTTGTAATTTTAATTATTTCTCTACTCTTCAGATGATTATCTCGTATTACGTTTTATTAGCAGAGTAGAGAAAAAAAAACAGAAAATCACACCGCTAGCATCAAGTATTTTAGGCTATAATTATTTTCTACTATGTGAATGATTAAAACACATTTCATACGAATATTGTCATTTATTTGATAAATAAATATTACACGCTAATAACATACAACTATATATTATTGGCAATTCGCCTCACGTTCCGCGAACATTGATAAAGCTCAACGTACAATAATATCGGGAAAACAATAATATTCACATAAATTTTATTTTAACTCTATGAATTCTACTATTTACACAATATTATCTTATGGCTACATAATACAAAACCCTAATACATACGAACAAATGCTGCCTTCTTTCAGTGTTGTATCAAAATCCAAAATGAGCATTACATTGGTCTTCTCTGTCTAACAACTAATTATTTGTGCAATTTGGTAACAACCAACGTAGATGCATCGGCACTTAAATATCACTCAAATTGAATCTATACAATAGAAATAAATAAAATTGGAGTGTATATTTGTAATATTAAAATAACCGCTTTTTACTAAGTGCATATGGATGTATACACGATACATATACCAAAACAATATTTTTTACAATTTTTGTCTGTCTGTTTGTTCCGGCTAATCTTAAATGGCTGGGCCGATTTTGACGGGACTTTCACTGACAGATAGCTGATGTAACAAGTAGTAACTTAGGCTACTTTTCCGAGGGGTAAAATAGGGGTGGGTGATAAAAACCGAATTCCACGCGGACGAAGTCGCGGGCAACAGCTAGTCTAAAATAAAATTAATTCGTAGAATGTGAAAACATTGGAAATATTTTGGGCAAGAGCCAACCGTGAAGGGCGTCAGACATTCGGAACTATATCTTCGGAAATATACCTCAAACGTGGAATCCTTCGGGAGACAATATGAAACACCATTTCTATATTTGATACGTCGTTATTTTAACACATATTACATCAAATGTACACCACTGATATCTTAGTATTATATTCATTCGCTCGGATTCACGTTTAAAATAAATTAATTTAATTACAAAATAACAGATGCTATTGTACCTATACGCGGCAAGTAAAAATGTTAGTTATGTACGAAACCTACATAAATATCATTCCGATTCGGAATAAATACGGAAAATCAAAGTTACACAAAAGAAAACTTTTATATGAAAAAAGTTATATTTCCTATTACTGGAAATAAACTGAGTTCTTGCAAAAAACACAAAGAAAATTGAGAACGACGTATATAACAAATGTCCTTTTTTTGATCTTGGTATTAGATAAACCCAATAATCTAAATCAATTAAATATATTGCAGCGGTTTACTTTATTACCTGAAAACATATCTGTCAGCCTCAACTCTACTACCATTATTATACCTTGACTAAAGATACTATTACTGATATCATTATTATAATAGACACGAACAAAGTAGGTACCTATTACGAACACAAACTTTTATAAACTTGCTTAGAGCCTTTATACAGCAGAGGGCAGCTTGTAAACCTAAGTTTTAAAACCAAAATCAAACCAAGTTAAACAAAACAAAACCAAAATAAGTTGAGAAAATCATCGTCACCGGAAGTGATACATTTATCTAACCGTGTTTATCTTTCAGTTCTAGATAAACTTTAACAAGATTAAGTTAATTGTTCACCAGCACTGCCCAAACAACGATTCAATCAGCTTTAACAACACCAACAACGAACAACGTTCTGCAATATACAAGATACAGAGGCGGATCCAGGGTAAGAATACATGGGGCTAAATATCCGAGGACTATAACTAGTGGATTTCACGGGGGTCATCCTCCGACGATTTCTGTGCATCTACAAGGTAAGGCCGCTCGCGGATATAAATATTGCATGACCTAACGAGATCGACGGATCCGCCAGCGTTCTACAAATATACATCGGAGTAGTCCCGCCCCTTGCATCACGCTTGCGGCTCCCCGTCCGTATAGTGCGAGGGGCCCTCCACGGAGCACACGGAGTCCTCGGGAGTGCGGGACGGGTCCGCCCCCACTTCGCTCGCTTCCATGGTGCTGCCCCCGGACTTGCCTTTGCCCCCGCGCCGAGCTTGCAATGCCTGCGAAAAATATCACGTTAAATTCGGATTTTGGAACATTGGAGCGTGATGATTGTGATTGATATTTTCCACTACTCCAGCTGAACAGAAAACTATAGGAGCTAAAGTGTGAATTGAAATCTAGATATTTTATGTATATAAAGCTAATTATGGTTGAAAGTTCACTGGTGTGTTTGTTAGACAAAAATCAATCACAACCAACAAGGCTGATTCCTCTAACGTTTTTGTATATAATATAGATTAGCGAAAGATTAGCCGGGAATAAAAGCACAGTTTGCATTGTTGTGACGTGTATGACATATAGAGTTTTCAGCGTGACACGTGTTCAGGCCGTAGATTTTCGACTCTCCGCTCAGGCGACAACTCGACGATGGAAGTGTCTCAACATTTTTGTATTTTACATCCAATAGTTGTCAAAACGACCGTTGAACAGAGAAAGCATACATCTGAAACATTGCGGTAGGGTATTGCGGTGGCACAGGGTCGGTGCGAGGCCCAGGGTCGGTGGGGCTAACGGGGAAACTTCGACAAGGGGCATGCGGGTGCTCCACGATCATCTTTAATGCATGCGATTCATCTCAGATCTCCTTACCTTTTCACGACTGCCTTTTTTCTAATGTCGGAGTGGGATGGAAGATGAAACATATATTAATGAAGTGAATATACTGCTTTAGAGTATAGTATTCAGGATGTGAGCTCACTTTTATTTAGGTAGGTAGAGGCCTACAGTAGGTATTTCCATAACATTTATTTATTCATACACCACACATTGATCAATACACTACGCAAGTGACAGGAAAAAGAAAATTACTTAAGATAAAAAACTCATCTCTTTAGATAACTAATATATACGTGAGGGGTTAATTCTAAATAATTGGACATTTATTAAATAGAAACCACCGAAAGGAACAGAAGGAACTAAATATTATGTGGGACAACTACTCAAGAATTTTATCTTCATTATCAAGTACAAACACTTCATATCTAGATAGCTAATTAGAGTTCAAAGTTTGTGTAAACATTTATTCTCTTTCAAACTATAACCTACATATAATTGAATGGTGGCATGATACAATAATGAGGTGTTATACTGTGTAAATGTTACTGACTGTTTAATGGTCCAACTAAGCCAAAGCGTTATTTATTCTATAAGTTAAAATAGACAAAGTGTTTTCGATTTCCTACTTCTTCTATTAAAGTCACTGGTTCTCTCGAACCGGTATGTTGAAAGAATTTTAAGTGCGCCTCCAAGAGGCTCCTGTCGTGCACTTGACACATGTCTTCGAATTTTTAGTTCTAGGACACGTCGGTTTCCTCACGATGTTTTCCTTCACCGTTTTGAGAAAGTAGTATTGCGTACATATATCCTTCAATCGAAAAACTCATAGGTGCACGTCCGGATTTCAACTGGCGACCTCCGGATTGAAACTCGGGGTCAGCACCACTAGACCACTGCGCTCTCAAATCACAATCTAGCTACCTATCGATTTCCATAACATTTTCAGTCCTCATCGTGTTCCACGCCATATTTTAGGCCGTTATACTATTAAGTAAGCTAACTCGTCAAAACGTCAATGCAACTACCATACTCTAATACTCCTAATATTAACAGATAACATATGAAAGTTTTAAAACTTAACATCGTACTAAACTGCATCTGTAATAACAATTTCTACTGTTAAAAAATGTAGGCTTGCGACTTTAGGACTAGGACTTTAGGACAAAAATTGTTATGAAAATCAACAGGAACCTCTGGAAAATATTTAGACCCAGAGTTAACCAAACACTAATCAGATGGGGACTTTAACTATCGCCCACCATAAATAATATAGTTTTTATGCTGGACTACACGCTAGGACGGATAATAAAATATTACAATATTTCATTATTTTACGCCTATTTCAATTCTTTGAGTATTATTGTCATTCTGATGGTAAAGCTTGTAAGGACCTAGAACAGCAATATTGCTGTCATAATATGAATGCATCAACTTTGGTGAACTCTAGGCTGATGTGAAATTTTATCTGTTCATTTTCTATTATGTCTGGTATACCTGTAGCGAGAACCGTCGATGCGGAGTTTTGCGTCCGCCCCTACGCTTGCTGATGTGTGGGTTGTCCCGTCTTAGAGTCTTACTTCGAAGAATCTCGAGTTGTACGTACAGCCTCTTGAGTTCCGCCCTGACTTCCTCCGACGTAGCTTCCTCTTCGCCCTCCAAGCCGAATCCTTCGGCCGGCCCTCGACGTGATACCTGGAAAATATGATTCGTATTACATTAATTGTGTACGTTGTAATTATTTGTTTTTTAACCGACATCAATAAAGGGGGTTCACAATTCAGCTGTGTATATTTATAACACGGTATATTATTGCTGTTCTTAATTAAATTTGTTTTTTAATACCATAGTCTACTTCTAGTTTGGTTCCATATCAGAGTTTATTGAAGATACGAAGATGGATTACGGAAATTCCTGCGGGTGAAAGCAGAAGGTGCTGTCCAACCATCCATCCGTCTATCCAAGTTCAATACCTACCCTATCCGACGTTTCCATATAATATTTGTAAAAAAAAATTAAGTAAGTTTACCCACATCAAACGTATTTATTTCAAGTAGCTGTAGCAGTAATGCCTATTCGCGGTAACCTTTGGTAGAAGTGTTCACTAGGGTTAGAAATTACATCGAGCTTTTTTATGTCAAAATGTATTTTTAGAATTATTAGTTTAGTGTAAATTTAAATTTGGGAATCTAATAAAAAAAAAGAAGCGCGAGGATCCAGGCAGGTGTCAGCGTCGTGGTAACTAGTGGCCAGTTTGATGAGTGCTCACCTCCTGCGCCAGTGAGCGCGCGCGGTACCCGTGCCAGAGGCGCGGCGCGAGCGCGCACGCGAGCGCCGCGCCGGCGGAGAGGTGCGCGCGCGCCGCCGCCGCCACCGGCCACCGCTCCGGCGCCGCGGCCGGCTCGAGCGTCGCCGCCACGCGTACCGCCACCCCGCACACACCCTCTATCCACAGAGCCGCCGACAACCACCGCCGCTCCTGTACACGATAAACTTAAATTTTATGACAATTATCATACCAATAAATAATTGGTGTGATTATCATTAAATTTTTTGTGTCTCAGACTGATAATAGCCACAAAATAATAATAATAATAACAATCATCTTTATTGATTGTTATTACTATCCGTGGCCCACAGATCATGTCACCTGAAAGGGCACATTTGCGTTTCTAGCAGCATGCGCGATCCTGATGCCGGCGAGCAACAGCAATACTTCAGCGGCGGCCGTGACGTGATGCCAGGCGGCGCGTGCGCACCCGTCGTCGTCTTCGCACGCCGCTGTCGCCGTGAACGCGGCCAGGTAGCAAGTGGCTCCCATCACCATCGCACCCACTATCCTCAGCACCTGAAAGAACGCGGATACACATTTTATTTTATTGTCATCTGATAAATTATATGAGCTACTAAATAAACAAAAACGTTTAGCTGGGGCGCCATATTCTATGAAAAATGTAGCTAGCTAACTAATCGTATCAGCAGCTCTTTCGCAATCAGTATGGTGAAAGGAATAAAGTGTGCCTCAAAAAGGCTCTTTACAAGCACGACACAAGTCTTTCTTTCTGTTTAGCTTTAGGTTTATGGGTTTGCTCGCGATGTTTTCCTTTACCGTTCCACGACGTGGTATTGCACAGGTACACTTCAAGCGAGAAAACTCACTGGTGCTCTTTAGATGGATTTGAACCGAAGGAAGACTCTAGGTCTATAAAACTGGGCCACTGCGCTCTGTGGCACAATGCGCAACATGAGTATGTAAGAGGTATAAAGGTATATTCACTTCTGAGTCCCTTGGTGTCCACCTGTGCGCTTTCCTCGTCCGGAACTCCGCCAAGAGTACCCACAGCCTGAGCACTACCGACCCGTAGCACGCCACGAATCCGAGCTCCCGCAGCCAGGCGCCAGCTATGCAGCGCCACTTCGCCTCTGATAGGTACTGACACGCTGCCTGGGAAGTTTTAAATTTTTTAATTTATATTGATAGAATCGAAATTGTATTCATTGTAATTAATAATAATAATAATATATATAATACCATTTTAACTTAGCCTTACCGAAGCATACATGAGCAGAGCACCGAGTAACACTACTTCCAAAACGGTCCACATTCCCATCGCAACTGCCTGAAAATAGAAATGGTATCTTCAATGAGGAAATTCAATAAATCTGGGCAAATTTCAATTCTACAACAGTTCTGTAGTAGATATACGAGTAGTTATAGTACTGTAGTTTAAAAGTGTGATACAGTTGACAATTACTTACTTTGCATTTCCTCTTTTTAAATATGATGAGGGCGACGACTAGACACAACAGAATTCCAGCCAAATTCGCAGCAAAGAGAGTGATACGCAACGTGTCCGCCAGGCACGCCGTTACATCGCTGCCCATCCCGCATGGCGTGCACGCCAGCGTCTCGTCACTCAGCCAACCCGCGCCGCCCGAGTTCCAATGCCCGCTCCGGCACTTACACCGATACTGTCCAACGAGAGTTCAAATAATCTGGTTATGTAAATGGTTGACCATCACAAAATGTTATGCAGAAAACGGATAGCTTACTTCTATTCTACGATCGGAAGTCCCGAACGAAGGTATCGCCTCGCAATCCGTCGTGGCCGTGTCGCAGAGCGGCGGACCACCGAGCCAGTCGTACATCGCTTCCTCGCAAGGAATCGACGGCCACCGGCGGAATATAGCAGCGGCTGCGCGCCCGTGCGCGACCCCTCGAGCCGCGGCGACGCCACCCCACCAGCCTTCACCGTCACGGTCACAGGAGAACCAGCCGTTCGACCAGATTACGGCGCTAGCGTTCCAGGCGGACGCCAGCGTCTTCCAGAACTGTCGGAGAGTGATAGAGTTGTTTTGCTGGAAGACGATGAGACGCGAGGATTCGGCGACGTAGAGCACGCCGAGGTGTAGCTGCGGGGCGCCGAGGGCGACGGCGGCGGGCGGCGGGGAGAGAGGCGCGCGCGCGACGGCGAGGGCCAGCGCCGCCGCGCGCGCCTCGTCCGCCACGCCCTGCTCCACCAGCTCGGCCAGCGCGCGAGCCGTGTGCACCGCTGCAGCTTCATGCTCACGAGCGTTCTGAAAGTTTATAGCGATTCAAGTCTTTGCTACTCCTTGCTCCAAATTAGCCATATGAGCAATTAATATAAAAGGTCATAATGCTGATATGAGTGTAGTAAGTAATATTTACACCAGCATCTCGCAACTGGCAGCTCCAGACAAATTAAGCGGAACCTGTCCATCCACAAACTCCGGGTACATCATAACTCTCAGAATATTCAAGTTTTGAACGATTTGCTGCCAAACAGTAGCAATAAAAATTGGATTATTTCGGAAGACCCAAATTGCATTGCATTGCACTTGTCTATTTGAGTATGGAATACCTTATATGCATATGACGTACCTGAGGGAAGGGCGGCGGGTTCCTGAGTAGCAGCGGGTCGCAGGGGGGCGCGGATGGGGCGGACGGGGACGGGGGCAGGGGTGGGTCGGCACGCGGCTCGGCGGGGGCGGGGGCGGCCACCGCGCACGCGCACGCGCACGCGCACCACGCCAGCGCACACGCCGCCAGCCGCGCCCGCATCGCTCACCTGCCGCACCCACACCAGACACACCACACCTGAAATGCACAAACCTGTCGTCACTCTCGCTTCTGTGTCTCTGCCTTCTGTCCTTTCCACTACTCCCACTTATATTACTAAAGTTTCAGAATTGATTTAAGTGTGTGGACGTTTGGATGTTTGTAACCCATTCACGCCAAACTACTGAACCGATTTTGTTGTAAGTTTTGGTTGGGAATGTGAAGGTGAATCCGCGGGCAGGATCTAGTAATTGTTATATGACAATGGGCATTATAGCCCCGGGATAACAATAGCCTCCATAACACTTGAAGTAACAGGAATCCATGTGTTGTGGGTATAAGTAACTAAGAGTACCGTAGCATCTATAATCGGCACAACTATTTGTACACAGAAATCTTCTGGTAAAACTTTGTTTCGTGTAATAATAATTCACTCTCTGGTTCCATTATTTCTTATACTTATGCATATTTTGTGTGATCTCAGTATCGGCGTAGATGTTAGCAATGTTCGTAGAACTGTCCTCTACGAAGTAGATACGTCGCATAGACTAGGTGTACCTTCTGACATTGCTTCGACCACCGCGACTAAGGCGTAGGCGAAAAAGGTAAATTAACTATCTGTTTTTAAACGTGTTTTTATAAGTGTATCTAATATAGTATGCTTAGGTCTGTCTCCTCTCCCACCAGCAAATATAGAGCAATGAGAAGTATAGAGAAAGCGCTCGTTCAAAACAGTTTTTTTTTTGTATGATTAAGTTACAGGACGACAGGACGAACAATACGATTAAGTACTAAGTAACTAAGTCGCATCGTATGCGCCCGTTACTCTAATATGTGAAGGTGGAATGTCTCGTGTGCCTGTAATTTCACCAAGTGTTGCCAGAGCGCGTGTTTTGCATACGAGCTTATAAAAATGATCTTATACGTCAAACGCGCCCGTTATGTAAACGCCCTTAAAATTTTATAGACGGTAATCGAACGTCTGTTTTGCAGCTGTAAACAAATAAAATAAATGTCATGGCCCCATGTGATTTTGTGATTATCTCTTATCATATTTATGTAAAAACTTTACAAGATAATGATATAAATAAGTGACAGGATTCTCTTATCGCTATTTATTATTTACTACTGACCTCACTGGTCATTCTATAGTAACTTTGCCTTCTGCGCTGTAGGTCGTGGGTTCGATTTTCCCACCCAGGACAGACATTTGTGTGGTTTGAATAATTTCTGTGGTACAGATACGGGACAGATGGTGTTAAGTGGTATCCTCTGTTCATAACAAGCAATGTGACTTATGTCGTTCCGTACTTAAGTACAAAAAGACCCCATTCTCATCGCAGGCGCCCGTAACTCAGAGACGTGAAGGTCGACTGTCTTACGTGCTTGTAATTTCACCGGCAACCACTAATGTTAATATGTAATTTATGTACAAACAAATCAAAGTATATAAAAATTCCATCAGTTGTCTAGATGGCGTTGTGTGAAACGTCCACCAAAATTTATTTATTTTATATAGTTATTCCCGGCCTGATATATAGATACGTAACATTTAATATACCTATTTTCTGCCAACCTAGAACAACCATAAAAACAAGAACATGGAAAGATAAAAAACTATACAGTATATTGTTTTCAATTTAACAGTTTTTTGTTCGAATTTTTTTCTGTTTTAACAGCAAATGAATTGAATTTTGTGTCTCACTACGGGCTTGTGTGAGTTAAACATATAATCGATTATTTACCTACTATATATCCCTACTATATATTATCGTTTTAAAAATGACCCACAGGGGAAATTTTCACGAAGAACAAATACCAGTGTTTGGTTTGATGTTGATTTGACACTTGAGGTTTAATGAAGATAAATATATGTAGATAGATAAGTAACTAAGATAGAGATTTAGGTACGTCAAGTCACAGTGACGAGATAAGAAAAAATATTTGATCAACTTACCATTGAAAATTTATCCTAGGGTTGTCAATTTGTTCAATTATAACTTCTAGTTACCCATTGAGAGCGTGGTGGTCTAGTGGTACTGAACCCGAGTTTCGATATGGAGGTCACCTGTTCAAATCCCGACGTGCACCTATGAGTTTTTCGATTGAAAGATTTATGTGCGCAATTCCACGTTCTCAAAACGGTGAAGGAAAACATCGTGAGGAAACCGACATGTCCTAGAATTATAAATTCGAAGACATGTGTCAAGTGCACGAAAGGAGCCTCTTTGAGGCGCACTTAAAATCCTTTCACCACACTGGTTCGAGGGAACCAGTGACTCGAATAGAGTAGAATAGTTACCCATTACTATTGTAGAGATCACTAGACACCACTCTTAGGTTTCAGGTAGGTAACACTTTAGCTACTTCGCCAAAATTCATTCAACTTGTAGGTAATTCTACTGTTGCCATTTTAAAGTGTACTGATTAAATATTTAACTAGCTGACCCGGCAAACTTCGTACCGCCTCAGTCAATCAATCAATCAATAAATATTGTGTTCAATTATTAGCTGAATTAACTTCAGTTTTTATGAAATAAAATTTATACTGTACATTAATTAAATTCAATAAATGTACAAAAATTAAAAAAGAAATGTGTGGGCTATATGTGAAGGTCGCGTGTTCATATCTCGTCGGGGTCACCACTGTGCTTACACGGTTGTGCGTGTTGAGTATTGATAGGTTTATTAAATGATGGAATTCGGATAGACGTCCTATTATGATCAATACTGAATATTCATAGATAGGCACAAGTGTTTTTAATTATATTGAAATCTGTATTTCACGAGGCAGCAAGAATTTGCTTTATTGAAGCGAATCGAAGTGATTGCTAGCTAAATGGATGCAATGAAAGGACGCGCAGTTGAATGAGCTGACAGAAGGATAACGAAAGAAGACAGAATGAAAGAAATAGTATTTACTGTCACAGAACTGTCAGAATAGATGGCGTTGTATACGGTAAATGTATCAGAATATGATTTAGTTAAAAAAAATAATTACTTCTTAATTCACAAATTCCCAAACCGGTTAAGCCGTTCTTGAGTTATAAATGGTGTAACTAACTCGACTTTGTTTCATATATATTATATAGATTTAAGGAAATATTTATAGAACCGTAGCAAATAGCAAATTTTCAACTAGTCCATAAAGCTGTTTCTCTCAAAGGGGACGGTGTTAGAATTTCTGAAACCTGTTTCGTTTGATCAAAATTTGGCCTCTTTAAAATTTGTAAAAACATTGTATGGATAGAAGGACAGATAACGTTGGTTAATATCATTAATATAATATAAATTAACGTGGTGTGTCACAATAAATAATTTTTCTTTCTTTCTTTTCTCTTTATTATTCTCTTTATTTTATTTATTTTTGAAGGATTTGGCATTTTTAAGCGAGATAAGAAGTGCATTCCAAAGTTTGTAGCTTCAACTTTAAAGTATTGTTTGTAATAGAGGTATGTGTAGAATATATGGCTATTTGTAACTGTGGAGTTTCGGAAGAATGCAGGATCGGCAGTGTGACTGATGAGAATTTAAATGCTTTATTGCAAACATGAGTTAACGTTTAAATATTTTAAATGATGTAAAATATGTGTGCATCCCGGCAAAGGCGGATAAGTAACTTAAAGCATATTGCATGTTTGGAAATTTTGTGGATAATGTTGGTGATCTAAGTGAAAAGTTTCGCAACCGTTAAAAATAATCGATCTTTTCCTTGTTTTATCATCCTATAAGTTATGATTATCGCCAAAACTCTCACATAAGAATCCTACGCTATCTATACTGGCTACACCTATATATAGGCATAAAATGTTTTGTTAGTTTATCTGTGTATTTCTTACGGTCAGGTAAGTAGGAACTAAAGCGCTCTGTAATATTATTAGTACATATATATTTTGCCATTGTTAAACTGGTTGTCTCATGAATTAAAGTAAAAATGTTCAAATACAGTACTTGAAGTATCAGATTTACTCTATGTATGTTCTGCGACTTTCTGTTAACTTACTTTTGGTATAGACTTTATGGTTAAGATTATGTTAACTGTGTTACAGCTGTATCCTGCCGACTAAGTAGAGTGGGATTAAAATAAGTATTCAAGTTTTCCACAAAAAAATTGCTAAGTTCAACACACATTAGAATATGATAAAATTGATTTTGAATCCGAATTTGTTCAAACCAATGATTTTCATAATTCATGAACGCACGTACTCACGATTGTAAATGGAAACATCGTGAGTAAACCGGCATGTCCTTAGAACATGAAATTCGAAGACATGTGGCGTCTACCAATCTGGTTTGGCCACCCGCAACAGATTTAAGGGAACATAAGTAATATAGTATAGTAATAACAAATGTAAAATGAAGTAATGGTACATAAATATTTGAGCGAAAATATCTACATTTCTCATCAGAATGAGTAGCTGTATCTGCACCAAGATTATTTAATTTTCTTATATGGCACAGGTAGCCCTCCATGCAAAGGCTTTGATTTAATATAATACGCAGATATTTTTACATCTTTTTTATTTGATCTTACCCTAACTTGCTCACTGTGTATTTAAAAAATAATAATTTTTCACCCTTAAATTTCAAACACCTTTTAGCTGCTGTCAGTTTTTTTTATGTTGGTAGGTTTTTCAGAAATATACCCCATTGTATTATTTTACGTATTGTCCTCTTTATCTGGAGTATGCCTGAGGTTGACACTATTTGAGATAACTTGAGATGTAGCAGCAGAAATTCGTATTTCATTAGTTATACGCAGGGGGTAACACGTCGCGAACCACGTCTACTATGGAAGAAGACGCTTTTAGCTTCCACCTGACAGTGTTTCCGGAACACTGAAAACAGCTATGAAAATATAGATATATTATACTTTCAATATAATAATCACAATATTTTACATTTTCTTCCAGGCACATGAACAAAATGCTTGTCCATTTAGTGTGAGTAAATATTATCAATCAGCTCTTAGTATTTATATTTATTTAATGCATTTATATTTGTTTATACAAAATTAGGTACAAACCCCATAAAAATAGTTTAAAGACAACCATTGTTGTCGTGCTGTGTAGTATGATACGAGTAGCATAGCTATGTCTCGGTCTTCTAATCGATACCTAGAGACATTTCAAATAATCTGTTATATTCGTATATGTCGCAGTGTAATTATGAATTTTTGTTTTCCCATCAGCCTCACTACTTTGGTCTTACGTTCAATTCAAATATTGTAGTACAATATATATTATAGTTTCCCCCACAGGAAACTAATGAATCTTTGATAAATGAATACAACCAAAAGTAATCAACCAAATCAATCCAATAACAAGTCAAATTCAATAATAAAATTTTACGCAGAGATACTTACATATTGCTGTATAAAAGCTGCTGTATAAACTTATCCAAGGAGCAGTAAACATAAATACAGATGTAGTTCCATAACAAACAAACAGTTCTCATCATTCAGTTGCTAAGATTGAGCTTGTTAGAAAAACCTGAATATTGATAATATTATTAATATTTTAGGTTTCTCTGCATTGCTGTAGCTTGGTCAGAAGCTAAGGCAACAAGCGAGGGACAAAATGTGAGGAAGTTCCCCGAAGGTTTTATATTTGGCGCAGCCACCGCCAGTTACCAAATCGAGGGAGGTTGGAACGAGGATGGTATGACTTTTTCAGATAATTGTTGGTAAAATTATGAAATGTAACTAAAGGTAACTAAAACATAATAAATATTACTAACAGGTAAAAGTGAAAATATTTGGGATCATATGACCCATAAGTATCCTTGTGCAACCGCTGATTGCTCCAGTGGGGATGTCGCTGACGATTCCTACCACCAGTACAAGAGAGACGTGGAGATGATGCGGGAACTAGGACTAGACTACTATAGATTCTCGCTATCCTGGTCACGCATCCTCCCTACCAGCTTTCCCGACCAGATCAACGAGGCCGGAGTAGCTTACTACAACAATTTGATTGACGAAATGCTCAAATACAACATTGAGCCTATGGTAACGTTGTACCACTGGGATCTCCCACAAAAATTGCAAGAGCTAGGGGGTTGGACCAACCCTCATATTGTCGACTGGTATGCAGACTATGCGCGTGTGGCTTTCGAAAGGTTCGGAGATAGAGTGAAATATTGGATAACAATGAATGAACCTCGTGAGGTATGTTACCAGGGATACGGCGCCGACACTAAGGCTCCTAGACTTAACATCAAGGGAATAGCGGAATACATGTGTGCTAAGAACTTGCTGGTGGCCCACGCTAAGGCATACCATATTTATGATGAAGAATTCAGACCAAATCACGGTGGATCAATATTCATCACACTGAGTGCCCAGTTCTATTTTCCAGATACAGAAAATGATATTGAAGCCGCCGAAGACGCCATACAATTTGAGGTAAATAGTACCAAAAATACATTGTGTCTCTTATAAATTTTCGTGTGTTCACTATATTTATTGGAAATTTTCTTTCAGTGGGGCCAATACGCTCACCCCATATTCTCCAAAACTGGAGATTTCCCAGAGGTCATGAAAAAAAGGATTGCGGAAAAGAGCAAAGCGCAAGGATTCTTGAGGTCGAGGTTGCCAGAGTTCACGCCAGAGGAGGTGGATTACGTTAAAGGAACGTCCGATTTCTTTGGACTGAATCACTACTCATCAAGCTTGGTGTACAGAAACGAGTCTGTCGTGGGTTACCACGCCAGCCCATCTTACTATGATGATTTGGAAATTATTACCTATTATTCACCGGAATGGGACTACGGTGCTTCAAGTTTCCTTAAGGTAAATTATATCTAGGTACATGTGATCATAAACTACTATGTCTAAATTGTGTGGATCCGAATCTATAATCATGAAGTATCGTTTCAGATCGTGCCAGAAGGTTTTTACTTTTTGCTCAAGAAAATCCAAGGGGATTTCAATAATATCCCTGTATACATCACCGAGAATGGTTACTCAACTTACGGAGGACTTGATGACGACGACCGCATCTCCTACTACAGGAAGTACATGAGCGCCATGCTGGACGCTATGGAAGAGGGCGCTGACGTGAGAGGCTTCTTCGCTTGGAGTATCATGGATAACTTTGAATGGATGCAAGGTTACACGTGAGTATTTTCTTTACTTTCATCTGATTGTTGCCGATGAAATTACAGGCACGATTCCAACTTCACGTCTTAAAGTTACGAGCGCAATGAGTAGGTGAGGACCCCAAGAAGTATTGTGATTATTATGTCACTTATCACGTCTAATGTCAGTCGTAATAATGTAATCTACAAGACGAAAAGCTGTAACGGGCGTTAGACTACATAAAACAGTACATTAAGAACATAGTTGTCTTCGTAGATAAAAAGATCGTGTTAATTCCGTTTAAGGCGTACAATAGGAGTTTTCATTCATGATTTCATTCGTTGTGCTAATGTGAGTTATTTTGACAGGGAGCGGTTTGGTCTGTACGAGGTGGACTACGAGAGTCCGGAGCGCACGCGCACGCCGCGCAAAGCCGCCTTTGTTTACAAGGAGATTGTGCGCACGCGCACCTTAGACTTCGACTACGTACCAGACACCACAGAAATGACCATCGACGAAGGACACTGAAAACTACACGTATAGGATACTTGTAACATAAACTTGTTTTACGTAATGGCTTGAATAATGATGACTTCGTGGCTGGGTCGGCCCGTAACCCTGCAAAATGACGGGTCCCGGTTTCAATTCCCGATCGAGACAAACTTTGTATGCTGATTAAAGTTAGTTCTCGGGTTTTGGATGTTTTTTTTGTGTATCTATTTCTGTGAACACCGCCTGTGACACAGAGAATCCTAGCGCAGGGGTATGATGTGTAATCGTTATTTATTAACTTATTTATGCCTGGAAAATAAATATTCACTATTACTGAAGTTCCCGTTGCTTATATTACATTCGTTCAATAATCATTTCTTACTTAAGTTAACCTTACTTTGAAGATACGTCGTTATTCATGGAAAACATGATATGCTACAACAAATATCTGTTAGTTTATATTAGCTAAATGCTCTTTGAAATTATATCGTCCATGACAAATAACACAGCACATTTACAAACTTCGTTTTTAAGCTTTGGTTATAAATTTATCTAATGAAAAGTTGAAGTAAGGAAGTATCTATGTGGAAGTCAATCATTGCTTTCATCTTCGGTAGCAGAAAATTAAAACGAGGGAAAGAGTCAAAAAGGCTACCGTTTATTTTTATGCTGAAACTCATGTTAGTGATATGTATTTCATATTCATCGCATTTGTGATGAAATTGTGTTTACTTCGGGTGAAAATCTCTTGACTTTCTCGTACCGCTTAAGAACCTATTATTGAAATAATGATATGTTGTCTTTAATCCATTTCTACTAGTTTATATGCCTAAGACATATGTTCCAACCACATCCACCACAAACCACAGTGTCGAAAAGTTAGCCAATCTGGCTCTTTACTTGTTATTCTTGACGAACTGAACAACGGCATAGAGCTGTTGATTTTTATGTAATAGTTACGGAATGAGCAGATGACTTACCTGGCGATACGTGACCTTTGCTGTAAATAAGCAATACGAACTGGGTCCTTCCTTATTTACATAGAAGAAGACCCAAGTCGCCTCTTATGTATCCATAACTCTGAAAATGTAGGTGGAATGTTTGTATGCCTTTAATATCAGACGGGATAAACATGATGTTATTTTGCGCGTTGAATTTAATCTAGCAAAATTATCTGTTGCAAAAGATAAAGATATTGAGAACACACCGAGATAAGATCTATAATATCAAATAAACTGTCGATCATGTTTATCGACCCCCCAACATGTCAGCTTGTGTTGTGATAGATAACATGGCAAAATAAGATATTTATTATATAACTCACATCACATCAACATATCCGGTATATTTGGTCGAGATATAGAATTCGTGTTCGTAACTTTAGAATATTGTAGCTAAGTGTACGTTTATTCAAATTAGTGTCACCATTCTGAAAATCTGTCCAATAATGTTGTACTAGGATTACCTGTGTAGCAGGAGGCAGGGGCGCAAACATATTTTTGTTTTCATTACATTTATTTATGTTCATTACAAAAATGCTTACCGCAGCCGGGTGATAGAACCCGTGACCTCTCGCTTCAAATTAAATTAAATTCGAATCAAAATGTCAAGAAATGTAAGACATCAATTCTATCAACCGGTTGTGTTTAGGTTTGAAAGGTGAGATTACATGCACGTGATTCCACTTTCATGTCGACAGTTATAGGTGCAATAAAATGCGACTCTTCCCATACCTAACTAGGGGAGGACCCAAGACGTTTTTGTTTTGGGCAGAGGTTACCTACTACCTACCCTAATCAGGTGGGCCGGGCCATCTTGCTCGTACCGAAACATTGCTAATAAAAAAATACAAAGCAGGCGAATCCGCGGGAAGTTAATATACATACAACTCTCAAAGCCTCTCATTCTAAGGCACTTTCAAAGAGAAAGTGTAAGCTTTCTGTAATATCAATTTCATAATTTTAATGTCCACAAATACAGCACCCACTGAAACGTTAATCTGTACAGCGCACAGTATTAACAGACTCCACCCACAGAGTCGAGTGGATATCGATATTTTGAACAAGAACCCATGCAAAAAGCAATTAACTCGCGATCGTAGGATGTGTACCTACTTTATCCACTAGATACTGATATCGATATTTAGTCGGAACAGCGTGATAATAGATAGGTGCTGAATGAAAATCGCCCAACGCGAAATATGCAAACGAATTTAGAATTGATTGAAAACTATTTACGAGTTTTAGCAGTAGATTTAACCGTGCAGCTAATCCGAGGAAGTTCTGCCGCGATACCAATTTCTGTTATTGAGCAGTAATGCACTATAGCTTTTCGGCTTAAAGGGCTGGTTACAGGCTTGTTACATTACTTTCAAGCTTGATGTCAAGGCGCAATTTACAATGTGACTAAACTTCAAATACTTAAATAGGTGAGAGTGTTAGGTTTTTCGTAAAAAACAGATGAAGTAAAAAAAAACTGACTAACAAGAATAATATCCTCTTTATTATTTGGCTTTTAATACCAAACACGGTAAAATTGATTCAATACGAAATTTCTATTTTAATACCTGAAATGATAACTAGATGGCGCTGCTAATTTTCAGCAAAGTTTTGTAATTTAGGTATATTTCACTGTTACTACATACATACTGATTCCACAATAGATATTCGCGAGTTGAGTCTATTCGATCTACTAGTTTAATCTAGTTTTAATTAAGTATTTAGTAAGTAAGTAATTATCATGTTGTCTAAGAGGGCTGTCCGTTACAATAAGGCTTGAGCGCCGACATGGCCGTGCGGATAATAAGTCGCATGATTTTAATGTTTGACTATGTTATCATGTTTAATTGTGTGTCGTTCTGGTTTGGAAGAAAATTAATTATGTTTCACATAGGGGTGGGAATAAAACCCTTTATATCGAGTGCCTGACGAAGGACCTATAGATAACGGATAAAATTGTCCTTGAGTGGCTGGTAAGACTCATCGAGTTTAAGCTCAATAGATTTCGTCCCTAAAGCGTGTAAAAAAAATTGAAAAGAAATTGATTTTTAAACTGTTATCTTTTAGACAGCGTTTCACTATCGGCATAGACGTTAGGTAAATAATGTAACAAATTTTAACTGGTTTAACAGAAGAAACACGTGGGCGCTGGGTTGTTACTAGAAGTTCCTAACTAGGTAAGTCCTAACTAAAATACCTAACTAGGTAAGCATTAGAAAATATCACAACACCATGCTACTATGGTTTCCTCAAGATGTTTTTTCAGAAAAGCTACAACTCCTTTACCTAGAGACTGTAAGCCGACGTCCCTACCAACTGAGCTGTCGCCGCTTCAACAGCCGTATTGAACAAAATACAAGTGAAGGAAATGTAATAATTCGGATTTAGAACATTGTTCTAATGTACAACACAGATATAGAATGATATAGAATGATCTACCAAAGAGATTTCCCCCCATATTTTATACAGTGTGTTTGATGTACATACATAAAAATCGCGCCTGTTTCTCGGAGGGGTAGGCAGAGATCACGGATTCCCACCTGCTACGATCCTCGTGTGATAGGACGTAGTTTATTACGAATATTATTATAAATTAGTGTTATTTGTTCTTGATTTGAAGTTTAATACGAAATAGAATATTTTACTATTAGATAAAGTTACGGAACGAGCTGAGGGTGTTAACTGGCAACATCTGCCCATAACAAGTAATAAGACTTGGGCCCTCCCGACAAAATCCGAGTGGCAGTAACTTTGATACGTGAAGGTGGAATGTCTTATGTGCCTGTAATTTAACAGGAGACTAAACCTTTCAAACCAGAACATATTTCTGCTTGGCGGCAGAAATGGGATTAGTGGCAGTACCCACTTCCCTGAACGAATTTGACATAAGTTCCACTGCTACTTATGGCAACCTAATATTACTAAACCTTATTTTGCAAAATAATATCTTCACGTTGGCTTACCTTCTGTGTCTAGGGTTTTTTAATCACCCTTAGTTATATACTGTTGTGTGAACTGTATTTACAGTCTTCCTCTAAATTATACATTCTAGTATACTACCTCCTATATACATACTACCTCCTCGTAAATCACTGAATGCTTTTTCATGTTAGTAACGATTTCAATACGCCATAATACGCATTAACTGTTTCAGGTCGGTCCGAACCGGGACTGACAGACAGTAACCGCCAGATTATCGCCATATTCTGGGACATTCCGTAGTCATAATCCAGCGTCCTCGCATTACGCCATTTTGGCGTAATTTTCGGCTGATTTAGCTCGAGCTCGCCTCATTAGCGCCATTGTCGTCCACTCGCTCACGCCGCCCGCCAGCGCCAGCCCAGAGATACAACATTTCAATAGAAATCAAGCCTGTTCTGGTGAAATTACCTTCGTAATTACTGGTTACTATCCTCACTGTCTGTGCTCATTGACCCACTGTATTATAATGGGATAGGTAGGAGCAAAATTTTATGTGAAATGAGTAAGATACTGGTTTTTCTAACCTATAGACTTAAAATTGCGCTACGCTAAACAGTGCGCTGTGGTGAAGTGCGCCTCCATGAGGCTCCATTCGTACACTTGACACACGTCTTTTGGTCTGGGACATGCCGGTTTTTTCTTCGAGATGTTTCACTTAATTTTATTTTTTCGTCTGGCCTCACAACTCTGCTTTCAGCGCTGTAAATCTTGGGTTCAATTGCCACCCAGAACCAGATTCCACCCAAAGATTTGTGTGACAAAAATATGTTATTATATATATTTACACAAAAGTATTTAATTATTCTATCAGTTATCTGCTTCCCATAGTAAAACCTGTGCTTAGTTTAGTGGCGCTGTGTTAAATGTCCACCAATAGTTGACTATTTTAAAAACGTACGAACTGATTCGTATCTTCTTAACTAAATAAGATGATATAATTTAGATATCTCTACTTCAAAGTGCAACTAGAGCGTATAATGATGTAGGTATACAAAAAGAATGCGATAATCACAGTTTCTAGTATTTTAAATATAATGAATAATTTTTCTAGGATGGACTCATTATTTTAGATGCTTGGGTAAGTATACCAGGAAGTTAGATAAGGGACTACTTATTAGGCACCTTTCAACAGTCTTTATTAGTTACGAAACGACGGATTACACAATAATTATACTTACATTAAATTAATGTTTCTGACTTTCTAATATGTTTAAAATAACGACAAATTTTGTTCGTATTCAGGCTGTATTAAAAACTTGAGCCAAGTTCGTCCGGGGAAGTAGACCCTATTTCTGTTCGAAAGGCGTGGATGCAGGTGAAAATATATGTCTGTGTTACGGCTGCATTACGTTACGATGCAGTTTGGGTCTCGTGGGTCATTCTTCTTATGTAGGGAAGCATCCAACATGTTTTGGTCACTAACATCAAGTCAATTTCTCGTTTCTTAACTTATTCACATCACAAAAATAAACAGACTCGGGAGAGTTTTAATATCTCAGAACGAGAGTTACTAAAATGGAAAAAAAATACTATATTTCCATTGAATAATGAATGAAATTACGAATTACAGGGTCATGCGTACATATAATTTTGGCTATTGCTCAAGCCCTCTTCGACCTTCCATAGAGAATAATATTTACGAAACAATGCAACATAACTTATAGCTCTCTAAATATTAAATATATATTCATATATTCATATTCATATTTATTTATTCACATAAAGATATCACATGGGGTTGATTACTGGTGGACCCCGCACTAGGCGTAGCCTGTATCGCGGGGCCCGAATTACAAATTGAATTAACAGGTTAATTATGCGTCACACAGTAACATGGTGAATGGGTGAGGGGCGAGATAATACTCCGCCGAAGAATAACTTAACTACTAGTGATTACAAAAAAACAAACAAAATTATAAAATATAAAATACAAAATACAAGAGAACTAACAACATATATCTGTTGTGTCAGACATCATGTTTCATGCTTCGTCACATTTTTCACATAGAATAATAATAATAATAATAGCCTTTATTTCACAATCTTACAACTAGTTACTTATGCTAATTAAATTAATTTTAATTAATATTTAATTGACACCGGTGTCGAGATCGTGTTGCCGTCTGGCATAGGCCTCCCCTAAAGTAAGCCATAATTTTCACATAGCATAGATAAAATTAATTTCCCTCGCACATTGATTGCAAATTAAATAAATAAATAGTAATTTGTTCAAATATCTAAAGAAATCTTCAACTTGTAGTAGAGCAGAGATTACATACTAATACTGAAAAGAGTTTCCTAAACATCCAGCATCCGCCGCAAATATGTCATGACTAATCGTTTGTGGGGGGTTACTTTTAGATGGACCACGGGCCGAAGAGGGTCTCGTAATTCCTATAAACTCAAGGGTACGTCATTGACGGCCGTGTCATTGTTTGTAAAGTGCCCTCTCTACAAGCAAAATCGCTGACTCATATCTGGATCATCTCCGAAAATCTGAAGTTGTTTAACTCTTAGATTCGAGAGTAAGCGACGGTAGGTACTCCTTTCTTACAAAGATCGCAACAGTATATAGAAAACTATGAATTAAATCGATGCTTTTGATAGATTTTATCTTTTTTTTGTTCTAGGCAATTATTAACTAATTTATTTATTTATGAATTATTTTTATTTTTATTGTTAGGTTAATTAGTTAGGTTAGTCATGTTCCATGGGTAAATATTTACAAGTGGGGCTCCACCTCAAAACAGCTCCATTTTTTTTCTAATGTCTCTCATTACTTGATAATGGCGTACCTTGCAATAATATGGTGGCGCATACTATTTAACACTATAGAAAATAATTAAAACAACTAACCTAACCTAATTTGTTTCCTGTATGTATATTGGTTTGCATGAGGGTTGTGTCTCTGTTTAGGGGGAGGGAGAGGGGGTTCACCTAAAAATAATTCAAAAAAGAATTTTTCACTGCCGTGTTTTAAATAGCAATATATGCATTTTATTTTGTTGATATTGGAGAAATAGTTTCAAAGAAAAGACTAGAATATTCTCCTTTATATTATCCTTATTCTCAAAGACGTAAATAACATGTATTCATGAAAAACAAAACTGTAATCGTTTCAAAGTCAAAAGTAATGACAGCCCGAAAAACTAAATGCGAGGTAGGAAAGTAACAGGTTTCTGTGAATGCCCGCTACTTGCACCTTATTTTATTCATCAATGAGGGCGCGTTCCCACTATCTCGTGACGACAGATAATCGTGTAGATTTAAGTGTCGTGGCTTGTATATTTAAATGGGGTGTTCACATATAGGACGACACGATTAACTGTCGTCTACGACTTTTTTTGCGGTGACGCCAGATTGTCATGACAATGGGAACGGCTAGCACGACAGTCGTAAAACGTAAATAAATAAAAAAAAAAAACGATAAAAAAATCGTCACGACTAAATCGTGATGGCAAATCATGTGTCGTTGTTGCGACTATATATCGTGGCCACGATAAAAAATATCGTCTCGTCGTTTACACGGCAAACAGTCGTTATAATGGGAACAACTAGAGACGATAGTCGTCCGACGATAAATTCACAATTCAATTCATAGTGGGAACGCGCCCTAAGACGCGTTTTACCTAGTTCAACCGGAAAAATTCGCGGATGAGTTAGTTGATAAATACTATAGTAGTCAGGCCAGGTCAGTCACAAACACTATGCATACGCGAGATATAAATTTTATGACGCAAGGCTCCCAGGCTATTTCTACCTAACCCCGAGATCACATCTAACAACATCCATCATAAACAATTGTACGAAGGATGATATAAAACATAAACACCTCTTAGTGTTAGTGCTGAAACTAATAACATTAGAATCGTGAACCAGATAGAGATTGCGAGAATGTAAATACCGCCTGGGGTATGTTTATCCCAACATCAGGGAAAGCTTTTAAATAAACATTATACGGTAGTCGGAACGGGGAATAATATCTTTAGGAGCGTTTTTAAACATCAAGGGTATAATGACATAACTCGTTTAAGAGAAAATGTAAGTGTAGATATGATGTGTAAGAAGTGTGAAACGAATGAAATTTTTATACTAGTTTCCGGCAACCGATTTTTGCATATAAGTTTTAAATCAGTTGTCTGGTTCCCATAGTACAAGCTATGCCTAATTTGGGGCCTCTGTGTGAAATGTCCTCAATTTTCTTTTTATTATTATTGTAAAGCGCCCTTATTAATGGATAACGAATATGATCAACACTTCAATCATTTCATGGGCTCACTATAATATATTATCATTGAATGCCTAGAGCGAGCCAAACCGATCCTTGGCCACGAGCCAAACGCCTATTGGTAGGCGCAGTTTAGTAAAAAAATTACTAATGGCCTATTAAACTACAATTAAGTTATGATAAAAATATGAATGATGTCTATATAAAAGCATAAAGCTTATGCGGCTTATGTACATCAGCATGTCTTAAGAATATACCTACGCAAAAGCAAGGGCTGGACACGAACTGGACAATGGAAATGCGCCTATTTGACCATGGCAGTTTACAAGATCACTTTACACTTTAACTCAGCATCAACTCGCACAATTTTCATGCTTCGTGTACAAACTCTCTTTCTATCAAAATGCGAAAATGTGAGTAAATAAGAAAATAATTTACAAACATAATCCTCGTTAATCCTACTTAGGGTTCTGCTGTAGACGGTGAAAAGGTGAAAATTTTATTATTGGAGCACGAAACGCGACTTTTATGATTATGACGGGTTACGTAATTTTTGGAATGCGGGTCATTCTACTTAATTAATCGCTGAGTAATTATTTCTGCGTAACATTTAACTACACTTATGAATATGGCTAATGAAGTTGAGTTTGGGTTTGATTGCGCAAACTTTCACACATTAAGCGCCACATTTCGACGTCATAAAGAGCACAATAGACAACTTTACTGCGCTGTGTAAAACAATAAAACCAATATACCAACATGTTGCGTACAGTCGGGACAATAAAAACTTTTCAGAATTGTGGACTAACGTTGTGTCACGTGTAACAGTGGCCGAATTTCTCAGTAAAACTTTTCAGTGTGTTTCACAAGAACATGACCAAAATAAAAAGTATTCAAGGATTTTTTGCGAAATAAAAAAATGCGAGATGGTATCCCTAAATTTACTCACGATGCATTACCCGACAAAAATATTTCTCGCGTTCGCTTTGCACCAGAGCATGTTTTCCGAGTTGAGAGGCGCATATGCTTTCCACTATGAGCCAGTGTTTTTTGTTTGCATCCTAAAGGTACCAAAATGTCGCGCTTTCAGGCTGCATCATAAAGCCTAAGGAGTTCTACCCAAGAGTGAGTTAACCGATATTTAGGAGCAAGACCTTGCAATGCGTACACGAAAGACGTATCCCACGTAGGGTAAATGGGTAAACTGTTTTAGAAAATCCACAAATTAGAGTCATATCTGGCTCTCACAATCTCAAGACGCGAACGAATTGAAAACATTTGGGCGTTGATGAAGCTTACTTTCTGCCACCGAGATGGCTTAACTACGTGTTTATTACCGACGCTTGACTTCCTTTTTTTTATAAATTATCGTTTGATTTTTGACAACAGGTGACTGTTGTCAAAAACACGTCACTGTCAAAAATAAAACGCCTCCAGGTATTTCGGAACTAATTTACCTTGGTAATTTCGTTGGTATAAAGTTTTTCCGAATTATATAAGTTATTCGTAGAAAAAAGTGGCGATGATGGTCGATGAATAGTGGCCTATTTACTCTACCTAGTTTTTCGGAAATTAAGGCGTGATTGCATGTCATGTTCAGAGTCTTCACTGGTAAATAATTCAAGTTTTTTATACGAATATTTAAACATAATACTTTAAGGCAAACATCTCGTTAACTCTCAATATTCATAAACATGATAGTTTCAAAAGCTACATATGATATTGTCCCGCTGACCGCAGTTAAATATAGCCTGCCATTACAAATCATAATACCTTCAGAGCCGAATACAAAATACCTACGTGCCATTTTGAATAATCACTTCAAATCGGTTCATTATAACCGCGGTTTGGTGGTCAGGTGGGATTAGTTTATAGTTCGTCGTAGTACGTTAGTGACTGTACGTTGCGCGTAAACCAATATTTTTATTACGTCGTAAATAAACGGCACGAGCGTATGTGGTGTATGTCTGCTGCGGTTATATTGAGGCTCATCCGCCGCGGATCAAAACCGGCAGTTATTTATGATATGTCAAAGTCAAAAACTTTATTCCCATAGAATTCATAAAGAAATGGCTTGGAAACGTCAATAATATTCAAAACATAAGGTCACGCGTACTTATCAGTTATAGACTGTTTAAGAAGCTCTTCTATCACGTGTATCGTGAAGCAAGCGCAATTTTTTTTTAGTTTGTATTATTTTTTGTAAAAATTTTCACTCCAGTAGTGGATAAACAATCATAGACGGTACCATAAGTACAATTAATTGTTACATCATAAATATAGGCAATTACTAAAAGAAGAGGATTCGATAAATATGAGGGTAAATAAACTCATTAGTGTTATCAGACAAAACTTGCCTCCAAATGATGTTGTAGTTGCCAAGACGATAGTTTAAAAATGATTTAGGAACGAAACATTTCCGTCTACGCGAGATAAACTGAAGCTAACTAGCTGCTCCCCGCTGTGAATAACTCATCCCACGGGAATACTGTACTTTCCCGGGACCAAAGAAGCCTCTGTGTTACCCAGGATATAATCTATCCTGATACCAAATTTCATCCAAATCCGTTCGTCCGTTTGAATGTGATGCACGTAGAGACAATTTTTTTTAATATTTTTTTCTTTCTATTACTTACTCCTGACGAATACTCCACTTTATTACTTGCAAAATATTTAATGTACATACACGGCATAACTACGATTTTATTATACGTATAGATTATGCTCTAGTTACTGAGAAATTTAATTCACAAATAAACAGTTGACGCCGGGAAAAATAGACATATTTTATATAAATATTGAGATATTTTGATTTATGTTTTCCTACAGTAAAATGGTAATCACGTTTTGTTTTATAACGTTTAAGTACTTTATTGAGAGCTTATGCGAGGATAGAAAACGATTCTCGGATGTTAGTTACATGATTCTGTCTGCGCGTCGTATGCAACTAAAGGTGGATCGTTGCTTGTGAACCGTAACAGATTCATCTCAAGACCCGTGACCTGAGATGCCCTATTTATTTATTTATTATCGTTATCATATTACCGGTTAAATGTGAAATAGCATTTAAATTCATTTAATACTTACCGAAATAATCTACTCTAAAAGTAGACATGAAAAAGTAAGGTTCCAAAGATATATGTTTTAATTTTTACTTAATAACTTAAAACAAAAAGAAATTGTTTTCAACTAATTTAACATGTATTCTGGTTAGGCAGAACATAAATATTACATCTCAAGAGTAATATGACCCAGCAGCTCTTTAAAAAGTTATTTATCGTCTGAAGATGCCCGGAAGAGGTTGCTTTAAGCAATAAGGCTGCCCATTGTATGTCACGTGTATTGTTATTTCCGTTTACCTTGTTTATTTGTATGTATTTGTGTGGTGTACAAGAGTTTTCTATATATCTATCTAAATACATAAGATTACACTGCAGATTTCTTAGTTTTGGATATTAGCGACAGGTTTGCCATTATATTATTAGGGCAGTCAATTCAAAACGTGTAAGAAAGGGGCTTCGGTACTTGAAAGCTAAATCACTCATATTCAGGTCCGGTTACACGGACGCTATAACAGCTAAGCTGTCTATTTATAATGGCCTGCAAACGCCTAAGAAGTAGAGTTAAGAAAGTGTATCGGCATAGGATTCGGCCCTATCAACGATACAAGTTTGCAAAATCGGCTTTTTTTGGAGTGTACTTAAGAATCGATTTTCGTATACAGCCGCGTTACGCAAATTAGATGGGGAGAAAATTCGAGTGGGAACAAAAAGTGAAGTGAGAATGTTGCGCGGAACATATGAGCAGTGGAACTTACGCTAAGTTCGTCCAGTGAAGTACTGCCACCATGCCCATTTCTGCCACCAAGCATTAAAACATTCGCGTTACTGTGGGTTTGTAAGGTGAAGTTGCCGGTGATATAAAAGGCACGAACACAACCACGGGAAAGCTACAACGTAATATTATTAACGTTATTGGCTAAGACCATAAATACCATAAATTAAAGCCGAATTCGGCTTCATATTCGGCCTCAACGCTGAACTTAGACGGATTCTAGTGAGACTATGCAGCGGAGTGGACATGAAGGAGAGAAGAATCGCTCCATTTAACATACTCGTATCGTACGCGCATACTAAGACAATGATTGAGGTTGAAATAGCTAAGATGTAATTAAACGTAACAATACAGCTATGAAAAGAATCGGGTTATTGGGTCATTATGTTTGGATCCGAAATAGTTTACTAATCTTTATTTATAGTTTGTTTAGCTATTGATAGCGCGGACTTATTATTTGGGATACAACTTCCTGTTGCTAGTCTATATTATAAGAAATACGTAAGTATAGGTAGTAATAATAACTATTGAATAATTAAATTATTGCACGGATAATATTTTAGTTCTACTAATATTGTAGATTATAAATAGTGTTTGTTGGTTTTCTCACGCAGCATCAGAACAGATCCAATGTGATTTTTAGCAAAGAGGTCGGATAGTTATTCTTGTGGGGTTAGTTCTGGAGCGAACCAAGGGAAAGAAAGTACGTAATATATACCCATGATGAAATATGACTTTCTCACTCGCGACTTCTTCCGCGTGGCAATTATGACCTTTAGTAGGTACCTAATGAATACAAATAAATTGCTGCTTATTACATTAAACCCAATTCCTTTGTGTCCTTTAGTCCTTAATTCCTTTGTATGTACAGGGAAGGAAAACTTAAATAATACCGGTCTATTATGCTAAGTGATGATCTTTTTTCGTTTGGATTCCGTTCAACCAGTAGGTAAAACCAATCATAAAATATTGCCCATATACATGAATAGGCCATGGGTTGAAGAAGTACGAAGGACCACGCTTTGAACCGATATTTTTAACATTGGCTGTATAGGCATGAGTACTATGGTAATATATAGCACTATGGTAATCCTTACAGTCGCTAAAAAAATTCGGGTTCATTCCCATAGATCCAGAGACAGGCGCGGAAAACTGCTTAAATTGAATACAATCAAAAAATCCTTTGCTATACCTGTTCATGGAACGTACCCTTTACATACAATGCCAACATTTATAAGTAGCTAAAACATCGGAATAACAACTCACTAGAAACATAAAAGAGCGGGTATCTTTTATTTTTCATGGCCAATATCTGTTTTCATTCGGCGATTCATCAATCAACCACAGACTATACAGAATACAAAATAGTCGAGGAAAAGCTCCCGTTTACGTATAGGGTCTCTATCTTCGATAGTTATATATATATCTGACAGTAAAACTGTAATTGATGTCATCGCATCGATTATATTCGAATGAGCGATGAAATATAATCGTAGAGTATCAATCAGTTAGTAAGAGTGGACGGCATATCACAAGCAGAGTAATAACTCCTACAAAGCGTTAACAGATTGAATAAGATTACAAAGGAAAAGCTAGTCCTTACATTGTACCGTCGAAATTTTCGCCAAAAATGTATAAAACAATTTGAATGATGACTGTAAACTGACTTAAAAAATTTAGGAGCGTCTCTAGGTTGAATTTTACTCACTTAATATTTGATTGCAATTAATATGTAGATTATCTTACCATTAACGACAAAGACGATCCCAGCGCGATCATGATTCGCTAACAGTTTGTTTGGCCACACATCTCAAACACTTATATTTCCATAAACTTTACGTCACAACCTAAATCACTTGACGATGATTTAACACTTAATACTAATCCGTCGATTAACTCGCCTCGATTAGCCGTCGAGTTTTTGTTATCATGACAGCAGGTGTCCGAAACGGAGTCCTGTCCAGTTCAGCCCCGAAAAAGGTTGTAACACTTTTTTAAATTAGATTTTTTTTAATCTGTATTTGTAATGCGTATTGTGTGGGATGTGCGAATGCGAAATTTACGGTGGATTCGTATTGTATTGGGATATGGCGCGGTGGAGAATCGACCGCGTCCCGGCGCGCCACTGAGCCTGGAAGCTCGGTGCCGGCGCGCGCCGCGCATGCGCCGTCCACCCGCCCACGCCTCTCCGCTGATGTGATGCTATCAGCCACTGCGACTACCATGTGGGCGCGCGGCGCGCACTGCGTGCTCAACTGTCTAGCCGAGGGGTGCCTACATCTGAACACTCGCAAGAAAATACCCTTGATATGGGTTGGGGGGGTATAGGACGCTTTTTGTGCTATACATTCAGCGGAAACTGGTCATTGTGATTGACAGATTTAATAATGGTACAATATAGTTATTGTTCAGTACCACTGAACTACATCCAAATAATAAGAAAAACTGAAAGAAAATTTATATATGAAAGAGAATAACACAGATTCATAAGATACCATAATAAAAAATAAGTAAATAAGGAGAAAATATGGAACAAAAATATTAGTAAATTATTGTAGTCTTCCGATTAAACAGGTCATAAAAATTAATGTGGACAGATTGATGACATGGTACTTTAGGACTCAAAAAAATTCGCAGCTATGTGTCAAGTGCACGAAAGGAGCCTCTATAAGGGACATTCAAAATCCTTTCACCACACTGGTTCGATGGAACCAGTGACTCTACTAGTAGTAGTAATAGGATTTTAATAGCTACTTATTTGCGTGTTCATATCATGTTCGTCACCAAAAATGTTGATTAACGTTAATAACAGTATTAGATCCACTTCACAGTAGAGCCGCCATACTTAGCTTTACATCATCGGCTGAGCGCACGAGCCGCACGCACCTACATACTCGCACATAGCAATGTATGCGCTCATGGTAAATAAGTCGATAAGGCGCCCTAACACGCGGTCAGTTGTGTGCGCACAGAATTTATTAAATTGATCACTCATATGGCAGATATTGGGCATTCCTTCGAGGTCGTTTATATAATACATAGGAAATGATCGTGCGATGATTTTGGAATTTTCTTCCTTTTTTGTTGATTATTTAGAAGAATGTAGATCGTAAAGTAACATTGCAAGTTTTATTACCTGAAATAAGAACCATAATATAAACTTTACATTGCATATGGTAAAAGAACTAAAGTGCGCCTCAATGAGGCTTTTTTCGTGCACTGTACTCATATGAATAATTAATTATTGATTAACTCCATCATCTAGGCTATCGCGGATGAAATCGTTATCGGATCGTAATCGCGGTTGCCGGTGAAATTACAGGCACTTGATATCTTCCACCTTCACGTCTCAGAGCTACGGGCGCATACGACTAATGCGACTTGGGTCGTGCTGTACCTAAGTAGGGACGAAGTCGTTCGTATTGCTTTGTTGTGAGCAGAGGTTACCACTTAACACTATATGAGCCATCTGCTCGTTCCTTACCGTTTTCACATAAATACGCAAGTTAGTAGTAGTATATTTGTACATAAAGGTACTTATGTACAAAGTTACTTAACATCAGCTGATATATAATAGACGAGAACGCTGTAAGCTGTAAAAGACTAGTAAATAATCTAGTCTGAGCTTAGCAGCTGCACGCTTCTGCGCCTTCGCTGTAAGACGAGAAAATAAGGTAAAAAGTAGTTAAAGGAGCTCATACTTTTATACTTATTAGCTAATTAAGTTAAAAGCTAACGCAATTTGCAAGTCACTTTAAGCTATTTTACTTTATAAAGTGTGGTTTATTTCTGACACCATGAAGGTACTCCAAATATTGTATGTTTCGGAAAGCTAGGAATATTATGTGTCGTATATTATGAAATAAAATAATTTATCAATGTGTTCTTAACATATATTTCAAATAGTAAATAATAAACACTATACAATAAAATAAATGAAATACATAAAAATCTGGAATAAACATCGAACAAGCTAACCATGAAAAAGCTATTTCGTCACTTCTCTAGACAATTCATCCACACCTTAACCAATATAATAATTGCACACATCTCTATTTAGGCTCTTCGAGGTAAATAGATATTTATATAGATATTCTAAAACTAAAATCAATCAGAAATACTGTAACCGAATGAACCAAAGTTAAGCAAATGTATGCTCAACACACAAAATGTTTGTCGAACCCGGAACTTGTGATTCGCGGGCAGAGTTGATGCTGAGTAACAGAGATAAGGCTGTACGTGAAGGAAGTCACGTCATTTATCTCTATTGATGTAGTGACAAAGCTTTTAGATCTTTGTCTTCAACGAAATTTATTTCAGTAGAATGCGAAAAGTTAACCTTCGCTTAAACGAGAAAATACAGGCAGGTTATACGAAGAAAAGCGGGCTACCACGAGTTTCCGACTCGCGCAGATTGTGTGGGAAGAAGGCGAAGAAGATTTATAGTTATTATAGGTCTCTCAAGTTCTCAGAGATTCTTGGATAATTTATGCGCGAAGATTTATCACCGATTAACCATGACCTTACGGCATTTGTGTATCGCTACACAATCACTTTATTCTTGATCTATATCGTTGACTAAACCATCTAAGTTACCTACGGACTATATCAACAAATTTCTGGCCCTCACGGCATCAACAACAATTATGTTCAAAAACGATCCAATTGGAAGACATACCCGCATCCAAACAAATAACATGATAAGGATCAAAAGAAATTGTCACATCATTGGTCACATTGATGATCAGCGAACAGTTTAAATTCGTGGATCTAACATTATTCATTGAACTTAACTGATTATGAAACAAAATAAGTGTGAGATAAAAGCGAAGGCTACAAACAGACGATACGTTCCGTGAACGCGCCTACAAGAGTCATGTCATCTGCGAGAGCGGCCCGTAGGACCTGAGGAGCAACTGTGTCGTGAACTCTAAGGGTGAACTCTCGTCTCGCCGCTTGGGGCAGCACGCCGCCCGCCGCGGCCAGCGCCCGACTGCGGCCCGTCGCGTCCAAAGGCTCCCCCTCGGCGCCTTCTCCTAGTACTGTCCGCAAACACAGAGCTCGACACGCCTCTCGTTCCGCCTCGTACAGCTCACGCGCCGCCAGTTCTAGCGTCCGTCGCGTGTCCACACCTCCAGAACAACTGCTGTTTCCACCCGGAGCGCCTTCCTGTAAAGCTTTCACAGCGCCGGCGCGGAGTATCGCCGGCAAAAGTAACTCTGCTACCGCGGAGACGGACCGAGCTCTAAGGAAATGCAACACCTGCTCCGCTTCTCTGACTTCGTCGAAGAGTCTTCTCTGCCGCGCGGCGGGAACGGGCCTAGCTACGCTCCACGTTTCGAGCCAAGGGTTTCCAGGCAGCAACATTCGTTCACCTAATGTACCACCGGCGTCGGGCAACCAATCTCGTGGCGAGTACCAGCGCACGAAATCACACAACTCAGAGCCAGGATTTGCAGCTTTGAACGCTTCCATGTCGGACAGAAGCGACGCGCTCATCATGCGCGCTCGTAGCTCTGACGCGCGTGCGTTATCACCGAGCCGCACCATCAGTTCAGCATCTTCTTCTAACTGGTCTTCTGTCTTCGGAGCGGGGTCCTACGAGAGGAAAGGATAACTGTAATAAATAGGTACACATTTTGAACGGATATTCTGTTTCCAAACAAGCCAAGTTTACCTGTGTTTGAGGCACGTAAAGTGCAGCCCCATTCTTAAGTGTTGCGCCATCGAGCTTCTGAAGTCGCCCCACGGGACGGTCCCAAGGAAGTTGATCTTCGGCCTCTCCATCGGAACAGTCGTAAAACTCATCTTCGGAAGAATTTCCCGCTATGCTCCCTCTAGAGGCCTCTAGAGATCGATTGATGCAGCAATTCAGAAGTTGTAGTTTTTGATGAAGCAAGCAAGTTCGCGCGTTTGGTGTGCCTTCGGCTACTCTGTTGACAAGTAAAACAGTTTTACAAATAATGAAAACGTTGAATAGCCATAAAGTACTGCATTGCTTTCACATAAATTATGCTAGAAAAAAACGTTAATCTTTTAACTTAAAATAGAAATAAAATACTTTTTTGTATATCATTTCGTTAGAAGTGGGAAAATTAATTACATTCTGTCAGCCTTACGAGACTATGACTTATATGTTCTATGAAAAGCAAATGTAATAACGATTTCAAATAAGTTTTACATCGAGATCCATTCATTAAAATTAACAAGTATCACGTATTAGTGTCAATATCTTTTTTAACTTTCACTTCGTAACAGAGGTTCCTAAAAAAAGAAAGTAAAAAACGAGAGAACGCCGAATTTGGCGTATACATCCAATATAGACATACCATTTAGTTTTTGAAATTCCTAAAGATACAGAGACACACGGATCACATATAATGGGAATGCCGCATTAGAGCCTAATTGTCGACACCTGCCACAGATTAAAGGCGTCCGTAAAACTCAATCGGAATGAGTTTGCCGCGACCTACAATCGTGAAGAATTTAACTGAACGCGCCAACGCTCTCGGAACCGTTATCACATTGAATTACAAATGGATCTAGCGAGTCGGAGTGCTGCGCTCAGCGTCGATGTGCGTATTTCTGAGCGGTGCGTCTTGTAATCGGTCGGTGAACCGTTTGTTTACCGGAGCAAGCGCCAACAACTAGGTGTAGGTCAAAAAGCTGTCAAAGGGGGAGCGCCGGCGCAGCACAGCCTTCGCCAGTCTGCAGTCGACGGTCGCCGCGAGCGCAACCAGCGTAGACATGGACTCGCGTGTACTCTGACCGTACGCAACCGGAATTTGAGATCCGCAACCTCAACGAAAGTGACCCATCTTCACTAGTGTGCCCTAACTATGGTCTAGGAACGGTGATTGAGCCCACATTATTGGACGTGACAGTGCTTTAGTGACGAGAGATAGAGGATTTACCGCCAGTTACGGAGATTTTCACCAAGATGGTAAGTTCTACATTTTCCCGCTATACTCAATTCCGTTCCGGTTAATAACTAAGGAAATTTCATCGCATGCATTGGCCCAACAATTTTATTTATAAATCGGAAGAAAAAAAAAAAAACAAAAAAAAAAACATGCAGCAAGACGAAAACATTGAGAATGATTCCTCACTATCGTACATGGATGGCATATTTCTTCCAGTTATTTTGATTTTAAAACCAAGATTTTAATGAAATTTCTATAGGACCAACCTGAAAGTATATCCTTCAAATAAATATAATTTTTTTAGATTATTAGAAATATTACTTATTTTTAGAAATAACTGAGATCTGAGGTAACAAACATAAAAGAATATACAACCGAATATAAAACCTCCTTTTCCTGAAGTCGGTTAAAAATCAGGCACGAACATTTCCATTTCCGTCTGAATGAAATGGTAATTATTAATTTTATAACATATTTACAAGGAAATAAATATTTTGTTCGTTTACACAAAATTAATAACAAAAAGTAAGTGAAGTTCCCAACATAATTCAAATGAACATTTTTACCTCTTAGAAAAAAGTGTCACAATTTTCTATTGCTACGTATTTCGCATTAACAAGCTACGAGCATAAAGACGAGAAAGCTTTTCATCTTAAATTAAAAATTTCCGCTTTCATTGCGCAAAATTACAAGACTCGTCTGCGGACCGGGTCCAAACGTCGAAACGAAGATGTGACAAGTTCGTAAAATGAAGATAAATTCATGAACTAACCATACAACATAATTTCCTTTATGAATTCATATTTCTGAATGCATATTCGTATGTATGTATGTCATATTGGTTCTCGCGAGACGCATGACACCGCAGCATGCTCACGTGTGAATATGTCAAGCGCGCACTTTCTCCTCTCGGCAGAATTTTAACATTTTCGGGATGGCATAGCCCGTTACGTGACAAACGAAAGGGCCAAAGGAAATAACTTTCAAAAGGAAATTACTTTACCATAAGAAATCGAAGACTTAAGTAGTAGTTTGGTATATTTATTTGGCAAAGTTTTACTGTGTGCCGGCTTAGTGGCGTATTTGTAGAGTTTGCAGGGGCGTTCACCCTGTCGCTAGCGGGTGACTCAAGCTCGAAAGCCAGTTTCCTATTTTCGGCTTAGTTGATGGCCTCCATTTATCTATTCGACCATTACGTTTCCCGAGCGTAGACGCTCATGAATTTAATTCAGTAACTTAATATGTTCATTTCGTAAGTATTAATAAACAAGCAAATAATACTTATTGTATTTGTAAGTTGTTGACAATCTTTATTGTTATGCTGTCCATCATCATCAATGACTGCCAGGTTCGATCACAATTTTGAAATTATGAAACTGTTTGCCACATAGGGGAAAATTAATTTCCAACAGCAAACTTAATATTATATTGTAAACCTTATGCAAAGGTGGACTGAAGTCCCTTGTCTCATCTACTGCAGCACATTGTTTACATTTTATAATGAGTAGTAACCTAGTAGTAACCTTTCGGGTTACCTACGTCACTGCATAGTAAGCATCAAAATTCTACCACTATCAACGATTCTAAGGTGTATGAATACTGAATTCTAAATATAGTCTTATATTAAATGCGTTGAATTGAAGTCGTAATTATTCACTACACTATAATTTGTATTTGACGGAGAACATTCGATATACTAAACAAAGAAACACGGTATGGAAAGCGAATCAAATAAGTGTTTAATAAGAGCTTTGGTTAGCAATCGGATCATTGTATTTAGGTATTCCAGAATATATTAAACATATCGATGCGGGTGGAAAAACCCTTAAAGAGAAAACATAAAACGTCTAGACCAGTAGAAATAAAACAGAATTACTTTTAAAAGAATGGTTACATAGACCTCAATGAAAATTCTACAACACTAAACATATTAATCTCAAGCTATGAAAAAACACAAAATGCTTCATTCTCGTGTAAACGTAAGTGAAGCCTTCGTGAGCCTATGTGTGATTTGAAAGGGGTGAAAACGCTTCCACTTTATTTTAGGAGTAAAAGCCAAAAATAGCAGTTTCCTTCGCGGGCACATGCGACGAGGCACGTTTTCAATTTCATGTCAAAACTTCGCGGCGGTGTTCAAATAAAGAGTTTTGTATCTGTATTTTAGCTTGAAGTTGCTACTTCAGCTGTCTACTCGCAAAATTCTATAAATAGACGCTATATAATAAAGACAATTGTATAATAATGACAATCGCTCATATTAATGTTCAATTACTTGTGCTTTTTGCTCAATTTTACAACATCGATTAATTTATGTGACTGCTTAACTTGAAAGATGTTGTTGTAACATTATGACTTGTTGACAAAAACGACATTATCTTACATTTTTTTATAAGTGAGGCATTTTGAGTTACTCTCAGCATCTATTCGTAGAGCACCAATTTTAAAGATCCTGAGGGATTCAAATCAAAGCATGCGAGATGGAAAATATATTACGAAACAAACATTCATAAAGTAGCGACAAAGTATGTACTGCAATCAGTTATAAAAATTAAGATTATCTTTTTTATGGATTTAGAAAACATAGTATCCATATAAAGGATTCGAATAAACATAGACGCGAAGTTAAACCAAACTCAGCCTTGGCAGACGTTACTGGATGATAACGAAACAAGTGGAAACTCTTTCACCTAAAATTAAGATAAATATTCAAGAATAAATCAAATATGTACAAGCAGAATGCCATTTTATCCATTTGGCTGCGTTCCTATGACTAAATCCCAGATATATTTTTTTGCATACTGTTCAACATCGAACTAAATGCCGAGCATCAACCTGGCCTCACAACTGAGTTGTTAGGAACCCTGCCTTCTACGCTGTAGGTCGTGGGCTCGATTCCCACCCAGGACAAACTTTGTATGACGAATATAGATGTTTGTTCTGTGTCTGGGTGTTAATATGTATGTATTTCCAAAAAAAAGTATATAATTATTATATCATTTGTCTGGTTCCCATGATACAAGCTATGCTTAGCTTACTTTGGGGCTAGATGGCGCTGTGTGAAATGTCCACCAATATTATTGTTACTATTTTGATTAACCCAAAACAATAATTATGTACCAGCATCAAAAATACAAAATACAGGATCTGTATTTGTGCATAAACTATTAAAATATTGGCGCATGCGAGCGTGAGGGCAGCTTGTTACCGTATCGGAGAAATGCGCCAAGTTTCACGGTGCATAACTAACGTGTCGACACGGATTCAATTAGTACTACGACAGTTGGTGCTATCCAGTCGGGGGCAGGCTGTTTGTAGGCCGTCAGCCTTCCTTCAACGCTATTAGCTATAAGGCCGCCCAAAGTCAAAGTCAAAAACTTTATTCCCATAGAATTCGTAAAGCTTGAAAGAAAATGGCTTGGAAATGTCAATAATATTCAAAACATAAGGTCACGCGTACTTATCGCTAAGTTTGACGCCTGTTCAAACCCTATCCGACCCTCTATGGGGTATATACTATCATATATATATACTGCATATATAAAGAAAAAGCGAGCCTCGGTCCAATCTTAATTTTGACACTTGAATATATGTTTTGAATTTTCAGTTTGCCAACCGTAACTCAGAAAATTCGGTAGCTTAATTGAGTCGGACACTGGCGTGAACTCGATCAACTCACTTTTCTACAAAAAAATACAAAACTCTCAGCTTATAGGTAACCAGAACAGTCTAGGTCGTGGAGATTTTTAGCCATACTGCAAAAACAGAATACGTTTCGACGCGCCGAAGTGGGCCTATAAACGCCTTGACGACTTCGCACTCGAACTTGGGGTTCTTTACGTGTGCCGTAAATCTAAAATATCTTTAGGGTAGGGGTGTAGGGTAGACAATCGCCGACTAGAGCGATGCGGAGTTGCGAGGGTTCGCTTTCAGTGATATTCGACAACATAGTATCCAGCAATTGAGGCTACCATCGAATACGTCGCACGCGAAATCAGCCCCAACCTTCATAATTCATTCGCAATTCAAAGGCACACTTGTTTAGAAGCTGATATAGACCAACATATACGAAAACTGGGCAGTTCTGGAAATATTACATACATACGAGTCGAATTGATAACCTCCTTTTTTTTTTAAGTCAAAAAGATAACACGACTATAATGGCCCCGTAAAACATACGTTTGATACCACATGAGTTTCGACGTGAAGATATTTCGTGAATAACATTGTGTCGATGAATTGTAAAGGAAAGTAGGAACTAGCCGGCAAAGCGATGCGTCATCGAGCAAATGTTGTTTTTAGGAGGCTTTCCATCCACCGAACGTCTGCCGATGAGTGGACAAAAACCCTAGAGGAACAATAGACAGAGTAACTGTGCCGCTGATTAGATGGCCGGCGGGCGGCGCGGCGGCGCGGCGCGGCGGCAAGCTCGTGAGAGGCGTCTGCTATTGTCTCGCGGCAGGTTGTTTGGGTGACAATCATCATGCGTTCCGAGTAAGCACGCTGTTGTGAATACCAACATTATCTATACTACGAATTTAGTTACAAACTAGCTGTTGCCCGCGACTTCGTCCGCGTGGAATTCGGTTTTATCACGCACCCCTATTTTAACCCTCGGAAAAGTAGCGGACGCTAGAGTATTTGATAAAATATGGATATTTATAATAACTGTCGATGCAAAATATAGTGCATAAACTAAGGCAAACTAACGGCCCATAAAACACAAGTAAAGTTTTGACAGAAGAAAAATGGTTTTAGTTTTTGGGACGTCATGTTTGCACCTGTAAAGCAGTACGAATCGGCCTTTGAAGCGAAAAACAGCATAGATAATACTAAAATTTCTACTTACTTACAGTTAGTAATAATTAATAGTAGTTATAAATGATTTCAATAACTAATATATTTTTCATTCAACACTAAAATTTTCAAAATGGAATGGTTTAGTCTGATGATGTAAAAATTGTGTGATGTTGATTTTAACGATGTATTTAATTTATTATTATTATTCCTAGTAACTTTAAAGGACACCTTATGCGAATTCAGTCAAGACAAAGGTGTCGATTCGTTACTTCAAGATGGCAATACGCTATAGTCCGAAGCTGATTATTCATATGCACTGATAGATATTATCATGGCACCTCCACAAACTACGACAGTTATATTAATAAGCACCTAAAGCGGCCAACTGAATACACATTAAGGGCACGATAATGTCGGACAGACAGACAAGTAGGTGGGTTCACCGACCAAGCACAGGTGCATAGGGTTGCCAGATCTTAAAACCAAAACGCCTGACAGACCAGCTAGTTTAACCGGACATTTGGGTAAAAAGCCGAACCTCTAATTTTTCACTTTTAGTATAACACGATATAACTATATTTTTGATGTAAATCAATGCTTTCCATCATTTGCCATGAAATATTTTTGAATTCTAATAAAACAACAATAAAATGAATGAATGACAAATAACAAATTTACCTGTCCAATTTAAAAAGCCTAACGAAAGCCGGACAGGCATGACACCAATTTGGCCGGACACGCAACCAAAAATGCTGACTGTGTCCGGCTTTATCCGGACGCGTGGCAACGCTACAGGTGCATATAGCTGAGTTCGTGTAGTTACATTCATCTCAGTCACGTCTGCGACACGGCAGCCGTGAAGATGGATCGGGCGACGCATACAGCGCATTAGTGATGCTTCGCCTACCTTTATACGCAGGATGGTAGGTTTTTAAACTCGCATTATACAACTTTGCGTAAGTTTTAATGGTTTTCCGCTATTTAAATTTGGAATCAATTTGGGCGCAGTTGAAACGACTTTCTAGTTTCAAGTTTCTCGTGTAGAGAAAGAAAGCTTGGTTACGAGTTGTGGAAACATCATATACATCCCCAAGGGATACGTGATACGTGTCAGGGGTGATAAGTGGACGGAAACGATATTGAACTTGAATGCAATATGAAATACCTGGTCAACACGCATACTTTTAAATTTTAAAGCGACAGTAACGTGTAGTTATGTAAATAAGGCAGTAAAAATGTAACTATGACATGTCTATATACAAATTTACATTTAAGTTACGAATCGCGATAAAGTAAAAGGAAATTTGTACGAACGCATCAACACCGGATGACCGAATGATGATATATAATGAAATGAACCTTTAACTAAATTATAATATAAATATATATACTCAGTCTCTTTCAGTCCCTCGACAGATATATTCTCCCATACGATCCCCCCTCATAATGAAATAAAAACCAGAACACTCAGAATTTCTCTCTTTTGCACTCATTTTTCTAATTTATGAAAAATATTGTTATAAAAATAATAAGGCAACGTCTACAGTTCTACGGATAGTAGTAGATTTTCTTACATGTTTATATATATTTCGTTCGTCAAATTATTATTATTTTTTCCAACCGTACTGTTTTCATTTTATTATTATTTTTAGTATAGTAAATAAGCGTGGAACCACTGCTTACTGGTTAAGGAGGTGGGCGCTGACTCTGCTACACAGTTAAATCTAGCTTCTGCAGTAGTCATCGTACCTTATTGTTATAGTACCTATATGTATTCATTGTTTTCGTTCCAAATAAACAATTTGTATTTGTTTATAAGATAATTTACAGACGAGTAAATTTGCAATTAAAAATTTGCTAACATTTGGAGTTCTTTTTAATGTAATTGAAGTAACCAAACGAGGTGACGGCCCACCTGATGTTAAGTGGTAACCGCAGCCCATACACAATATCAATGAATGAGGAGTATGAATATTGTATCGTCTCATCACAATCTTAAAGTATTAAACAGTTGTGATATATTTGCATGTGTTGTATCTACGAAGGCGGCGAAGCGCGCTCGCCTGATTACCGCGGTGGTCAGCCGTCGCGTCGTCTCGCATCGTCTACCATCGCGGACACCGAACGCGAGCCGGCGCGGCGCGGCGCGGCGCGGCGCGGCGCGGCTGACTCTCATACATACTAATGTATCATTTACACGAGGATAGAACCTAAATAAATAAACATAAGACGTCCCCACATTTATTTCGACTGAAAGCGCGAACTTTGTAGTAATATACGATAACATAACATACATATCTTAGAACGGGAGAGACGTTTTGCTGAAATTCCCTGTCGTAGGTGCATGGATAGATAGATTATATTTTTATTGTAAATCATTATAAAAACAATTACAAAAGGCAGTCGCATTTTACAAGTACCTAAATGGTAGAATGAACGGCCTTATCGCTAAGAACAATCTCTTCCATTCAATCTTTGAATGGAGATGCTCTATATGAATAAAAAAGGATGGTGGCTTACTTAAGAAAACTTAGATAAATAATGTAACACATTATTACAATAATACTAGAAAAATATATAATGAATACGTAAAGTTAAATATATTGTATATATCTACATATTACGAACTTGTTGAACAGGTTAAACACAGATACATATCACGATTATCAAAGACCCGAGAAAAAAAAAATTCACCACCCAAATTTTTTCCCAGCCTTGTTGTGGGATACGAAGATGATAGCCTGCATAACAGATAGTTTTATCCCGGTAAGGCGAAGCTACGGGCAGAAGCTAGTATTTGCATAACATACGTATACAAGTTAACACAACACATTAAAAATATTTATAGTATATGTATGTATCTATACAAATAAATAAAATTGGAGTGTCTGTAATATTAAAATCCAGTCCAGTCCATCCAAAGGATGCCTGGAAGAGATTGCTTTGAGCTACAAGGCCGCCCATTGTGCTTCATATTTAACTGTTATGTCTTGTATCATTGTTTATGTTTATATTGTGGTATACATTAAAGAGTTTTCTATCTATCTAGCTATCTAGCTTATAGTGAAGAGACCGTGGGGTAGCATGATGAAACCTGCCATGCCCATTTCTGCCGCCAAGCAGTGACGCTTTCGCGTTACTGTGTTCCGGTTTGAAAGGTGTGGTTGCCGGTGAAATTACTGGCACACGAGACATTCCACCTACACGTCTCAGAGTTACGGGCGCATACGTTGCGACTTGGGTCTTGTCGTACCTAGTAGGGGAGGACCCAAGCCGCGTCGCTTGTTATGGGCTGAGGTTACCACTTAACACCAGGTGGGCCGTCAGCTCGTTCTGTAACTGAATTACATAAAAAAAAAAAAAAAAAAAAAAAAAAAAACCTGACAGCAGGTAATCGATTCAGATAGTAAGGAATCCGTTCATAAACTGAGGAGCTATCGTCTGAATGCGAGAATACCGAGGAAATCGTCACCGTCATTTATTATATTCGATAAATAACGACTAGCCGCACAGCTCAGTTGGTAGTAACTCTGTCTTCTGCGCTATAAGTCTGGGGTTCAATTCTCACCCAGGACAAACATTTGTGTGACGAGTATTGGTGTTTGCTCCGTGTCTGGGTGTTAATACGTATTTATATGTACATATTTACAAAAATGATATAAGCTATCTGGTTCCCATAGTACAAGCTAGCTGAGCTTAGTTTGGGGCTAGATGGCGCTGTGAAATGACAACTAATTATATTAAAATTTACGACAAATTGTATTCAATATATAGGAGATAGAAATAGGAGATATTTTGAATTAAAAACAATTTTCATCGTCGCATATACGCAATCAAGCCCTCGATCCTTTCTCTAGGGTTCAATACGTCGCAGGTGGCATGTTACACACTTATATACACAAAAAACTCCAAGACCCACCAACAAACTTTATCCTCATAAAAGAAATGCCAGTCCCGGCCGGGGAACGAACCCCTAGCTTCCAGCTACAAACGCCTTCGCACTGCCTGTCTCATTTATACAGGAAGGAATTAAACATAATCTTTTGACAAGGACCCTACTCCAACATTTAATCCCAACAACAATACTCCAAAATTTGCTACAAGCCGGGGGGAATATACGCCATATTAAAAATGAATAAATGTTAATTCTTCGCAATTAATAGGTTTGATTGTCAAGGATGTAATAAAATTATTTTGCACGAGTAATGAATGTGACTGGCCTCACAGGTCAATTTGCATTAACTCTGTCTTCTGCGCTGTAGGTCGTGGGTTCGATTCTCACCCAGGACAAACATTCGTGTGACGAACACAGATGTTTGTTCTGTGTTAATATGTATTATATGTTTTGTATTTCCTTTATGTACTTTACTGTATTTTTTTATTAAAAAGTATTTAAGTATTGTATCAGACGTCTGGTTCCCATGATAGAAGCTATGCTTACTCTGGGGCTAGATGGCGCTGTGTGAAATGTCCAACTACATTTAAAATAAAAAAATGATATTATTGACTTTCTGGGAAAAATCACATACAAGACTCCTGTACAAAACTAAAAAAACCTACTAATATTATAAACGTGAAAGTTTGTATGGATGTTTGTTACTCTTTCACGCTCAAACGGCTGAATGGATTTGGATAAAATGTCGTACCAAGATAGCTTATATCCTGGATTAACACATAGGCTAGTTCGATCCCGGAAAAGTGCAGTGTTCCCGTGGGACTACTTATTCACCGCGGGGCGCAGCTAGTCTCAAATAATTCTAATATGAATGGTATTTCATCATGACTTACTTGATATACGAAGGGGACGAAGCCTGAATTCGGAGTCAAAGGTTCGCATGTCTAACTACCGACTTTCGGTTAGTAGAGCTAAATAAGTATGCGACGTTTGTTACTCAGTAATTGAATTCAGTGTGCACTGCACTGACGCAAACTATTTTGATCGATTATGATAAACGAGACAAGCTGGTGCACACTTTGTCAACACAGCGCACAGTGAAAGAGTGGATGAAACTGAGTAAGTGTATTATTACATACTTTCCTACTCTAACCGCTTTTATACAATTTGCTTTATAATATACTTACTTTTTTTTTAATGTACTACATATTTACAAAGAACACTATACACTAACATACTTGCCTAGGCATTCTTTAACATCTTAGGCATTCTGTAGAATACCGAATTATACAGAATGCCGGTAACATAAAGATTGTATAGCGTACTCGAGACGTACTTAATATACCGGCGTACTTAACAAACCGAATCCACTTATAATCCTAAACGCACCACCGCGGTCAGTTTTTGCCAAGTTAAGAAAAAATCTAACGCGAACGGGGCCGTTCTAGCAAGCGAAGTTTTGTCTATGAATATGATAATTTTATAAAACTTCTTACGCTTTCAAAGGAAACGATGACTTCCAACCGAGATAATATATTACTTTTATGTCGCCATTACTTTCTGAACGGAATAGATACTTTGAAGAATGGAAAGGCCTTAAGCATTCGATCGGGACAATGAACTCGCAAAACTATTTTATGACAAAAATTAGGGGTACTATTTCATAACGATGAAGATAAAACTGTCGTATCTGGAAAGTGACGTCACATAACAAGATAACGATAGCGATACGTCACAAAGTGTATTAAGACTGTCGTATTTGGAAAGTGATGTCACATAACAAAATAACGATAGCGATATATCACAAAGTGCATTAAGACTGTCGTATCTGGAAAGTGACGTCACATAACAAAATAACGATAGCGATATATCACAAAGTGCATTAAGACTGTCGTATCTGGAAAGTGACGTCACATAACAAAATAACGATAGCGATATATCACAAAGTGCATTAAGACTGCCGTATCTGGAAAGTGACGTCACATAACAAAATAACGATAGCGATATATCACAAAGTGCATTAAGACTGTCGTATCTGGAAAGTGACGTCACATAACAAAATAACGATAGCGATATATCACAAAGTGCATTAAGACTGTCGTATCTGGAAAGTGACGTCACATAACAAAATAACGATAGCGATATATCACAAAGTGTATTGCCTCACCGATAATTGCACGTTCATAACTGGATTATTGAAATCGTGGGATGTTACGCAAACGGTTTCCGCAGCCCGCGCGTTTCCCGCCAAAGTGGCTCTCTAGGATCGCAGTGATTATACTCTAGGTAAGCTCAATCCGGTGCACACTTCACTTGCGCTAGTCTGGAAGAGGGCTTCACCTCAGGGCCTTGTTATCGTCACGGCACTATTGTTTGAAAGTCTCCGCCTTTTCCGTAGCTGTGTTTTATATTGAAATTCGACTGGCCTCACAGCTCAGTTGTAGTAACCCCTAATTCTACGATGTAGGTCGTGGGTTAGATTCCCACCTAGGACAAATATTTGTGTGACGAACATAGATGTTTGTTCTATGTCTGGGTGTTGATATGTAGGTATTACAAAAGGTATGTAAGTATTATATCAGTTGTCTGGTTCCCATGGTATAAGCTATGCTTAGCTTACTTTGGGGCTAGGTGGCGTTGTGTGAAATGTCCACCAATATTTACAATTTATTATTATTATCCAGAAAATTCAGCAATGTATTACTACCTATCATGTTGTTATTGTGTAAAATGGCATTCATCGACAGTCCAGCCGCCGCCGCCGCCGCGCCGCGCCCGCACTCCAGCACAAGAAGTTACGCTTTCTGTTCACGTTCATTGTCGGCGAACATTCGTATCCACCGCGCTTAGCGTTGCCACGCGTCCGGATAAAGCCGGACACAGTCAGGCTTTATGCTCGCGTGTCCGGCCAAATTATTTGGTTTGTGACTTTTGTTAGGTTTTTTAAATATGGCCAGTTTCTTAACATTTCTCGTATCTCTTATACGCGAGAACCTCTAATCGGCAATCCGTAGCTAATCCAAAAAAAAAAGTTGGTATAAAGAAGACTTATTGTTCAATGTTATTGCTATTCATTAGAATTTAAGAAGGTGAAGAAGTAAAATGATTGTGGATTGATATACAATGAAAAAGTCAAGTTTTTTTTTCAACTGTCGTGTTATACTAACACTAAAAAATTAGAGGTGTCCGACAGTTTTACCAAAATGTCCGGCTAAACTAGCCGGTCTGTCCGGCTTTTCTATTTTACGACGTGGCAACCCTAACCGCGTACAAAAACACGTGCATCGCGTAAACAGAGGCGACATTGAACTGTTCTGTGTGAAGTTGTTTCCTTATACGAAGTGAATTTTTTTGCCAAATGCTTTGTAGCATTTCATACGTATGTGAATTAGATAGTGTGGCTACCATCACCAAGGTAAACAAAGATATTTAATAAATAAATATTACTGAATATTTTACACAACGCCATCTAGTCCCCAAAGTCAGCTAAGCATAGCAGTATCATGGGAACCAGACAACTGATATAATTTAATATTTTCATTTCCGTTACTTTATAATACTTATATAATTTGTAAATACATTCATATAATACATATATTAATACCCAGACAGTACAAACATCTATGTTCGTCATACAAATGTTTATCCTAAGTGGGAATCGAACCCACGACCTACAACGCCGAAGGTAGGGTTACTAGCGACTGAGCTGTGAGGCCAGTCAAGAAGCCTTGCTACTACTTCTACTTCAATCCAAGTTACTGGTTCTCTCGAACCGGTATGGTCAAAGGATTTTAAGTGCGCCTCAAAGAGGCTCCTTTCGTGCACTTGACACATGTCTTCGAATTTTCGTTCTAGGACATGTCGGTTTCCTTCACCGTTTTGAGAACGTGGTATTGCGCACATATATCTTTCAATCGAAAAACTCATAGGTGCACGTCGGGATTTGAACCGGCGACCGCCGGATTAAAACTCGGGGTCAGTACCACTAGACCGCTCCCATAATATCTAAAAGCTATTTAAACCAAACAGGTCGGCCTCTGACGTAAAGACTAATAGTTTATATAGCATGTTTATAAATGCATTAAAATAGCTTGAATTCCACGCATCATATATCATTTGTCCACTGAGTTACGGTAGTCGATGTTATGAAAGCTTAAACGACAAGTAACAGCGTACATCGGCCCGGTAACGGGACCGCGGATCAATTCACAGCTAATACAACTACAGATGACAGTCACTATCAATTTTTAACTGTTTGGTTACAACTTTAACTGGCTCACTGATTTCAGTTGTAACATTCGCGGTATAAACCATACTAATTTATAAATGAGAAAGTAACTCTGTTACCTTTAAACGCCTAAACCACCAATTTTGATGAAATTTTGGTATAGAGATAGAAAGGAGAAAGAAAGAGTATTTATTTTGCCCATAAACAAAACAATACAAATGTATATACTAAAACACAAGGAAAAAGGATATATAAGATATTTTGTCGCAAAAATAAAACTTGAAAGGGAATTAGCTGATGTTTTCAATTGTTTTTAAAGTAATATGGAAGGCTTATATATATATATTTTTTTTTTCTTATTTTTTTTTCTTTTATTTTTTATAATGTAGAAGTCTTCAAGAGGAGAATGAATAGGTTCCTTCTAGGCAAGCATGCTTCATTGTAGACCGCACAGTCACTTAACATCAGGTGAGATTGCGGTCGAATGCTTGCCTATCGCTAATAAAAAAAAGGACTTACATACTTTTATATAGATCAATGAAACCTTGGGGAAAAAATCGGCTACTCGAAGTATTAAGTCTACACAGACGAAGTTGCGGGCACGAGTAAGTTTAATATACATATTCAAATATAAATCATGGTGTTGGGTCAAAAATATAAAAAAAAAACAACAAAATCGATTACGTGGGCTAATTTCATGGTTATAAACCCAAGTACTCGATCGTGACAATTTAACAAATAAAATGAAACACGCTGGTTACTTTACGCCTAACGATACACATAACCACAGATGTACGAGAATTTTCTTTTACTTGGTCACTGGACTTAAACGGGCGTGAATAATCATGTATATCGCGGTCAACCACGCATCAGACCACAGAACAGGCTTCTCTTATAATAGAAAGGTGAAGAGGCTTGGCACGCGCGCCTTAAAGATGAGCGCAGACGCAAGACTCAATCACTCATCCGCTCCGTAGTAATAACAAAAAATGCAGAGTTAAAGAAAAAAATAACTTCTTGGGCAATAATAAGGAATCAAGTAACAAATATCATTCAAATAGGAATTTATACAAAAAAATATTCTTTTATTTGATTAAGTTAAGAATCGAGAAATGGCCCACCTAATGTTAAGTGGTAACCTCTGCCCATAACAAGCAATACGACTTGGATCCTGACTACGTAGAAGAAGACCCAAGTCTGTAGTAACTCTGAGACGGGAAGGAATGTCTTAAGTGCCCACAGACTCGTCAACCACACTTCAAAACAATAACGCGAATGTATGCCTGCAAATTGAATGCAAACTGCTTGGCGGCAGAAATGGGTACGGTGGCATTACGACATTATTACGTTATTTGTGATTTGGACGAATAGAAGTGATACCAAATCTATCTTAAAACAAAATTATACATTGCTGGAGCATTTTTATACCTTACTAGCTGTTGCCCGCGACTTCGTCCGCGTGGAATTTGGTTTTGTCACGCACCCCTGTTTTACCCCTCGGAAATGTAGCCTAAGTTACTCCTTATTACATCAGCTATCTGCCAGTGAAAGTCCCGTCAAAATAGGTCCCGCAGTTTCAGAGATTAGCCGGAACAAACAGACAAAAACTGTAAAAAATGTTGTTTTGGTATATGTACCGTGTGTATATATGTATCCATATGCACTTAGTAAAAAAACTTAACTTATTTTTATATTACAAACAGACACTCCAATTGTATTTATTTGTATAGATAAACGCACTGCATTGCCAGTACGCAATGTAATACGTTTCCATCTGATTCCCGCTTACGCTCCGACGCGACGCGACGATGCTCTTGCACCGGACATACTCGTACAGCAATTGTACAATTAGTAGCATGCACTGCACTGCACACTTCATTTACAATCAATGCGTGAGTGACATACAGCGCTAATTTGACCGCATTCTATACATTGTTTATTACGAGTGGTTATCTGTATATGTATAGTGCTTTAGTAGCAGCAGTAGTATTTATATATTATTTATATATTGCATGTATATATGAAAGAAAGCAAAACATTTAAAACATTACTACAGCACAAGACACAGTTCAAACTAAAATAATGCAGCAAAATAAGAAATAAAAATATAAAAATGGTAAAACTTATAAAAAAAATACGAAATATAAAAATTGCAATATATCATCGATCGATCATTTATATCGTAGAAATCGACAGTAATTTCCATATACACAAGCACAGATCATCAATCTAACTACTTTTCTAATCGTGCATCAAAGATTAAAAACTTACTTTTTTATGAAGCTACTTGACCAAATGCCATTAGATTTTTTTAATCTGTGATTTTGCGGCTTTTATAGTCTGTGAACCATCGAACGAACAGAACAAGAAGATGAAATGTATTTACATATGATGCGGCGGTGAAAATGAAACTGTGAAAACAGAAAGCCTGTCGTAGCAGTGTGGATACAGGCGTGATTTGAAATTTCTCATTAGATGCACAGAACGACGCCGACGGCTAACTGAATGAAAACAATGAATGCAAATATGTTGAGAACTCCGAACGAGTGGGGATTTCGCAGACAATTGCAATTTTGCAATACTTCCAAATACTATGAGAAACACTTTATGATTGGTATTTATTATAGAGAAGAAATTATTTAACATAATTCTTAATAATATGTGGTAGGCCATTTCTTATATTAACTTCTTTTCAAATAAAAAATTGATATCAACTAAGTAATCAATATAAAAATATATTTTAGTATTAGATAGATGATAGAAAATTTATAGATTTAAAATTATATAGGTACAGGGTAAAGGTATATACATAGGCTCATAGGTATAGGGAGCCTCAACTAGGCCACTTTTCAAGTTATGGGTAGCTCGATCGTGGGTACAAAAAGTTACAAGTTTCTCATCGTTTTTCTCAGGAATAATTCGACTGAAACACTCTTTTCATGTAAATTCAAATAATATAGCAAATTAAGGCACATAATATTTGACTTCCTCACAGCTCAGTTGGTAGTAACCCTGCCTTCTATGCAGTAGGTCGTGGGTTCGATTCCCACTCAGGACAAACATTTGTATGACGATTTTGTACTGTCTGGGTTTTAATATGTATTTACAAAGAAGGTATGTAGTATTATATCAGTTGTCTAGTTCGCATGACACAAGCTATGCTTAGCTTAGTTTGGGCTAGATGACGCTGTGTGAAATGTCCACCAATATTTATTATTATTATATTATAACATATTATGCAAATTGTTTAGCACCAGAGATGTAGTCTGGCAAGGAAGTATCAAGTGGGGCACGCACATAGCACGGCCAAGTCCGGGGGCACCGCGCTAGCGACCGACTTAGCAAGCCGCTTACATCAACGGCACATTAACTGGCCTCACAGCTCAGTTGCTAGTAACGTTGCCTTTTACGCTGTACGTCGTGGGTTCGATTCCCACACAGGACAAACATTTGACCCACTCTACACAAAAATTTAAACGAGAGTCATTTAATAATCGATTTGTCGTAATACCGGTTGTTCGAGGATTTGAACAAACGTTCTTTTATAACAAAAGCTTCAAATTGAAAATGAAAGTAAGCTTGAAGTTATTATTCACAAGTACTGACCTACTTGCTATAGAGAAATGCGTGCCAGTTTAAACACCGTCCTCTCGAATACAGAAATTAATAGTGACATGATGGAATATGTAACCACAATATACCACTGATTGTAGTCCCGTATGCACTATATTAACATGCAGTATTAAGTTTAAACTAAAAAAAATAAAAGGTATGAAAATAAAATAAAATAAATGAATATTTTATCGAGTAGTAATAGGAAACTGAGATACGAAGCAAAATGAATTGAAAATAAAACATCTCCGCAGAGAATCGATGAGTTACGTATGATTCGTCGCTGGCACGTCATGTTAGAATCGCCAACTTTCCCCCCGGGCAAGTGGCAAATAAAGTGATTGACACGATTTTATTAAGTTCACTCCTGTCTGAATACATATATACTTTTTTCTGTAAATACATACATAAAATACATATTAAAAACCCAGATACAGAAGAAACAATTCGTCACTCAAATTTTTGTTCTGGATAGGAATCTAACCCACGACCTACAGCGCAGAACGCAGAATTACTACCAATTAACTTGTGAGTCCCTTAAAAAGTTATTTGTGAATTCTATTGAAATAAAGTTTTTGACTTTAACATGACTTTTGCCATAACTTATGCATAAATATGGCAAAGAAGTGTCGTATACTTCTGAGTAAAAGGTTAAGTCAATCATTCTTGCGAGGTCTAAGTTTGGATTGGGTTAAAACTCGAGAAGTGGAATTAAATTAGAAGTCTGAATTCGTAGAATGTACAGAGGGAAGTCAGCGAGGGCGTAAAACTTTAATGGTGCCCGCCGGTATGTCTTAGAACTCGGTATAAATTTACCAGCAGGCTTACAGCGAGCCACGTAAAACTGTCCGGAAAAGGTAGCTACATGAATTAAAAATGTAACCTATTATTCTCTTTTCCCCAGCTTCATCACTAAAATCTTGTTCAATGGATTTCTTTGGTGAAATAGCTATTTCAAGATTTGACACACGTTATTCATCTTAATGATGATAACGTAAAATTTTTACATGCTTTCGATTTTTAATAATATGTACATAAAAAAACAGGACTTATTTTTCATAGTGACATAAACATAGAATAATAATTTATGCTACTGCACAGCAGTAGCCGTTAGAATACAATGCAAAATATTGAAATTATATGAAACACAAAAAAGGAAATATCTCGACGCTATGCTGCGCTGAAAAAACACACAGTCCTAAAACAAAAACAAAAAATCTAAAAAAATACACACTTACATTCCCACCTACTACATTAATAGTCCATTTATGATGGAATCATCATAAATGGACTACAATCCTAAAAATATTTTATTAGCTGTCTAATTTACTAATATATCTACTGTGTAAAATATATCAAATATTGAAATCAGAGTATCAAAAATAAATTTTCAAATCTCAGATAATAATTTTAGCAACAATATCATAGACACCATTTTAAAGTGAAATGGGTTTCAATGAATATCGATGCAGCTGCCCGCCCACAGAAGCCACCACCACATAATGACATCTATTGTAAGCGAGAAATCCAATATGGATTTTATTTTCATCTCGACAGTGCAAAATCTAGATGTGCATTGTTACTGCCACCGAATCCCATTCTTACGAGGAAAATCAACTGCGTTCAAGATTTTAATCTACGCTAGTTATGTGTATATAAATAAGGTATAAATAAAAATAATATAAAAAAGGAATCCCTCCATTAGGGGTTTCTTGGCTGTTCTTCCCCATGGAGGGTCGGATAGGATTTGAACAGGCATCAAGCTTATCGATAAGTACGCGTGACCTTATTTTTGAATATTGACGTTTCCAAGCCATTTCTTTATGAATTCTATGGAAATAAAGTTTTTGACTTTGACTTTATATTATATAAAATAACTTGGAACCTGCGTACACCTAATTTCCAATATTATTACTACGTCGAGTATACGAGTATATTATATATAGTAAAATATTTTCAAGAACCTTTTTTTGTTGTTGTGTGTTAGAAACTACTATAACATCAATTATAGGTATATAATAATATCATTAATCTCTAAACAGTAAAGAAAAAAAAATCGCTATCTGCCTCTCTGTGTTTCTCCGCTTACTTCATCTAAACAACACAACGGATTTTGATACAGTTTCCACTGATACAAAGAGCTATAAACGTGGAAGGTTTGCGAATTTGCAAATTAATTGCACCCGTGCGAAGCCGCGGCGGGTCGCTAGTTGAATATAAAGGGTTTAGATCGAATTATAGTAACCATTTTTATTTATTTATTATTACTACCCAAACAGGCTTCGGCGAAAAAACCATGCATTGTTGCTCAGGTACACATTTATTAAATGAAATTATGCCCGCTTAGAGGGATGCCAAAGCGTAAGCATTTGATGCACAACGAAGTATTTCAAAACAGTAACTAAAATAGTTACTAATTATTTCAATAGCTTCTACCAACCTATTTATTCAGCTGAGAACTGGTGCTTTTACAAGATTTAAGGTGAGAAAAGCTTTATTGGCTCGTCTCATACGGATCGTGTCTTGAATTAATTTCGAGGCCTCCCCAGACCAGAGATTACTCAGCAGTTAGTTCCGATGGTATTATAAACCGTAGATTACGACGTAGTTTGTGTGCCTGTTTTATCATGCCGCACTTGTTCGCAGTGTCACGTACCTTGCCTTGAATGTTATAGCGACAACACAATTAGAATTCGTAATTACGTGAAGAAAATGCCATTAAATAGCAGTTTAATATTATCATACTGATAATTTGTTAAAATCTGTAGTTATGTTTCTAAAGTACTACGTGTCGGGTTCATCGTTAGAAGGAATAATTGCCGGCCGGCCGCAGGTTCCAAATGTAACATTAAAAGACTGAGTAAGATTAATCCAACTGTAGAATAAATATAATAACTTAATATATCACTACCATAACAGCAAAAATACCTCTTATGTTTCTTTTTAAATAGTAAACAGATTATGTATAAGTATGTGGCAGAAAATGCGATAATGAAAATATATGCGTTAGTTGAGTTATCGTGTTTATAAACTAGATGGCGCTACTAGTAGAATAGCACGCGCTATCGTTGCGTTTTACAGCGAGCGCCAGTTGCTTCGCGCGCGTATGTTCGGACTGATCTTTCCAAAGGTTAAACGGGGAATGATGATCGGATTAGTCATGCGACTGCATGAAGTCCACCGCCGAATGTTACGCTTAGGTGGGCTAAAATCCTACTGACCCCTATATACAAAGGAAAGATCATTTAGTAATTAACTTACTTATTATCTAAAGTAAATGTGTGCCAGTGGCCTCACAGCCCAGTCAGTTGATAGAACTCTGCCTTCTGCGCTGTAGGTCGTGGGTTACATTCCCACCCAGGACAGACATGTGTGACAAACATAACATAGCTGTTTGTTCTGTGTCTGGGTGTTAAAATGTATTTACAAAAATAAAGTACATATGTGTTCTATCAATTGTCTGGTTCCCATAGTACAAGCTATGCTTAGTTTAGGGCTAAATGACGCTGTGTGAATTGTCCACCAATATTATTATTATTATGTATAACATTGTGACGCTTTTCACCGTTTGTACGCGGCATTAAGCTCATTTTTTTTCTAGGTATATTGTTATAATGTAGTTTTAAAACTTTTCGACAATAAGCTACTTGTTCTTTACAACTTGCGTTGGGAGTGCTGCAGCATGTTAGGTTTATAACTGTAGTTTACAATAATACTGCAGAATTCTGAACAGTTTCATCAAAATTAGTAATTTAAACATAATCTAATATTAATGTCACACTGCTAAGACCATGTACCAAAAAAAATATTTTTCAAATTTTTATTGCGAACCCCAGACCGCGATTTGATGGAATCTCAAAAAGTTTAATCGTTCTGTCAGTCAGCTTTCAGCAGCACAGAGGAATGCTTTTGACTTAATTAATTCTAAACAAGCTTATATAAAACAAACGGAGGCGATGGGATCTTGATTACGGATGAAAATTGGTTCACGGGTTACGCGTAATATAAACCTTTTTCAATTCCAATTTACATATTCAAAAACCTCTGGAATTCAATTCCATACTAAATTGATTTTCACGACGATTACATCATGAAACAAACAAATGCTTATACGTGCTTATACCAAATATTAAAAGCGAAGTAATCCAAGACACGTTTTAGATATCTGACCTACTTGCTATAGCGACTTTAGTGGGAAGTCTCAAGTCCCACTACAATTGTAACAAAAGGTCTAAAACTAGTTGTGTTTCCAGAAATCCCCGTATTTGATGCAGCTATCGAAGTAGAAGCATCAAAAAGCATTAAATCTAGCAATTTGGTGACATGCTATGAAAAATTAATAAAAACAAAAAGTACAGAGCTATATATAGCTCGTTGCCGCTGCGTCGCTAAATAATATGTATAATTTGTGTTATAATATGGCGATAAAGCGGTCACCATATATTTATAATGATTGAATTATATTACTGTCATCAAAAATGACAATATATAAACTATGCCGAGAAAACAATATTAAGTAATTTTATTTCTAGCATCCGATATAAGTATACATACAAGCAAACACATGATATAAGAAAACGTAGTAAGTATATCGGATACTAGACTTTGGACATGAATTAGAATTATAATAACATATTTTTGAAACCTTTCATTTTCGATATTACTTATGACAAATTATTTGGATATTATTCACGGTCTGGAAATAAACACAATCCAACCTTGGGTTATTTTAGAAAGCTTAGAAAGGAGTAAAACATGTTTGAGTGCTTTTGAATTTTATTATTGTGATAAAAGTGACTGTATAAAAGTACTTATAACCAGACAGGGGCTCAGGGGCAAGGCTATTAGGGGAATCCAAATCAGCGGGTCTATAATGGGTACGTATAGTTTTTTTTTTTTATAACAGTTAGGTTAATATGTTATGTTGATGTAGTTGTCTTAAAATTACTCGTGAAGTCGCCGTTTATTATAAAAATAACGAAAATTTAATAAACAACGATGCTGATGACAAATTCGACAAACATACACATTAATTTAAAAACTACATAGTATACGTAATTTTTATCGAATACATATAAATATATTGGAATACATTAAGTAAATTCAGTTTCGAATCCAACCGAGAATGATATAATAACTATACATATAAAGCGCCCTTATACATAGGTGGGTTACTGATGCTAAGTTCGTCCGGGGAAGTAAAGCATACACCCATTTCTGCCGACAAGCAGTAATGCATTCGCATTACAGTGCTCCATTTGAAAGGTGTGGTTGCCGGTGAAATTATAGGCGTATGAGATTTCACCCTGAAGATGCTATTTGGGGTACTTGACTTTTGGGTGACTTATCGTACCTGAGGAGGACCCAAGTCATATTGCTCGGATCGCAGAGGTTACCACTTAACACCATGTGGCCTATCTGCTAGATCCTACTTAATCACATGAAAAATATAGTCTAGTCCGAATCCAAATCGATTTCTAGAGTCAAGTCAAAGTAAACATCCTAGTAGCCAAAAGCCATGACTCAGAGTTCCAAAGACGCGAGAAAGTGAAAATGGTGAACAATCATACAATACCTGCTCTTACTACAGCGCTGTGCTAACCGGCTCGCGGGCGCGGGCGTTGGGTACCGTTACAGCGAAATCGGATGAAGTAAAGTCATGTAAATAGGCCAGTGTTACGTTCAAGCTACACGCTTACATCTCGACGCGATTCGCAGTCACATTATAGAAAATGATGCGTCGCGTCGGATAGGATGATATGTGCTAAGTTGGAGTCACGCGCGGTAAATTGCAGTTAGATTTAGATTAGTCTTAACCAAGAACAGTTGATTTGTACAGATTCGTAAGGCACAAATATATCAAAGGTTACGACAGTACACTTCCCGCAAGACTCACTTGTACCTATAAGATGAAGATTTATTTAATAGACCTAATTATCGTCAGAATTGTTCAAACGAAGTGTTGTGACTTATGTGAAAAACAAGTGATTGTACTAATGAGGTTTGCGGTGGATCTAATATATGTATTATATAATAATAATATGTGTGGACAATTCACACAGCGCCATCTAGCCCCAAACTAAGCATAGCTTGTACTATGGGAACCAGACAACTGATGTATACTTTTTTGTAAATACTTACATATAATACATATTGAAACCCAGACACAGAAGAAACATCTATATTCGTAACACAAATGTTTTTCCTGCGGTGGGAGTCGAACCCACGACAGAAGGCGTAGAAGGCAGAGTTACTACCAACTGAGCTGTGAGGCCTTTCAATATGTATCATGGAAGTATGTGCATATGTACTTTCTTTTGTAAATTCTATTTGTCAAAAAGGCATATTTTCAAGATAAGCATTCCAACCCCCATCTGAATAACTTGAGGGTTATTAAGACAGATAAGAAAGAAATAATTTATTTGCGCTACAGAGGCCTTTAGAAAATATTTACAGCTTACAAAGCTTTGGCTGTTATAGCGACAAAATTGGTCGTCACTCATACTGCTAGAGCTTTGCAGCTCTGCAGCGCTGGTTTTCAGTGAATATTGTTAAAGATTAGGCTGATAGATAGACAGACAGATAGACAGACAGATAGATATAACATTTATTACAGCATAGATTTCAAACGCTTTCCTAATATTTAGTTGAAACACATGATGACTGATTATCGTTTCTAAATTCCATTTTATTATTTTCGTCGCAAATATTGCTTTCATAATCTTTTGGCAAGAGAGGAGTTCCATTGTGTAAAACTTATTGGGACTTAGATAATATTATTACTTATACAACTTATTCCTTGTATCTTTTAGCCATTATTTTTATAACGCTCTCAAGATATGTAATATTTAGACTAAAACTTAAGAATATAAAAAACCTAGGTGTAGTTTTGACAAGAATTCTAGGAACAGAAATATTAGTTTTAGTTTGTTTTAAGTCAAATTCATTTTCACAAATGCTACGATCACGAAGTATTTAAGAATTTCCCTTTTTATAGTATGGATTGGTTTAACTATTACATAAAGACAGAGTAACTTGAATCTAAGTTTGGGCCATCGATTATTTGGAGCAGAGCAAACGTTACTATCTCACAGAGCTAATATTGACGTTCGTCGTATTGACTCTACCGTCTATCATAAACAAAGTTCGTATTAGACGTCTTATAGAAAATAATGATTAATAAATTCGCTAGAAGTCATTCATTTTTTCCGAATGTCTCAGCTGAATACCAAGTACACAATGGTTAGCTGGAAGAAAATGCTATTTAGCATTAAGTTCGCCCATGTACTTGTTTTACCTTGTGCAATAAAGCATTTTCTATCTATCTACCAAGGGTTCAGTAGAAACGTATCTGGGTCCTTGTCGGTCAAGTACGCTTGCTTGAGTGCGTAGAGAAACATAAATGAGCAGTGTTATAATGGCAGTGCAAACGCAGGGAAAGCCAGATTTTCCAGGCTAGTAGCCCGTGGCCGCACACCACTCGTCAACGGTCTGTGCACACTGATAACACCTTGCGGCATAAAAAACGGTAAGCCGCTGTCCCATAGCTGCCCATATACAAAGCAAAAACTGAGGTTTATTCCAAGCGAAACTGTATCAGTAACGGTAACTGAATGGATTTAACTTATTAGACTGGCCTAACAGCTGATAAGTAACCCTGCCTTCTGCGCTGTAGGTCATGGGTTCGATTCCCACCCAGGACAAGCATCTATGTGACATTTGTAACATTGATGTTTGTTCGGGTCTGGGTCTGTTAATATGTATTATATGTATTTACAAAAGAAAAGTATATAATATGTATTATATCAGTTGTCTGGTTCCCATGATACAAGCTATGCTTAGCTTACTTTGGGGCTAGATGGCGCTATGTGAAATGCTCACCAATATTATTATTATTATTATTTAACAGAAATTCTGATTATTATATCTTCACCGGACGCCGTGACCATGCTTCAAACACAAGACTCTCGAACAAAGGAATTTGTCCGCAGATTATAATTTAAATCTACGTGTAACTTGACGAATAAATTAGCAGACATAATGAAGATTGAAATAGGTGGATAATGAAAAAGTTTGTAGGTAAAGTAAATTGAAAGTTATCGCGAACACGGATTACTGAAATGTTGGAGCAAAGTTTTTGATTCAGCTGGGTTCCATTGCGAAGATCCTACTTAATTTTTTAATTAGAGGAATTTCGAAATTTGTTCTGCAATATTTATTAGATACCAAAAACCTCTGCGAATATAAGTTCGGTTAAGTCTTTTAAGTAAAATGATATCGAATCTCAACAGCAGTCTGTTAGATTTACGAGTATATCCTGTTACTATATAAAATGTCAGAGGAATTTATTGGTAAAGGGCAAATTAATTGGTCATAAATCTACAGATTAGTCGGCTCTTAACGTCAACTAGTTACCTACGTTATAAATGCATTTTCACATACATTCAACATAAACCATACGAGTATGAGCGCTACGCGAGAGGATAAACATAGTTATGGTGTCAACTGAAAGATGCCACCGATTTAAACTATTAAAACATTCCTCGTTATACTCGTAACTTTCTCCTGGAGAGAATCTCAGACAGTTCAGAATCCCGAGGCATTTGATGTTTGTCAACAGCTTGCAGCAAAAACGTAGCTATAAAGTTAACGGTTTCTCGGTGCGTATGAAAGTAATGCATGAACGCAACGTAAAGACGCAAAGTATAATACTGAAATTTAAGTGTGCCGCGTTGTTTGTTGAGCGCAAATGAAAGAACGAAAATTTGCTTGCTCAGCGTTTATACGTAGCGTTCATACGCGCTAAGGAACTCTGTATTTAAAAAAATACCATTAAGTTGCAATTATACTAATAATAATTATATAGCATAATTTATGTATTATGTGTTAATAGATTATTGAGCAGGTAATTAAGTCACATAATATATTATTTACGATAACAGTTCACTAGTCCCCACATTAGGATTCCGTGTGTTGTGGGTGACTAGTCCCTTCCAGGAGTTCTGTGGACTACTTCTATGGAAGTTCAACTGCCATAGTCAACTTCTGCCTTCATATACCTACGTAAACCTACTTACGCAGCGTTCATGCGTTGCTTTTATTGTTATTATTTTATTATTTATAATAAATGTGTTAGCCGAATTTATAACAATAAGAAGTTTGTGCGCTAGCACCCACACTAGGATTCCCCGGTGTGGTGTTTTTTACGAATGAAGTAACCCCTTAAGTACCTAAAGTACTAACCATGAATACTGACTACTGAGTGAAACTAATTTGAGTAATTATTGTTGAGAATTTTTGTTTTCGCTATTAACTATGGAATTGCCAGCGAACACGTCAACTTTAATTATGCGAAAGGCAGACTGCTAATTCAAATAGTTGGAATTTTAACACAATTTTGTTCGCAACATCAAATGAAATGCTAAAAAATAAGGAAGAATATTTTTTTATTCGATTAAAATTTATCTTTCTCTGAAAAGCTTTGTAACATTGCAGTGGTTTTTTGGTCGATTCTTAGTGGGTTTTTGGTCGATTCTTAGTGTGAGGACTTAATTAATATTTGATCTGTGATTGTTTCAGGCACCACACCATACTCGTTACATATCATGGCTGGCAATATTGCTGGTCGTACCACTGCAGCACACGCAAGCACAGTGTCCATGGGAAAATTCTCCGAGTCTTCAAGCAGCCTGTGTTTGCGCGCTTAATCTGGCGCGAGACCTCTCTGTTCAATGCGATCAGGTCATACATATAATAATTTTGATAAATAATTTGCTTTTATTTTAAATCTGTAATTATTTGTAACAAATTATGTTTTTTATATCTACTTTTTTGAAGTATTTGCAATTTAATCATGTTGGCTTTATCTGATTTTCAGGTCGACTTCCCCTCGCTCATGTTGGCACTGAACTCCAGCATGCGCAATACCGGAATAGATCTCCTTTACGTCAATAACTCGACGGTAATATCTCTCACAAACAACATGTTTGCAAACCTAAGAATTCACAATCTACAAATCTCTGGATGCAAGATAAGGCGAATAGAAGATGATGCGTTTAAAGGACAGGGGCCTTATTTGAAAAATCTTAACTTGCAAGACAACGAGCTGACGAAAGTACCAATCAAAGCACTAAAAGTGCTAGCTAATCTATCACTCTTGGATATTTCTAAAAACCGTATAACCTATATTGAAAAAGATTCGTTTAGTTCACTTCGTAAGCTAACGACCCTGAAAGTCTCAGACAACAATATAACTTTAGCGACACATGCGCTGAGAGGATTAGAACATTCAATTAAAAATCTTAATCTCAAGGGGACTAAACAGAAAATAGTGCCAGATTGTATCAGGGGTCTATACAGCTTAGCGTTTCTTGACCTCTCACAAAACAGTATCAGAGAATTACCGGGACCCGACGGGATCCGAACTTTTGAAGGATTAGACTCCTTAACCGCATTAAACTTGGAGAGAAACTTGATAGTAAATCTCAGAGAAGACGCATTTGATGGTCTCAAAACTACACTGAGCTCACTCAGTCTTTTAAACAATCTTTTGCCTGAATATCCGACGGCTGCTATAGGATCTTTGTCAGATCTAAGAGTACTGGACATTGGATTCAATCTTTTGAACAAATTGCCAGTAGATGCGTTTGTGAAAAATCCTTCGATAACATTATTGGCATTAGATGGGAACCCTTTGCCGACCGTACCGGAAGCGGCATTCACTCACCTTAACCAGACACTTCGCGGACTCAGCCTCGGTGGCAGATTTCTTAACTGTGACTGTCGCCTCCGCTGGATAATAGAATGGATACGCAACGGAGAACTTCAAGTGACGTCACGCGAGAGAAATCCCCAATTTTGTGGACATCCTGCACACTTCAGAGAACGTGGATTTTACAGTTTTGAACCGAACGAGCTGGTTTGTGAAAATGAAAGTACAACGACATCTGAAAAGTCAGTAACAGCTGTTGTTGGAGGAAACGATTGGAAAAGTCTTACTTCATCGTCACGACCAACAACAACGACGACGACAACAACAACAAAAACTACACAAAAACCAACTCCAACATCAACAACAAAAGCTTCTACCACGACTACTACGCGGGCGACGACGATATTGAGCGGTACTTCTTCGTCGTCGACTATGAAAAATGTGGACAGAACCAACGATATTGAGAGTTTACCTAAATCTTCTACGACGCAAGCCCCCTCGAGTACCGCGCGTCCCAGCCGCGTCCCATCGGTACGTCCGGCCGCACCGACATGGCGCCATGCTCCTCAACAGCGACCTCCCCTCATAATGAGTTTCCCTCAGCAGAAACCTGACGTGGATGACAGCAATGAGGTTATCGTCAAAAATGCATACAGACAGGACAACTCTGTGATCATACAATGGGACTCTGATGTAGCTAACATACTCGGGTTCCGCGTCGTCTATCGCCTATTCGGAGACAAAAGTTTCAAGCAGGGGCCTCCTTTGGAAGCAAGCGAAAGGGAATTCAAGATAAAAAACGTTCCTTCTCAGGTATGTTATGTATGACATTCTATGATAAAATGTACTGAGTGACAATGAAATAATTCTGCAAACTTCACTGCGTTATCAATAAAACGTGTAAACAAATCTTCCACTTTGTGACTGAATAACTTGATATTTTAAATATTATTAGTAAAGAACATTCTTAAGACATCTTTAAATGTTTTACTAATAATTTAATTATTAAAAATGAAACTATTACGAATACTGGATCACGCATACAAATTTGTTAAGTAATTTATAAAATATGATTAACATTAATTAACATGACATTAGGAATGCATCGTGGTCTGCGTGATCTCCTTGGAGGAGGTTCACGTGAGTCCTGAAACGGTGCCGTACTCGCAGTGCCGCGAGGTGCGCACCGTCTCCGCGGCCGCCTCCAACATGGACAAGATCACGATCGCGGCCAGCGCGGCCATCTGCGGGACCATCGTCGTGGCCGTTCTTATATTCGCGGCAGCGTCGCGTCGCCGCTCGCGAACCATACACCGACTACACCAGCAGGCCCCGGAAAAGATGCCCAACCCGTGCTGCGGCGGCCTCACTGGCACTCCGTCCCCGAGCGGGCCGCTGTCCTCATTGGCCACTCTCGGCGCTTTCGGCAAGCAACGTGAGTGGGATCAAGTGTCGGCTTACAGCGCACGCTCGATCCCCCGCGCCCGCACATACACTGAGCCTCTTCCGGCAGATCCGCTTCCGGGGCGGCCGGGCCGAGCTCGCTCGCTTGCCGACGGTCAGTCCCAGCATAGTTACTCGCAGTCCGGACGCTACGGAGTTCCCGGTTACCCCGGCAGTCTACTCGGATCACGAGCAGGTGAGATGCGATTGAGTTACGTGACCTCGCCTATTTGCTTAAACACTTTGTCTTTCTTGAAATCACATTACACAATACACAATACACTACTATTTCTTGAAATGATGACTTAGTCACGTCTCTCGTTCTAGATCTTCGGCAATCTCGTCAGAGTTTGGGAGCGGCATCGGAGCGAGCCTCGCGCCTGTCGCTGAGCGGCGCTGCAGGCGGAGCCACCGGCGGCACTTCGGGCTCCCGGCGGCGGCCGAGGTCGCGCTCGCGGCCCGCCAGCCGGTACAGCGTGGGTTCCCTGGGCATGGGATACTGCGACACTTCAGACAACTGGACCGACCACGATATGGACATCTACATGGCGAGGAACCCGACTACGCGAGGCGGATTGGTGCCCTTATAGCCTGCGAAAGGCGCGAGGCCGTCGATGATGGAGAAGGCGCGTCACGGCCGCTGCTCTCGCGTGTCGAGCTTCGAGATGGGCTCGTCGGCTCGTGACGCCTGCCCGCATCATTCCCGCCGACAGAGACGCGACTATATCGATAGCAGATGCGTGCATAAACCTTGTCGCAGACACCTTATCCGAGACAATGATCAATCATAAATGTATTTGAGGGAGTACCGTTACCCGTGGTTAAATTTACAGAAGTAACTTTATGTACAGTAGTATTTTAAGTAGATAGTTAAGTTTATACGACTAAACAAAGAGGACATTGATAACTATAAGCAGGTATTCCTTTGTTTTAGAATAGGTAGGTATCTAAGAATAAAATTAATGCAAATCAAGATTATTTAATTATTCATGTTATTTCTTAATTAAATCTTGAGAAAAAACATGGATGATAATAATTTTGTAATATGGACAGTTACGTAGTCTCGACCTGACCTAGTTGCATAATATTAAAAATGTTATATTTATTCCTAAAGCAATTGATTGGTGAAAGGTAGTCACACTCATTCTGTCAATTTCGTAGCTTTAGCGCGATAAAACTAAATGGCAAATGCTTACGATCCATACTTTATAGCAACCACATCATATTATTAAATTGGCCTCATATATTTTAAATACGGACTGGTCACAACATAACGTATATAATGTATTTAGAATGCAGCTATAGCATAGTTGTTGAAAATGTATCAACAATAAAGTGTAAATAGTAGAAAATAATTAATTATTTATTAGCAGGTAGGTATTACTATAACCAAATGCAGGCGGCAATCCAAATGGTGCTAAAATAGATTAAATACCTATATTTGTATTTTTAAGCTTTAGTAAGTTTAATACTTTAATTTACTGGATTTAGTAAAACCAGTAAAATAAATTATTTTATGAAAAATACATTAATAATGTCTACAAAGTGGACTTATTAAATGAAATCAAATTTTCATTGAATTAAATGAACCTTTTTAATTTGTAACAAAAATTGTATGATTTAATTGTTTTTTCAGCGTAGCTCAGCATAGTTCTAGAGAATTAATATAGGACATATTGCAAGCCTTGACACGATATATGTGTGAAACTTACCCTGGGACAGGAATGCGATGCTCCCATCGATACTGCAGTTCCTGGGTAAACTCATACCATAAGTGGGCCAGGTATGGCAGTCCACCGGCGTGGTGAAGACAGGCTGCGGTTACCGAGAGTCTCCACACCAAGCCTCCCACTGGACTTGTCTTAACATAGCTACATAGTCTCGGCTCACTGGTATTATTCTGAAAACACAAGCATTACTCATATAAAAAAAATGTTGCTTTTTAAAGGATTTTATTATAAATAAAATAAATTAAACTGACCTGTTTGAACTCTATTTCCAAATTTTCCAGATAATTAAAAGTATCCTCCTCCACTGCATCAGGGAATATGTAGTACAAAAGAGGCATCAACAAGTCATCTGGTATCGGCCCTTTGAAATCCCCAGCATGTTTACTGTGCCCCATCGCAGCTTTAACTAATTTTGAAATGGTTATAGGAGCTTCTGTTATTTTGTGCAGGGGGTTAATCAATCCCAAACTCCGGCTGAGCCCAAGAGTGTCCATCAGCAAATTGTTGATTTCTAATAAATCCATAAATCTGCCGATTGTTTCTGATAATTGACATGTGAAGTTGTCTCGGATTTTGAGAGTGATCGTCCATGTGGGGGCCATCAGCGGGTCAATGTCGGAGAAAGTAGATGACTCGACAATAGTACACTCCCTGAACTTTGGCCAGATTGCATTCAACAGTACACTTTGTATAGGATTTCTCTCGGAACCAAACGGTAGTTCAGTTAATTTATTTACATCGAACCCATCTATTGATAGAAATTCATTAGAATGAGTCATTTTCTTCCAAGCAAAAGCTTCTACGTCTTTAAGTTCATAGGAAAACTTTGTAGATACGACAACGGCATCCAGAGCCACTGGTGATGCTATTTTGGATTTGAACAAACTTACAAGCCCGCTAAGATGAGAACATTGATTTGATATTCTCTTCAAATGTATTGTATCAAAGCTAGTTTTATATTCATTATCTTCATAGAAGCCCAGGTAGGTTGGTTGCCAGTGTTCGCGAATTTTAACGAATATTGGGACTCCACAATCCACATTAGCAAATGCAATATTTACAGAACTCATGATGAGCTTTATCATACTTCCATCTATTAACGGAGCACTCGGATACAGCATAAGATATCGACTCAGTCCGTACCAATTGGACACTGGGAAGGGGCTGCCATCTACGTCATCCATAAACCGTGTAGTTGCATCCCAGATACTTTTGTGTAAGTCTGCTGTTAAAGATTTCTCATCTGAGCCGTCTGTGCAGTCCGTGCTTCTATTAACCTCTATAGCGTGGTACGATAACATAAATTTCAAGCCATTAAACTTGATTTCTTCAGTTTTACCAATCCATTTCTTTGTATTCTCTGCAGATGTTGTAATCTTTGGCAGGGAAGCTTTGGAAAGCCGCCACTCATTCAGGATTTCTTCTATTCGAGCAATAAATACTTCCCACTCTGATACTGTCGTGAAATCTTGGTGAAAAATATCATATTCGTCTATTTCTTCATTCATTTTTGTAAATGTATTTCAATAAAAACAACAAAAGATGAATGAAAACAACAGCTGTTCAGTTTCGTTCGACTGTGACAGTTACAGTAAGAAGAACACATTGATGTTGTCAACGTCATGGAATTTAATTTACGTTCCATGGTAAATCACGATATTTTAAACATTTAGGACCTTTGCCATTATCAACATGCGCATAGTAAATACGGCCACAATATGCGTACATAATTATAATGAAAATTGTAAATTGTACAGTTGCCGGCAAACAACTTGAACATAAGTTGGCAAAGTGGAGGAAAGTTGGCGCATGTACAAATATACGAAAAATGAGTGCTACGCATCGATATTTTCCGGCATCTATAAATTGGCAGAGTTATTATGTTTAAAATATCATGAATTTCCATCGAACACGGCGATATTCATGCGAAACCGTATGTAATATATAATATATTCTTCTAGACGATTTCTGCTTATGCTGATACAAGTAAGTAACTGACACGCAGAAAATAATGGCTAAACATACATCGTCGACCTGAAAGCAAAAAGTATAAGTTGGTAAAACACGTTGTCATGGAAACATAACTAAAACAAACAATACTTCTAGCAGGTAGGTACCTGAGTAAACATAATATATATACAGTAACTAATTCTGAAATATTTTGTAATGTTTAGAGGGGAAAAATCACATTCATTAAGCTATGAACAGCAAGCTAAGTTCATTCAAGACAGAATTACAAATGTGGAAAAACATTTTGGAGATTTATGCGTCGCTTTTGGAGATTATGCTCGGAAAACAGCAAGGTTAGAAAATATCCTGGACTTGGATTAATTCTTAAAGTATATGCTTTCCATCCTTGTTGCCACTAAAAAATGCCAAATGTAGGCCGGTATTTACTTAGCTACTTTAATTAATCAAAAATAAATCGTGTTTAGTAAATGTGGCATGAGAATGGGTGGTCTTATTGCAAGAGCAATCTCTTCCAGACAACCTTTGGATGAACCGGAATCATTGGTACCAAACATTCCAGTTCATATATATCTGTACGTTCCGTAACTAGTATATCACATTAAAAAACATAGGTTCATACATAAATCCTCGCCTTTTTGAAGGGGTAGGTACAGTAATATGAACAAAAGGTTATTCATAAATTTTTGAACTTAGCTATTCCCCTTCTATACAGCCAGCGGTATGGTACGCTTTATGAGGAAACCGGCATGTTTTATTAGAACCAAAAAAGACGAGATGAATGAAGTATAATTTTTGCCTTCTGTATGAATGTGCCTGTCGGAAAATTCTTACCTTAATATTTTATGTCTGCCTATTTGTAATGTAGGTAAAGGTGCTCCGCAGAACATTTACCTTGGGAGTTTTTAACTCAGCCAGCCAGTCATTTGCCTTTGCACGAAGCTATGGTCAATGGTGTACTTTTTATCATTTCTTCACCGAAATTTTAAGTACTTTTTTAAAAACCAATTAGAATTATCTTAGAATGCATTTTTTTCTATATACCGATAATTGACCTTGATATCTATACAGATAAATAAAATTGGAGTGTCTGTTTGTAATATTAAAATAACCGCTTTTTACTAAGTATGCACTTAGTAATGGATGTATATTTTGTAAATCTTACGTGTTCATTGTTTGTAAGTAGTTTTATGTCAAAATAAATAATTTTTTCTTTCTTTCTTTCTTTCTATACACGGTACATATACCAAAACAACATTTTTTACAATTTCTGTCTGTCTCTCTGGCTGTCTGTTTTTTCCGGCTAATCTACGAAACGGCTGGATCGATTTTAACGGGACTTTCACTGGCAGATAGTTGGTGTAACAAGGAGTAATTAGGCTACTTTTCCGAGGGGTTAAATATGGGTGCGTGATAAAACCGAATTCCACGCGGACGAAGTCGCTGGCAACAGCTTGTATAGAATAAAAATTGAATATGATAGAAAGCTTTGTAATACTTGAGTACTTGCAGGTTGCGTGACATGGGAGACGAGCTGGCCAAAGTTCTTAAGGAGTACGCGAATAATGAAATCGTTAACAAATCTCTCAGTGCCGGCCTTGACAACCTGTCGATCACCCTGACTGCTGTTGAGGAGTATCGGAACTGCGAAGTACAGCGGTTGGAAGCGAAGGTTTGTTGATCTACCTGCCTCTCTTGTCTCTACCTGCTAACTGCCAGTTTGTAAGAAGATTATTTCATTTCCTTTGTACCAGCTTTCCAGCCGTTCTAATGCTTCCACTGGCTTTCTCTCAACAAGTCCTTAATGTACCATAAAAACCCAATCGGGATTCGAATCGACATCATAATATATTCGAAGCCTAAGATCCTTACGTACGTACGTGTTGGTTTCCACACTGTGTAAAAACATCTAACTACCCCAGCTTTCTGAGTCTCTACGTAAGTATGTACTTACCTCCTACTTTGAGTAAAGAAGTCGATAGCTTATCAAATATACGTACTGCTGGTACCTGGCACGAACTGCGGTCGATCAAGGAACGAGCAAGGGGAAGGTATATGTATCAGTGAAGTAGGTATGTGGGTAGAACAATCAATATACCTATTGTAATCCTGTCTCAAGCATGTACATATATGTATTCAGGTAGTTTTGTAAAAAGTATTGTAATGTTTACACTACTAGGTAAATGCATACCTATGCAAGTATATATGGTACTTATAACCAAAAACAGTTTTGTCTCGGCTTCACCGATTTTGATGAGACTTTCACTGACAGATTGCTAATGTTTTATGAAGTAACTAAGGCTACTTTTATTAAGATTAATACATAAATTGATAAAAATGACTAAACCATGTCGCTACTCTTTTAGTCACAAACTATATTCAAAGCCGTCGAAGCCGCGGATATAGCTAGTTTTACGATAATTATATTTAATTTTAAGTAGTGTTCTAAGTAATGTTCTTTCGTTAATTCTGAAGGTTATCGGCGAGTTGTGCCAATACGAAACCATCTGCAAGCATGCAAGAGAGGAAGTCAAGCACACGATGAATGTGAGAGAGAAGGAAATGGCCAGGAAGAAGGTGTTGGACAAAGCCAGGGAGAGGCAACCTTTCAACAGACAGCAAGTCGTAAGTTCTTTGGTTATAGTGAAAACTCTAAAGCAAAACAATACCTACTGATAACCAATGTGATGTCTGGTCTCCCAGCTCAGTTGGTAGTAACGGTGACTTCTGTGTTGTAGGTCGTGGGTTCGATTCCCACCCAGGACAACCATTTGTGTGATGTACATATATGTTTGTTCTGTGTCTGGGTGTTAAAATGTATTATATGTATGTGTTTACAAAAAACAGCATCTAAGTATTCTATCAGTTGTCTGATTCTGAGTAGGTACAAGTCATGCTTAGTTTTTATTTTTTTATGTAATTCAGTTACGGAACGAGCCGACGGCCCACCTGGTGTTAAGTGGTAACCTCGGCCTATAACTACTGATGCGTCTACGGTATGCTTAGTTTGGGGCTAGATGTCGTTTGAAATGTCCTACAATATTATTTCGAATCCCGACCAAAATTTAGTGATTCTAAAATAGAATCCTTAGCGTATTAAGGTTTCTGAGGCCTAACTATCTTTGCTGTATGTTTCCCTTTTCCGTCCGAAACGTGAATGAGCTCACTGTATATAGACGTACGCGGAATCGGAGCTTCTGAAGGCCTCAGCGGAGATGTCCCGCACTGCGAAAGGTCTCGGCGAGCAGACGGACTTCTTCGAGAGGCGCAAGCTGCAGCAACTGAAGGCGCTGCTGTCCGACTTCGTGATCATCGAGATGAGTTTCCACGCGAAGGCGGTGGAGTTGCTCACGGCTGCGTACCAGCAAATCGGGGATATCAATGATAAGGCCGATCTTGATGTGAGTTCTTAATGTAAAATTACGGAGGTCGCTGGTTCAAACCCCGACGAACACCATTGAGTTTTTCGTTCGATAAATTTATGTGTTCACGTTCTCAAAACGGTAAAGAAACATCGTGAGGAAACCGATATGTCCTAGAACCAAAAATTCAAAGACATGTCGCTGCTTTAATTCGTTAGTGGCACAAAACCAGATGTGTCATAATTGAGTTATTGGTGTAGTTCGACGCGAAATCTTCTGTATTATAATGTGAATAAAATTCACATTCCTATTCGCCCAACTGAGCGAGTAACGTCACTAAATGTCGTTATCTGATTGGTCAACGCAAAACCGTTTTTTTTTTTGTTGTTTCACTGTCGAATTTAGGCAGCGATGTGTAGGCACTCAAAATCCTTTCACCACGCTGGTTTGAACCATTGACTCTACTAGTAAGTAGTACCTACCTTGTATTGTAGAAATTTTACATAACATTAGCAGGATTCAATCTTAGTATAAAAAAATGCGTCTGTCCTAGGCCTCTGACACTAGGCGGTAATCAGTCGCAATTCCAACCACTCGTGTTGGTTTCAAACTGTGTAATTGACTAGGAGTATTAGGAGTTCCTCCTAGTCAATTACACAGTTTGGAACTTTTGAACAGCGAAAATTTCAATGATTTGGATTTTTGGATTTTCATCTAAATAATTATAAGTTTTGGATTTACAGCAGCATTAATAAGGTAAATCGAAAAATCGCTTGTTCCGTATTGTATATATTAAATGCTGATTGAGTTTTTATTAACTATCTTATTTTCTTTCCTAAAGCTGTTAAACCTAGGTCTTTCTGACAGCGAGGAACCTGCGGTAAGACTAAAAACTAAGTTTTCTGTCAATTCTCTAGCTAAGTAACCCGGTACTTATAAAAAGATGTCTTAATGTTTGAAATATTTGATTCCACAATTTGTTTGGTGAGCATAAATGGCGTTATCGGGTCTCAGAGCCACCTCAGACAGGGACAGGGAAATTATTTAATATATTTTATTGTTAGAGGTTTCTTGTATGAAGTGTAAGAGAAGTCAAATCGTCGGTTCAAATTGTATGTTACTATATGTGGTGATACGTAAAACGTATCTAACTAGAACTTATTTTAAAAGCAGTAGAACTTCACCAAGTTCGTCCGGGGAAGTACTGTCACCATGCCAAGCAGTAATGCATTCGCGTTACTGTGTTCCGGCTTGGAATGTGGTTGCCGGTGAAATTACAGGCATGAGACGTTCCAACTTCACGTCTCAGAGTAACGGGCGCATACGATGCGACTTGGGTCTTATATACCTAACCTACCTAAGGTACCTAAGTAGGGGAGGACCCAATCCGTATTGCTTGTTATGGGCAGTGGTTCTCACCAGGTGGGCCATCTGCTCGTTCCGTAACTAGATCATGTAAAACTTTGTTATATTGCGCAGAATTTTCGAAGAAAGCTGCGCTCTCCTGAGAAGCTCGTCAGCGCCGGCATCTCGGCGAGATCCTCGTCGCTGGCCTCCCTGATGACGCAGCCGTCGCCGCTCAGAGATGAAGACGCTACGGTGAGCTTACTTTACGCAGAACAGGGTAGAATTCCGGATCACTTCAGGCGGACTCTTTGCAAGATTACACATTTTTTAATACAAATTGACTGGCCTCACACCTCAGTTGGTTAGTAACTCTACCTTCTGCGCTGTAGGGCGTGGGTTCGATTCCCACCCAGGACAAACATTTGTGTGTGAAACATAGATTTTTGTTCTGTGTCTGGGTGTTAATATGTATTATATGTATGTATTTACTAAATATAAGTATATAAGTATTATATCAGTTGTCTGGTTTCCATGACACAAGCTGTGCTTAGATTAGTTTGGAGCTAGATGGCACTGTGTGAAATGTCCACCAATATTTATTTATTTATTTAATTGGAACTGGTAATTGAGTCGACGGTAATACTACTGAGCTGTTAGGCCAGCCCAAGTTATGGCCTTTCTACCCTGGCGTTCTCTTGGTGTGGTTTTGGACTACTCTTAAAAACATTTTTATTTCAGTCCAGCAGAAAAACGAAATCCCCCGATCAGGCGAACTCAGGGATGACCAGGGCCAGTTCCTTGGCAGCACTGATGAACCATTCACCCTCTAGAGATGAAGAAGAGACTACTGTGAGCGTATTTATTAGATTCAAATGCAATTGCCATTTTGTTCTTCAAAACGTCATTAAAAGTATTCTTTTTTACAGGAATCAGAAGACTCTGAAGAAGTGACTTCAGAAGAATCAGAATCACGTTAAGATTTTACTTTGAGAGTTTTAAATTGTGTTATGAATAGGTTAAGTATAATCCTTCAAATAAAATTCATATAATTTGTACAACATATTTTATTTAACCATGAGGTATTATTATTCTATATCCTGCCAGACAATATAAATTTAAGTCCATTACTTCGTATCAGGCAAAAAATTATGCTTCCCCTTTGTTTGTGCCATACCGTGCCAAGCACAGTATAGTACAAATCAATATTCACCCCAAAACAGGCAAATACAAAAAATTTTGGTTGAATGGGTTCATACTGTATGAAGTACCTATTTATTCAAACTGTGCTTTTACAAACCTTAGTTGCAGGTTTTTTTAACAGTTATTATAATTTATACTTTTACATTTGCATAAAAATCTGTAAATGTGTAGAAAGGGTATTATAGGGTAGTAGGTAGTATATTATATTAGGGTACATATTCACACTGAACACTTGCTGGCTTCATTAAAATAATGTTACATATGTATGTATTTTACTATCACATTTCAACTATCATGGATGAAAATAAAAAGAAATGGGTACTCATGCCTGTAATTTCACCGGCAACCACTTTCCAAGCCGGAACTATAGAATGTTTATGAATAAAACCCTAATTGTAGGTGTGCATTTTGGATTTATAACATAATAATATAGTATGATTCTACAAAAAATGAGTTGAATGGCAAGTTTACACAGTAAAACAGTAAAAAACACATGAAACACCTACGCAAATAAAATGCAAATAATATGTGAGAGGTTTATTTATATATTATTTGAGCTACTATTATTAGATCCATACAATATTTCAACATATGAAATTGGAATGATCAGTTTTCATTTTTAACAATGTTTTAAGACTTGTTTTATTGGCATACAGTTTCAGAGTAAACAGATGTCATCTTGAAGGCATGTGTTGGAAAAAGTATTAGTCTAGAATTACGGAACTAAAAAGTGTGTAGTGTAATTTTATTATATTTTAGAAGTTTAATGTGAAATGTAGCACAATTATCTTTGGGTTGAGTGATAGGGTTAGTGATAAACCTACATCTAATACCTATTACATGATAACTTATATACTACAAAGAAAAACTAATCTACTTTTCATTTTCAACGCCGGCTTGTGTCATAAGATCTGTAATGTTTTTCTCAAGCTCATCCACTCGGGTGCTCATATCGTCGATTCTGTTTATGATCTGGTCTGACATGTTTTGAAACTTATCTTGCATGTTTTGTAGCAATGACTGAACCTGGAACAAACAATGATTTTCTACTAATTCTTTGGTGGTATTTATTTAGTAGCCATAGTGTTTATGTTGGGATATAACATGGTTAACACTGTACATTTCAATTAAGCAGACTCGTAGTTTTTACTTACGTATTGGGTCACCTCCTGCATGTTTTTAGGATCTGCTCCGCCGGGCGTCGAATACGCGTTCTCCACATCGCTGCTGACGGAGTCTGTGCTTTGTTCAGCCATGTCACGGAAGTTAGTACGCCGCAATAATAAATTACTTCCAAAACTAGTCTCAATGCAATGAACGAGCAACAACACTACAGTTTACACGCTTGTACAGAACTCTGACGGACGTTAAGTATAGCTCGTCTTTGCTCGTTTGATCGAAGAAATGAAACTACTAAACGTATCTACGTACAAATCTTAGGTGCATGTACAGTCCGACACAATATAACAAACTTGGTCAAATATGAAACTACAACTGTCGTCTCATTTTCTCTCATGCGTTTAAAGAGAGACAAACCTAGGAACAGGCCGCAATGAACGCTCTCATCTAGCTCGTTTATTTGTGTCGGACTAAGGGTGAGTCCGATATATTAGTATTCGCTAAGATATCAGTGATATGTCGTGTATTCATGTATCAGTAATCCCACGAAATCTGGTATGCTAATACTTAATATTCACTCTACCATATTAGCGGGCGTTTAATATCAGTCGTATAATATCAGTATTCTACTCGTATTCACTATTCATTGGCTGATATATCTGTCGGCGGGCTTCGTGTAAATTATGCCTCACTCTGATTCGCTAATATGTGATACGTGATCAGAACAAGCGAGACAAATAGTTACGTAGGGAATGTGAGTCTTTTGTGCATTGCTTAAGGACTATTTTGCATTGGACATATTTTGTCATGTAGGCGCGTACAGCGCCTCAATCAGTTGTTAATAGTTCAAGGGGAAATTACTAGATGGCAATATATTAAATTTGGCATCCGTGAGAGTGAATAGTACCTGTCCAGGAACAAAATATTTAGAAAAAAAAAGTTAAAGTGACGGTTCGCCATTCTTGTTTGTGAATTTGTGATCGAACTAAAATGAAGTATTTTTTTTGTTTCTTTGCGATATTTGTAATGAACATGGTACATTACATTAATCGTGAAGATATTTTATGTTCGAAATATGTATAATGACGACGATCCCGAAAGGTTTTCATAGAATAATTTGGTCCGAAAAGTTACATGATCTCGACGCTATAATTGATTGTGATTGTACGTTGTTGAAAATTTATAATAGTATCTTTGTAAAAATAAATGCTAAATTTAAGATAATGCTTCACTATCATTACATCTAGACCATTCAACAAACGAAATATACTGAGATGCGTCTGATGGATGAATGGATGGATGGTTACGTCGCCCGAGGCCTCTTGCTTGACACGGCGGGAAGTACTTCTATATTTGTTTTTTTGTGAGAAAGCTTAATATTTATACTGAGATTCTGATATCATTTTAAAGGGCATATCGTGTACTCTGTTACATAAAAGAATTATTCTTTATTCTTTATTGTACACAGTAAAAATAAACATAAATTAACATATATAAAAAATATGTTCAAAGGCGAGCTTAACCCTAAAAAGAGTTTTCTTCAGGCAAACCTTTGAGGCTAGAAAACGTTTGTTAACAAAAGGTGGGTATGATGTGTTACTTACACAAAATAATATATATTTTATATACAAATAAATACATAAATACAATATCAATATACATAATGTTAATAAATTAATATATATATATATATATAAAATATATATTATAATTACATGTTGAGAAAGTGCTCTTTAACTTTTCTTTTAAATATACCAAGCGATGGACTGTCTTGGATTACATGTGGAAGGCTATTCCATAGCCGAGCTGCTTCTACGGTGAAGGAACCACCATACCTACTAGAAGAATGAGAGGGGATTTTAAGAAGAAGTGACACAGATGACCGACATGGCTTACCACGAGGGACAAGGAAATCAAAACGCTCATGGAGATAAGAAGGAGAACCTTTTTCCTATTAACTTTCATATTTTCTTGTAAAACTCGAAACAATAAGGATACACGACATTTTTTTCGAATATCCCCAACTTTAAGCTTTATTTTCTTCTTTTGTCATCAATCTAAGTAATTTATTTTGAAGTTCATTAGATTTTCGATTCTTTGAACTTTTCGGGAGTATTTTTTAATCAACTGTGGCTACAGTAGTTTCTCAGTAGTACCTAATCGTTTTTGTAGACTACTCGCGCGGTTGTAGAAAACGAATGTGACGTTTAATGCGCGGACAGGTGAAGCGAAGCGAGTGTCGTTTGCGCGAGGTGGACGCTTGAGTGGTTGGGCCGGCGGGATATTTGAAATGCAACTTACTTCAGACAAACATGTTAATAAAAAAATATCATTGACTTACTTACATAATTTACATTACATTTTACTTACTATGTTTTATGTTATGCCTATTACATTTTTCTTTATTTATTGTAATAAATTGATTGAATAATTGTTTACACCCACATTTTTTTGTAAACTTTTATTTAACTACCTAAAAGTGTTTGATCGTTTTTTTTTATTGATTCCAATAATTCAACAAAATCCGATAGATTAATGAAAGGCATACATAATAGGCATTAATATTAATTTCACAATAAACGTGATAATAATATTAAGGTAGATGGGTATTCATAGTATTAGGTATAGCCACCAATATCATGAATATCAGTGATATCCAATATTAGTTTAGGTATTATAATACTTCTCAATGAATATACTGTATCAGTGATATTGTAAAATATCGGTATTAACTCATCTTTATGTCGGACTATGATGAATAAATAATCGCAGGAAGATGACACTTGACAGTGACAACGTCAATATCCAAAATATGTTGGTTTACACTGTCAAAATTTTTAAATTCTTTACTATATTTTAAAATTGAAAACATAATTATTATGAAATAAATTAGTCTACTTAGTAGACTAACTTATTATCAAATAAGTTAGTCTACTTGGTTGAATGGAAAACGGTTTTTTTTAAGTAACCCCATTGTGGCCAATGAACTTAATCTGACTGTTCTGCTTTAAATGAGAATTGTCAAAGTCAAAGTCAGTAAAAAATTTGCCGAGCGGCAGGGTAGAACGGTTTGTTAAATGTTAATAAATCAACAAAGAGAATATTCCGTGAGTTCTGTGTTGTTGGTATAGAATATTAATCATATAAAAATGCAGCCTTTAACGTTACAAACAAAGGGTGATATCCAACTTGATTTGACCCAAGTTAGGAAAGATATCAGACATGGAATACGAGAATGCAGTGAGCGATGTCTTGTACAGACTACCAAATGGCTCGCTGAATTGGATTACGCTTTAAGGGATCACAAGGTGAATTTTGAAGAATCAGACGCTATAGACCAAATTGATTGCATAGCGACAGAGGAGAAAGAAGCTTACACTTTGGCGAAAAGCTATTTTGAATGCCAGGAATACGACAGAGCAGCTTATTTTCTAGAAAACTGCACAAGTCTCAAGTGCGTTTTCCTTCATAAGTACTCTCAATACATGTCTAGTGAAAAAAAGCGGCTGGACAATGCCAGAACTGACTCTGGAGCTGTGTCCAGTGAATCTAATCAGGTTTTATTGGATCTTTTATCATATTTCAAAGTGAGTATGGCATTTCATGGGTTTATATTTGAAATCTTATTTTTCACTAACTAAAATCATTGTAAGTGACAGTTATGTATTAATTATTTAAATATTTTCCTCTAATTACAGGCCAATCGCAACAACTTAGATGGATACCTCCTCTACCTTGAAGGAGTAGTGTTGAAGAAATTGGATTTGCGTACGCAAGCAGTCACAGTATTGCAAGCCTCAGTAGCGGCCACACCTACTCTATGGGCAGCTTGGGTAGAACTAGCTAGTCTTGCTAATGAGTATGAAGCACTGGACTCGTTGCAGCTACCAAAACATTGGATGATGCATTTCTTTGCTGCTCATGCATTTGTGGAACTGAAGCTGTCAGAACATGCCCTTGTAGAGTATATGTCGTTAATTGGGGCTGGCTTTGGTAAAAGTACTTACGTGACTGCTCAAATGGCTATTGCACATCATGATAGGAGAGGTAATTATGTGTATAGCATCTTTAAAACCAACATTTTATTGGTTTTATAAGTATTAACAGATTGGTAATTATAATGGTTCAGTGTAGGCTAAAAGCTTTCTGAAAGGGATTCTAGATTTGTCCTAAAGAGAGTAAAACTTCTCTATGTTAACCCTTATATCAATATTATGACTACTATACGTCATTTTGTTGAAGAGATCATCAGAAAGAGAAATATCAACATTACAGGTTTCCATAACTTCTTGACCCAGACTCATCATAAAAACAGAACTAAATGTTAATTAGAATAAAGAATTCATTTGATTTCAGATATTGATTCATCACTGGCCCTGTTCAGAGAACTCTATACAAATGACCCGTACAGGCTGGATAACTGGGATGTTTACTCCCATCTGCTTTATTTGAAGGAGAAAAGGATGGAGCTAGCCAACTTGGCTCAAAAAGCAGTATCCATTGACAAGTACAGGGTTGAGACTTGTTGTGTAATTGGTAAGTTAAATTTAACCTGATATCTAGACTGATACTGCACTCATACACCACAATACTTACAGTCAGCGCAGAATTTAAATTGTTACAAAATTTGTCTCTTGGCCATTGCTCTGTTGAAACTAACATGACATGATACTTGGTTCTCTTTTGAGGATGCTGCTGTAAAAACAATTAAGAGTGGTGTGAGTGCAGTTAGATTTGGCTCTGATGCTGTTGGTGTGTTTTCTATGGAGATGCACTATATAATGGTGTGTGACACAGTCTGGTCAGAATCATATACATCAAACAGTAGTACTGTTCTTGTGCTTAATCAGTTGCCGTGCCATTCCTTCAAACTGATACAGCAAAATTACAATTACATGCTGCATGACCACAGAATTTGAACTCTTCTTTACAAATAAAGTGTCATCTGATAAGAATAACCGTGCAACATTCATGATGTAAGCAGCCATATAACTCGACTCTTATTGGGCGAGGACTCATTGTGTTAAAATATTTCAGGAAACTACTACAGCTTGAGGAGTGAGCACCAAAAAGCTGCTATGTACTTCAAGAGAGCCCTGTCCCTAGACCCTGAGTACTTATCGGCTTGGATTCTGATAGGTCATGAGTTCATCGAACTACAGAATTCGAATGCTGCTATACAGTGCTACAGGCAAGCTATAGGTATGAATACCATAAATACAAAATTAGAGAAGTGGGTGCATGTTTGCATATGCACAGTCTGTGCTGTGTGCCTTAAACTACAGTGCCGCACTGTGCCTTGCAGTTAAAACCTTGTAAAATGGCGTCACTTTAAATCCAATATGGTGGACCGTCCAAGATGGCGGAATAACTCCATCTATTGGGCTCGTTGGATTTGTGTTGAATAATTCTATGGGTCTAGGTGTTCTCGGATTATAAAAGCTTGTTTTGAAAAATATATTTCTCAACAATAAACTTATTTTAATCAAAGTCAAATATAATTTGTTTCCAGATGTAAACAGAAACGACTACCGCGCGTGGAACGGTCTCGGGCAAGCGTACGAGATCCTAGGGCTCAATGGTTACTGCATATACTACTACTCGCGAGCCGCACAACTCAGACCAGACGACTCGAGAATGTTAGTCTCACTCGGAGAGGCCTATGAGAAGATGGACAAGATACCAAATGCATTGAAGTGCTACTACAAAGCTCACAGTGCCGGTGATATTGAAGGAATGGCGCTCTTCAAACTGGCTAAGTAAGATGTATTTAATTAATATGCTTTTACTTTATAACAAACAGCTTTGAACACATTGAATTCAGTATGTGAGTGAGTATAATGCGAGAGAAGAGTAGCTATGTAGGTAGGTTAGTTATTATTATCAATTTGTAAATTAATTTTACTAAAAGTAGCCTAAGTCACTCGTTATAATATCAGCTAGCCAGTGAAAGTCCAGTTAAAATCTGTCGAGCTGTATTGGAGATTGGCCGGAACAAACAGCCAGACAAAAATGACGTTTTTTTTTGTTATTAGTACCCCACTAACTTTCATATGCAAAAAGCTGCTATTATGACATAAAAAAATAGATACTTCACTTTTATTTATTTGTGTGGACGAAGTCGCGTGCAACCGGTAGTATAATATATATGTTGTTGAGATGTGAGTGTAATTGTATTGTGTGCAGGTTGTACGAGAGATCGAACATGCCCAACAGCGCGGCGGCGGCGTACACGGCCGCGTGGCAGCAGCTCGCCGGCGCCGGCGCCGCGGGCAGCACCAGCAAGGAGCTGCCCGCGGCGCTGCGCTACCTGGCGCACTACTACCTGCGCTTCGAGCTGCTCGACCACGCCGCGCACTACGCGTACAAGTGCCTCGAACACGAGACCGTCTGTATACCCAGTCTACACTACATACTAATATTATAAACGTGAAACTTTGTATGGATGTTTGTTACTCTTTCACGCTCAAACGGCTTAATGGATTTGTATGAAATTTGTTACCAACACAACTTATATCCTGGATTAACACATAGGCTACTCTGATATCGGAAAAATGGAGTGTTCCCGTGGGATTACTTATTTACATGTAACACCGCGGGGCGCAGCTAGTATCTAATATAATAAATGTGCAAGTAAACTCTGTTACCAGTTTTGATTCTTAAATGGAGAGTGTATAGTAGTTATCTTCTAGGCAAGCATGCTACATCGTAGACCGCATCGTCACTTAACATCAGCTGAGATCGGTCAAATATTAATAATAATAATAATAAAAACTTTATTTGACATAAAAAATGTAGCCTATCGCAAATAAAAAAAAAAACATTTTTGCATATAGATAGATTGAGAATATAGGCTACTTTTGAACTAAAACTTGTTAAATGTTAAAACTTAAATTTGAATTTGGTGAAATAAGGTAAGAGTTTGTATGGGGTTAAGTCATTTTTCAAGTTATAATTATATTTTTAGCAAAGAAATAGAATGTTTCTGCGTTTTTGACCATTCAAGGTAATTAGGAGATGACTTCAATTGTTTTCAAGTACTTACCTTCCTGTGTATGGAGATTGATGAAAGCTTGGAGGAAAAAAATAGGCTACTCGAAATACTAATTCTACGCAGACTAAGTTGCGGGCGGACCACCTAATAATTTATAATAGATATAAAACTCACAAGCTCCTAAAAAAAAAATCTTAGTTTAAACAAATTTTATTTGGTTTCAGACCAAAGAAGCAGGCAAAAATATACTGAAGGCGATATCCGAAAAACGGTTGACGGCGTCTTCATCTGGAGCGAGTGTACCAGAGGAGTTGGCGGAACCCATGAACTCTTCCAGCGTCTCGGCGCCACACGACACTCCGAAAACACCTCTGCCCAATCCCGATGTCACACCAGATAACTTCTCAACCCCCTTGTTTGTCAAGAAAAATACTAAAAACATAATGGATTAAAATTGTAGAAAGCCTTAAGTGGACTTAAGTCTGGCTGTGTTTTTGACAAAGTTTTGGAAAAGTAACTCACGATTGCAAAAAAGAGCCATGATGTTCCTCGAAAGTTGCAGTTATGAAACTCTATTTCGATATCTCTATGGTGCATAATTACCAATTTCATAGGAAAAACCTAATAAAAACTCAATTCGGACGATGCTTTCTGTATAATTCTGTGTAAATGTGATAGATAATCTCTCACAAGTGTAAGATGTGAACATTTTAAGATTGATGTGATGCGGTGTTGAATGTGTACAGTTAAATATAAGTGGGAGAAATATTCTGTTTTTATTCATAGCAATATACTACGTCTCACATAAGGCCGAGAATACGGCTTGCAAAGAGTAGATAATGGTTCATCTTTGAATGTGTACGTGTAAATAATAAAAGATATAATTTTTTTACAAAAATTAATTTAATAGTGATTAAAGTTTATCCATCTTTATACAAATTAACAGATCTTAGTGCTCAAAATAGTAAAAAAACAAATTACATTTAAAACTAGTTAAATAAAAGTGCATTGATTAGAAAATAAATTGTTCAAGATAGCTCTTTGCAAAATATAATAAAACTGATTAAAATCACAGATGAAGCGCGTAATCTGAGGAGCTTATAATAAATTTGTCAATTTCTAAAACCGTATCCTAGATATAATCGTTAACAGAAGAGTTCAATTGATAAAAAACCCTACAACTAAGTTCAATACAAACTGTCCAACGAAATTTTTAGAACAATAACATTATAAAGTATAAGCGACTATAAAAAAATGTAACAGGGACAACAATAATGATTTTGCGTAAACAGCTAGAAAGCCTCTTAGGGGCGGGTACAGTACTAACCTCTACGAAGTATACATTTGTTCGGAGACTAATTTACTTAACATATCATTTACTACATGTACTTTTTGACTACTAAATGTGTGCATCTCAAGTTTTATAAAAATACGCATTCGGACAATGGACGGCAAACGGACCATTATTTTGTTCTAATAACTATGTTATATTGAATGATCTCACCCTGATAAACCTTCTAAATACTGTAAGGCACACGGCTGATCACTTATACCACGCCAGTGACGCAACTCATTCCAAAAATGGTACGTCATTACCACACAGACGGAAATGTTCGTGACATTACCAGCGATAATATATGCAATTAAAATCACACTGTTTTGTCTAGCTTGTAACCTTGACATTGGAACTATAATCTAAATAATTTATGATAAAGCTAAGACCAGAAACTGGAAATTCATTTCTCATGCAATCTTATTCACATATAATATTACAATTTCAATTTTATTCCATAAAATAATTTCATTGTACATATGAAAATATTGAAGGCATTTTGAGGCACTCAAACAAGATCTCCGCACACGTTGCAAAGGGTAACATGTAAATTTCTAAAAAATTGTAAAACAAATCCGACATTGAAACATTAATCATTACATAATCGAGTGTGAGGCCGTAAATATGGCAATAATTAAATAAATTTATATGACTAAGAATTTCCTTCTTTTGATTTGTAGCGCATTTGTGCTGTTTGTTTCGTATTTTGTTCGTTAAATTCTCACTTATTAGTTTAACCATCACAGGAACGGATTCTTGCTGTCGACTACGCCTCTGTTTGCGGGCTGAAATCATAAAAATCCAAGTAATTTACTGTTAGTGACAAATCGCATATACATTATCCGCATCCGCGTAGGTAAGTTATATCCCGAATCACGCGTACGTAAGTTATATCCCGAATCACGCGTACGTAAGTTATATCCCGAATCACGCGTACGTAAGTTATATCCCGAATCACGCGTATTTTGCCACGATAACAGTTCTATGAACTGTTGGCTGCGACCAGTTTAGGAAACAGATATTTGATACGTGCTGTATCAACCGCTACATCCTGCGGGTCATTGCTTGATAGCGTTTTTGAGATAAGTTTGTCTCGTATCATGCACAATTATTAGCACGGTCAGTTGGAACGACAAAAGTAATGTCCCGAATTCGTGTGATTCATTTGGCCTTGAGTGTACTATTTTAATTAAGGCGCACACCCAATTAGTGCTTGATTGACTGACATGCAACGAATAAATAATCTAACATCAAGTATAAATTGACTGATAAATTCTGACGATAAATTCGTCCGATTTATGGGCGCAAAGTTTGTTTTCGGGTCTTGAATGTGTGGTGTCAGGGGAATGTGTAATCGCGAACTAACGTCAAAATATTTACAAGACCTAGCTAAATTGGCATGATAGTAAGGATTTATTTATCATTTATTTATTTTTTATTTTTTGCAAAGATAAAGATGGATGGATTGCGTGAAAGATGATATGAGTAAGAAAGGAGTGAGTGCTGAGATGACGTCTGACAGAGAGAAATGGAAGGAAAGTACATGTTGTGCCGACCCCACCTAGTTGGGATAAGGGCAAGAAAATGATGATGATGATGAGTAAGGATTTATTTATAACTTATAAATCTATGCCCAAATAAACATGTTCATTTCATTAATCTACATGAATTTATAAAGAATATCTATAAATCTACATGAATTTATAAAGAATATCTATAAATCTACATGAATTAATAAAGAGGTTTTTGAAGTCGTAGAAAATTATCTGAATTTGAAAATTCTTACAATAATAGAAAGCTACATCACCCCTTGAGTTCTATAAGATATTCTGATAAATATGAGTTCCAGGTTTAAGTACTTAACGCTACCCGTGCGAAGCCAGGACTGGCCGCTAGTACACAATAAAGATACATCTCATTTAAAAATGGTGTACAAGAGATGGAATTTCCAAGTTACAAATTAGTCATCAGATAATGTTCAACGAATTTATAATCTAAGTGGGAAACCTAACAGACATTTAATACATTTGAGATTGGATAAGCAGGATATATATAGAAGCGATAACTCGGATAAGCAAAAGGTCAGTAGGTCTGGAGCATCTGACAGCATGCCAGTCTAATTCAGTTGCGTTGGAACTGACCGTATGTACCACCAACCAATCAATCAATCGATGTTCCAATATAATACACAGTAATACCCATTTCTGCCACCATGCAGTAATGCAATTACGTTACTGTGTTCCGGTTAGAAAGATAAGGTTGCCGGTGAAATTACAGGCACTTGAAACTTTCCGCCGTCACGTCTCAAGAGTTGTGGGCGCATACGATGCGACTTGAGTCTTGTTGTACCTAGTAGGGGAGGACCCAAGTTGTATCGGATTTTATGGGCAGAGGTTACCACTTAACACCAGCTGAGCCGGTGGCTCGTTCCGTAACTTTATCACATAAAAGGGCTCCCTATTTAGAAAGAACGACTCCTTTCTAAGTAGCCCAAGTAAGCCCAAGTCGTATTGCGGTACAGGTTCGATTCCTGGCTCAACTATTTACTTATCTATCACAGCAAAGTGTCTCTCATTTTACGATTAACAAATTTTGTATACATGAATTTATTTGAGACGCGGTCAAGAGCATGACTCATTTACAATCAGTAATAAATAAATAACAGTAAAAAATACATTTGTAAACATTAAGCAAGGTCAAAAACTCCAGATGCTGTGTATGAGATGAATAATCAAATACACAAGTGTATAAATTAATATGGATAAGACATATGCTAATTATTGTATGTAATGAGTGTTAATAATAATGTGCATGATGATTAAATATAAATAACACAGATAATAATATACATAGTTATGACAGTACTGGCTCAGGAAAAGTAAAATACTTAGCAAATGATTCAAACATTTGTCCAAAAAATACCTACAAACAAGAAAGATTTGTGTAGGTCTTTTGTATAATACATACAAATAAATAAAATTAGTGTCTGTTTGATATGTCAGCTTTTTACTAAATGCATATGGTACATGCATATTGTACCATATATGCAAACACTTTAGATACAAATGAGATGAGATTTATAAGCTTCGTCAGACTAGAGGGTCACCATTTTTCACATAACCTATGCAAATAATCCTAAAGCTCAGTTTTCAGTCTATGGGATTATTTTTGAGCAGTTCCAATTAATTTCAGACCATTATGGACTTAATAAACTATAACCCTCCATGCATACAGATTTGATACATGATACATGATTTGTTGACTGACTGACTTTTAATTTATATCAAAATAAAATTGTAGTAATAAACATATAACATACAATTATTATAGCATAAACGCTTAGGTTATGGATATTTGAGTTGTGTTTCTATGTGTCTGTGACATCAACACAGGGAAACCTAGTGCAGTTGTGTGTATGTGTGTGAGTATAACAAAATAAATTATATTATATATTAGTTAAAACTTACCATAAATGGATTGACATGGATTGGGGCTGTGTTGGTACTCCATCCTCCATTGAAAAAGGGATTCTTATTTGCAAACAGATCATTGGTAGCTGGGCTTTGGAATGGGTTTTTGTTATGTACATCATTTGTTTCCTCTGGAACTAAAACAAATAGACAAATAAGAACATTCATCATCATTTTCCCCTTTCAATCCCTATGTGTCCCTCGGGTGGTGCGAAAGAAAGTACAAAAGTGCCTGGAGAAGTACTGCCTCCACACCAGGTAATCTGCCGCCAAGCAGTGATGCACCTGTATTGCTGTGTTCCGGTGAAAGGGAGTGGGTGCCAGTAAAATAGCAGGTGCATGAGATGTAACATCCCTGTCTCGGACACAATGCAATGTGACTTGAGTCATCTCGTACCTTGGTGGAGGGCTTGAGTCCTATTGCTGTTGACTATAAGCCACTTAACATCAGGTTGGCCATCAGGTTGGCCATCAGCTCGTTCCATCACCAAAGTCACATAAAAAACTTAAAAGCCTTACAAAAATGTCAGATATATATCTTACCTAATTGTTTCATGTTTTGCTGTCGTAAAGCTGAATCTAGATCTGCTAATGCTGCATAGCGATCATCTAAAATAAAAATTAAAGAATGCTATACTAGATACACGTAAACTGCTCTAAAATAATATGAGGAAACTTATCAGTATATTATACAATATATTTCCTCTTTACATATTTAGAGTATGACTGAAATAGGATAGATTAAAATACATATGAAAAAGGTTAATTTCATTGTTCCATAGCCTCACTGAGATAGGGATCCTCAACTAGGATCAGAACTGTTTATTGTTGTTAGGTGAAATTAATTGAAATGTGCGAAAGGTGTTATTGCTAACTTCATAAAATATACTACAGAAATGGTTGCCAATGTTAATTGGCTACTCAGAATTTATTAAAAAAAAACTTACTTGTCGCTGCTGGAGGTGGACTAAAGGCATTGAAAGCAGGCGTTGTCATGGCAGGTTGTGTTGGAAACTGCATTGTAAAATTATTGTTCACGATGTTGTTGAACTGACTACTATTGTAAATGTTTGCAGTGGAGAAATCTACTGGGAAACTGAAAGAGAAACATTTTATCGTTACTGTGAATGCTTGAGGTCAGTAATTAGGATTGTTAGGAAAGGGCTTACTCAGGTACTGGTGGTTGGGTAACCGGCGCCGGGACGGCACTGAGACTGTTTAGGGGCAGAGGCTGCGCCGTCGTGACGGGCCGAGCGAGTCTGTGACTCACGTCACTGCCAGCTGCCCCCAGATTATTAACAACTTTCGCCGTATTCACTAAACTGTTGTTATTAGTCACGCTCTTCGTAGCGTGCGGCGAAATCGATATGAGCGTGGAGTTTGTGGCTGGGTTTTCGGACTTCGTTTTTGCCTTGTTCCTCGTGGAGGAGCCCCCGTTTACGACCACACTGGCCGGCGCTACCTCCAAATAATAACGCTTCTTTTCGTACTTATCCGACATAAAATCTTTCACGCTTTGTTCATCAGTAAAATTGATACTTTCACCCTCGTACAATCCTAGCCAAACGCGCCTGCAGTAATCGTTCCCTCGACTTCTTATAAATTCTATCTCGTCTGGAGTGAAAGTGGCCATCGAGATGGACTTCACGCGGTGAGGAGGAGTGAGGCCACGCCTGAAACATAACACCGTTTGTTGATCTTGTTTAGACAAAAGCAAAGTAACACAAAAACAGCACTTACAGCATTCCTGAACATTTTGAACACACAAATGAACCTATCGTGGTGTTAACATACGTCGGACCCCTTTGATTGCAATCTAAACAATATTTGTTCCCGTTTAATGAAATTAGTTCACGTAAAATTTCTAAATTTTTGTCGTCCTGCTTACGACGGTTCGCTGCCATTTTTGTGTGAATGAATGATTTGATTGGTGAATAGAAACCGAACGAAAGGTTACACTTCAGCTGTCAACACAGTTTTTTAACGATTTTCAAGTGCCTACGATGAGGTTTTTGGCCACAAGGGCGTCACATACGCGGTTATCCCTGCAGTATCGTCCTCGTCGCAACACGCACTCGCTGCTTCGGAGGAAGAGTGATGCACTTGCACTAGTTTATCGAGGCGCGTTGATGCCTAAATTGTATAAACCAAGCAATAATAGGCTTTTGTCTATCTACCGCTACGTTGCATTGGAACGCGCTACAAACAGCGTTAAACGGACTATACTTGTGTTAACTACACGACATACAATTAAATCATATTTGTGTTAAAACACAGAAGCAAAAGAATGTTATTTGCCAAACTAAGGCTAATGGTTTGCTACTTGCAAAGATGAATTCAAGTTCTTTTTTATTTATTTATGAATTCCAGGGAAACATTGAAATTGTACAAAAATTTAAAATAAATTTTTTGGTGTGGACCACCTCTATCACTTAAGGGTATGAAAAATAGTTTACGTCCTATTCTCAGATCTACCGAATATGCACAAAAGAAATCATAAAAAACGGGCAAACCGTTTCGGAGGAGTTTTGTTACAAACACTGTGACACGAGAATTTTATATATGTATTAAGATTCATAAATAAATTACCTACATATTTTAAACTAGATTCTAACATTCATTTTAGAAATAATAATACAAGATTATTAATCTAAACACGACAAAAAGGATTTTGATATATCAGATCCATTTTCTTTTTTGTTTGCTATTCTTGTACCAAACTGTAAGGCCCTCTTTGGGAACGTAGCCACTTGTGTCAACCCAAGATTGTGTGCAACTAGTCTTAGCACGAGTTTATCTCCAATGCCAGGTCCCAGGTGGTCACTTGGGAAACATCTGAAAAAAAAAAACGTCTTTCAATACATTAAATATTTCAAATTAACTACTTATTTTGCCTTATGGTTTGATCAAACAACAGAAACTAGGGCAATTTTTTTTTGTGGTATGGTTACTGAAAGTGGGACGGCCCACCCAGTGTTAAGTGGTAACCCCTGCCTATAACAACCGGTGCGACTTGGGTCCTCCCCTACGACAGGACCCAAGTCGCATCATATGCGCCCGTAACTCAGATATGTAAAGGTGGAATGTCTCATGTGCCTGTAATTTCACCGTGTGTTTTTATAATAATTCCATAGTAGACAGGTTTATAGGTACTCACTTGAACCAGGGCCGCAACTGTAAAACATATTCAGTAAAGTCTTCGTCTAGGTAGGGCATCCTTGGCTGTCGACCGTGGTCACATATAACTCGGTTATCTCGTGATAAGTTTCTGACAGATATACGACTCCAGTCAAGCATCAGCTCCTTGGCGAGACCAGTCCAGCCCCTACGCCTGTAAGCGTTTCTGTGTCTGGTGTATCCCCCAAATAGTTCATCGGCTCCTGACCCCACCAGTAAAACCTGGGACCATACATTTATTTTTGCTTATGATCCTATATCTAAGAATATTTATAATCATAATGATCAGGCCATTATCACGTATCTACACATTAATCCCGATTCAGTTCACATTTTTTTTATGTGAACAGATGTATAGATAAGTTTAGTTTTAAGATTATTCCCCTACCTAAGTACGACAAGACCCAAGTCGCATCGTATTCGCCCGTAACTTGTGACGTGAACGTGTAATTTCACCGGCAACCACAGCTTTCAAACCGGAACACAGTAACGCGAATGCATCACTGCTTGGCGGCAGAAATGGGTACGGTGGCAGTACGTCGTCAGACGAACTTAGCTTAAGTTCTAGTGCTACCATCCAATACAACAGAGTTTAAGAATATTAGTAGAAGGGAAATTGTACAGGTCCGGTAGTGGAATAGCTTACCCTACAAGAAGACGTTGAATTACTATCCTTCCCCCGAGCGGCAAACCAGAGAGCCGACCCGAGAGATTCGTCTAAAATGGTTTTCCTCGGGTACACCAAATCGGATATGGATGATGCCTGACATTCTTCCAACTCTTTTTTGGTCACATTCACTTCTCTGAGGTTCCAGTTCCTTAAGAGATAAAAAACAGTTATTATTTATGTAATTGAAAGGATATATACTGGTTACACAAGCATTAGTTAAAGCGCAGGTCACAACACAAGTTATGGGAACTATTAAATTATTTTATTATGTAGCTTAGCACTGTATTTAAGATGCAACGTAAGCTAAATTAGTTTGTCTCGTGGCGTGGCCTGCGCTTAAGGTTTAGCATACCTTGATGGGCATAGTTTCTTAAGTTCTTCATATGATTTTCTGCATGTTATTCTGTCTGGTACATCAAATGTGTCGCTACCGTCTTTACCAAAAGCCACATTAATGAGATCAATTATTTGATTTTTTGCCAAATATTTGTCTGCCAGTAATGCCAGAATAGTGCAATCCAATCCACCCGAAAATAAAACACCAACCGTGCAATGGTTGCAAACATCTGTGGATTTATTTGCCACACAATCTTTGCATTTATTTGGCTGTTTGTTCAATCGAATTTTTATGCTTTCTTCTAATAAATCTGTGATTTTTAGAACAACTTTCTTAATGCTGGCATTAGACATGAGTTTATTCATCACTGTAACTTTATCTGCTGTTTCTAAAGATGTTTTTTCTATGAATTCTATGGTGTTATCCTATAAAAAATAAACGATAATTTTAAGTACAAAACATACAAGCATGTATTCAAAGATGTATGTGTGGGTTCAATTCCCACCCAGGACAAACATTTGTGTGAAAAACATAGATGTTTGTTCTGTGTCTGGGTTTTCATATGTATTATATGATTGTATTTACAAATATGTATGTATATCAGTTGTCTGGTTCCCATGATACAAGCTATGCTTAGCTTACTTTGGGGTTAGATGGCGCTGTGTGAAATGTCCACCAATATTATTATTATTTTGTATTATTAAGTAAGAGAATGGGAATGGGTGTAATTATCAGCCCTGCCCGCTTCACCGGTACACAACATATACTCGTAATCACAGCACTAGCGACCCGCCCCCGGCTTTGTGGACTTAATAATCAAAATGAGGAGTGCGCTTAGCGAGATAGTACTTGATGAAAGATTTTTTGACTTCCACCTTCTTAAAAGAGGTTCAATAACACTTAATGTATCTTGGATTAAGTTAAGTTTAAGGAAGAAAACTAGTAAACCAAAATTAATCTTACATTATCACTTAAATCCATATGGCAATCAAAATTAAACCGAAACTCGTCATCTGGCAAGCTCTGCTGTTGTGTCAACTCTTCCATCCAATCTTGCATATTCAAAACATCAGGGCCTAAGTAGTCTGTCCATGAATACATCTGTATCAACTTATCTTTTATATTAAAGGAATATATAAATGCAGCCGGCACTTCAAGGCATTTATAACTCCTTCCTGAAATTAGTAAAACAATGAGAACATCTTTTAGTACACAGTTATTTCCAATCTAAATGAACACTGAAGAGTGTGAGACAACCACAGAACATTGTAACAGTGGAGTACTGACATTAATGCTGTAGGAAAAATAAGGCTTTTATGAACTATTCCGTTGTTTGTGATATTACATCTAAAACAACTACAAACTCAGGCCACTAGTGGTACAGTACCTACCTGTGTGGCCTTGAGCTTTAATTATTTTGCATATGTAGATTAGGTACTATAGCTTAGTTGGTAGTAGTGTGCGGTCCTGGGTTCGATGCCCACCCAGGACATTAGTGGAACAAAGGTTCTTGCTCTGTGTCTGGGTATTAATATAACTACCCTAATTTGGGCTAGTCCCAAAATATAGTGGAGTGTGAAATGCACACAAATATTTATTATTATTTGGTGAGAAAGGAAATGGGAAACAATATACTCTATCAGGTGATAACATTGTCATCAGTGACAACCATCTATCTATGTGATGATGATAAAGTCTGCTACAGAAACCTTACCTAAAACACTGCTTATAATAATTCTTCTATTGTCATCACTGCAATGGAATAATAGTGTGCTCCTCCCAGTTCTGTCTCTCGTGAAGTACACTGTTTCAAATATTTTGTCATAGTATACAAGGGCGAATGGACCTTTTAATGACCTGATCACTTTAATTATATGGTCTTCTCTAAGTATATCCTGAAATGCAAAGTAGACATATGAAAAAAAGATGTTGAGTTAGTAGGGCATTCTTTTAAAATTTGAGAAATATAGAGGTAGTAATTATGCGTAGGATTATTTTATTTTATTTACTATTTCATGGAACAAGTGATTAGTCAGGGCATTATCATATGTTATCTATACTAATATTATAAAGAGGAAGGATTTTTAGTTTGTTTGTCTGTACTGAATAGGCTCCGAAACTACTGATCGATATTTTATCAATGGGAAGCTAAATTTTCAAAAAGTCACAAAAGCTAAAATATTTAAAAAAAAAATTAGAGATCCTTTATAATTTGCAATAATGTAACCGAAAGTTACTTGGAAGAAAAATTTTATGTACATTATTTGAGAAATGATTAGATGATTCCTGTTACAAATTTTCATCCCCTATTTCACCCTAGTTTTATTTTCATGACCAAACGTGGCCTGGGTCCAGCTTCAAAATTCATAAAAATTTATTCAATGGTGTAGCCATGAAAATATTACAGACACTTACTTTGCTTTTATATTATTAGTATGGATGTTAAACTCACTGGTTGTTGGCTCAGTTTTTCCATCAATACTTCAGTGTCACAAACATTATTTGCATAGGTGTCATCAAATATATCCCCAGTAAACAATAGAAATCCATTTTCTCGCTCAATCGGTTGAGGAGTGACTTGAGGTCCCTGCATCCAAAGCACAGCTCCATAAAAGTGGCCAGTCAAACTACCTACCAGTTTAGACTCAACTTTTTTCATACAGTCTGGCCCTCTTTGACTTAGCCACTCCAGTATTTTATTATTCTGAAAATTAATGAGAATATTTGCCTGGACTTGTTGGTAATTTCATTGGTATAAGAACTGTCCTGGCTGCTGGATATTACGGAATTAATTACTGGAAGAAAATGTTAGCAGACTTATTAGTGTAAAAGAATGGCGGCGGCGGTCTCAGCCCTCATCATGTCATGCCTACGCTCCCACGATAATATAACCCACAAGGTGAAAAGTGACATACTGTAGCTCTGCCTACCCCTTCAGGGATAAAGGCGTGAATCTATGTACAAATAAGAATATCGCATCATACACATAGCAATAATCAGTGTTGACCAATTCGCTTTAGATATATGTGTGCCATTGCCACTTTTTCATAGATGAATTGTTTTCTCAAATAGGCTCCTACTACTAACCATGACATACTCAACATTTCAACATAGCAACCGAAATCTATCTTTCAAGGAGTGGCAACAGCCCACAATTATATCTTGGGTGGACCCTCTTTTTTATTATTCATGTATTACAGAAAACATGATGTCAATAACTTCACAATTTATTAGCTTCACTTACATCTTGAAATGGTGGGAGGCTGCCGTAGCATATTTCGAATAAAATACCACACATTATTTATTTAGTCAATACGGTAAACGAAGAAAAATAAAATTTATCGATCTTTTATCTTACAACAAAACAAACGTAAATATTAGGATTTGACTAGACGTATAGTACAACCATATAAAGTACGATATATTGATCTACCAAGAATCAAAAGTGGAAAAAAGTATTATTTACAGTTTGGTAGATGTAGTTATTATTGTAAATTGACACTATTTTTATGCCAATCCAAATGGCTCTAAAACTCAAGAAAAAACTGTCTCATATTATTATTTCATAACACTAATATTAAACGAAGCAACATGTGAAAAATTATTCAACGTCTGGGTGTACACGCCATACATTACGGGGGTGGTTATTTTCAAACAGTGTCTGGTGTATATTATACGCACCAGAGAATATATTTTGAAACTCGATAATTAATTTATACTGTTTAACTGATTTAAATTTTATAATAACGAATTGCTTTTAAAAAACCTACTTAGATTAAAAGAGAGTGCATTATCTTTACTATTTTTAACCTAAAAATGCATTCTTATATCTACTTCAAATATTCTGAGTGTAAAATAATAATGGGACTCCTCAAGGCCCTTGACAAGGTGTATATTATCAAGCTAGACATTAGTACAACGTAGATCACATGGCGCCGTAACATGACAATGATATATCATAATACTGACATTGACTACCTTTTTTAGGGTTGCAAGTCTTTCGGAACGATTTTGGGCCTTTCGCTATTTTGGCTTTCCATGGCATGCGGCTAGTTATTATTGAATGTGGCATAATTCAGTTAAAATTATTTATAGAGCTGCATAAATAAAATTTCAGCTTAAAAAAAATTACCATAAGGAAAATTAGTGATAATATTAACTCTGATAGTTATTTTTTTTCTGATTTTTACTTTCATCGAAATTGAAGTTGCGGCAGTTTTTGGACTTATTTGCTGGAAGCTCTTGTAGTAGTGACAGCTGGAGCAGCAAACATTCTTAGCAAAATTTACCAAACAATTTGATTTCATGTGGAGTTTATCGAAATGGATAATTATTAAAATTGACTGAAACAATTATTTTAGAAACATGACTTCAAGTGATAACGATGGAGAGAGAAGTGAAAAACCAATGGAGGAAACTCCTGAATCCACGGAAGAAATCGAGAGAGCCGCTGTTGCTGAGTACGTATCTAACCTAGAAATCAGACTCAGACAAAAGACAGAGCTTCGAGCACAGAATTTGAATTGCGTCCGCCCTCCAGAAAACTACTTTTCTAAACTAGACTCAGGACTGAAGAAAAACACAACATTCGTAAAGAAGTTGAAGTCATTCAGTGCTTCACAAATTGATTCACTTTTGAAGGATTTTAGCGTTCTGAATCTTACTAAATATGTATCAGAAGTGGCCTCAGCTATCGCGGAAGCGAAACTGAAGATGTCCGATATCGCCCCGGCCATAAAACTTTGTTCTGCCCTCCACCATACATACACAGAGTTTGCTCCAAACTTCTTTGAAAACTGGCAAAAGATACTGACCTTCAAAGCAACAGATAAAATCACAAATTCCTCGAAATTGCGTGTGGATATAAGGTTCTATGCTGAGCTAGTTGCTGTTGGTATATTCTCAAATAAAACTGGGCTGCCATTACTGGGAAATGTTCTAACAGTTTTGATAAATATGGACAAGGAAGATCATAACAACATACCAATATTGATGTCATTCTGTAAGCATTGTGGTGAAGACTATGCTGGTCTTATGCCTAAGAAAATAAGGGATGCTTCTGAGGTGAGTACTGAAAGTGTGTCAGAATATACATTTGTAAATTATGTATGTGATTGGGTGAGTGGTTAAATATTACATATGGAGGCATGTAATATTGGTAAGAAGGCAAAAAGAAGGAGCTTTACTATTTAGTATGAAATATAAGGGCTCTTTGTATGATTAGGGTAATTATTTTATATGACATAATATACATTACATCACAATAAACATCATCGTTTTGAAACTATGATTAATTAAACATATATTTCTCTCCTTCTATATTTCTTTGAATTTTCTTATATTTTTGGAACCATGTAGGCTTATTTGGTGTTGCTGTGGGCTTTCAATCTGTAGGGTGGGTTCGAATCCCACAAAGAACTTGAGCTTCTATGAAGGAAAATAAAGAGAAGGAACCATAATGTAGTGGTAGGGTGAATGCCCAGCTGTTTGGTATACTATATCTTCAAGTTGAAAAAATGTGATAAGCCACTGTTAGTGTTTCACTTGATATCCAGTTCTCAAACCAAGCACTTTGGGCTGCTGCCATCAGCTACATAGTCACTAACATCAGGTGACATGTAGTCTAAAGTAAGGATGTAAGTAGTAAAAAATATTAAAAGAAAAATCTGGAAATTTCCTCATTAAATAATTAATATTCTGTCTATTCTGTTATAGAAATACAACATTCCAGTACCAAGGAATGTTTTCCTTCCCGCTGAGAAACAGACCGCCGTTAGAACTCTGCTCAAGGACTACTTTGCATCACTGACCAAGCATCTGCTAGGTGAGAGGGCTCAGTTGCAAGCGCTGCATGCGGCTAATCAGAGGACTTTGCACACAAAGGGTGAATTGTCTCAAGAGAGAAAGGAGCAGTTGGAACAACATCAGGTAAGCCTCAGAACCCTAAAAAGAATGATTCAATAAAATTAATCACATATTATCGAACCTTAACTAAAGTGTCTTTATTTCCGTTTGATATCTACTACTTAACAATGGCAACATACTCAAACAACATATTCACATATAACCCTGCAAAACATATTACCCTGCATATTTATATTTGTGTGCCTACAACATGTAGCAGAAGAGGAAGATTATACATTTTACATGCACACTGATTACACCAAATTACATTGGTGTTAATTGTAACCCAATACTGTTTTTTATTGTGAGATTTTAAAATGTTTGTATGTCACATTTATTCTAAACGCTTAACTGATTTCAGGCCACATATGACAAACTTCTAGCAGGTGCTCAAAGTTTCGCTGAAGTCTTAGGAGAAGAGTTAGGTGAAGCTGGGGATCCCCCCACACTCACACTGACAGTGATCGAGACCCAGGGCACAGTCACCATCGGTGGGAATGAAGAGTTCAACATGCAAGCTGGTACAGACCCGTGGCAGGATGAGGATACAAGGACATTCTACACAAGTCTGCCTGATTTGAAAGTGTTCATGCCACACTATCAGCTAAAGGAGGTAGAGTATTCCAGCTTCTTTAATACGCCATTGGGCATTATTCACCAAAACCTCACATTTTGTGGGTCATCCCGATAATTACTTACACTCACACTCACAGTTTCTCTCAACTTTTATATTTTTAAATAGGGTTTTATTATTGTTATTTAGCTTAACATTAATTACTTAAAGTGTATTTTTCATTAGTTTTGAGTGAACATAATTTTCTCTGTTATGTAACCACTTGTAACTTTACCAGATCTTAACAGTAATTGTTATTTATTCTTGCTTTTAAGTTTCAAAATCTATTTGTTTTTTTTTACTAGCTGTACTTAGAACACGAAGTGGTAGGAATAGGAGCTTGACGCATTGTCTTTCTTCACAGTAGATCAGGTGAAGCAATTTTAATAAGTCATGCTGTGAAGCAGTGTTTTGGTTGCAATTTTTCCTAGTGGGGGTTTAAAATGATTGTTTCTAAATGTATAAATTAAATTGTCTTTATATCCTTATAACCATGGTTTCCACAGGCTGTAAAGAATAAAAGTGAGACTGTAACAGAAGAGATGCTCGATGAGGACTTGAAGGAGGATGAACTGAGTGACAGCGAGGACCCGTCGCCTGTCACTGAGGTGGAAACTGAGGAGGTGCAGCCTGCTAATGTTTCTAATAAGTATGTGCCCATGTTAGATTGCATTTGGTTTATAACAAAAAGATACTTGGTCTTAAGTATTTAGCCACAGCCTGTCAATTAGGTGGATTTGGAAGTGGTATATATAGCCCACTTATGTTTCCAAGTGTTTAGTTATTTTAGATTTTTATGGCTTAGCTAAAACGGAAGCTCTATGTCATGTAGCTCACTACATAGACATCATCTCAGTACAAGGTAGCTCGACCGTAACTATATTTTTGGGTAACTAATATGTAGTTGTAAAATACTTGCCCTGGGTAAAATATAATTTGGTAGCAATAGGTAGGATCTATGCAATGTTCGTCCAGGGAAGTACACCATATTCATTTTTGCCGCCAAGCTGTAATGCATTCGCATTGATGTGTTCAGTTTGAAAGGTGTGGTTTCCGGTGAAATTACAGGCACGAGACATTCCATCTTCACGTCTCAGAGTTACGAGCGCGTATAATGCGACTTGGGTCTTGTCGTACTTAGGTAGGAAAGGATCCAAGCCGTATTGCTTGTTGTGGCAAAAGTTACCATTTTGTTCCAGGTGGGACCATCTGTTCGTTCCGTATCTGAAATATTTTATTTAAAAAGATACGTTGCTTGCTAGTGCATGTTGATTTTTATGTAGGCTGTAATGTCACTTTTTTACAGATACGCCCTGGACGCATTTTTTAACGAACTACCGAATTGCATCAATAGAGAACTCATCGACAATGCGGCAGTTGATTTCGTTCTCAATCTCAACACTAAGAATAACCGAAGAAAATTAACGCGAGTCCTATTCGGCGTAGCCAGAACACGTTTGGATTTATTGCCATTTTACTCAAGATTTGCAGCGATTCTGTATCCAGTGTTGCCAGATGTTTGCGTGGATTTGTGTCAAATGTTGAAGCAAGACTTCAAGTATCATGTCAGAAAGAAGGATCAAATTAATATTGAATCAAAGGCAAGTTGGGGTAATTTGCTATGCATGAAGATTTTACTGGATTTTTGTTAAAACAATATGGTGACATCATCGCTTACTGTTATTAACATTATTTTTTTTAATTACTTTTTATATTTTGTAGATCAAGGTGGTGAGATTCATAGGTGAACTGGTGAAATTCAGTTTGTACTCAAAAATAGAAGCGTTATACTGCCTGAAAGTGTTACTGCACGATTTCAAACATCACCACATTGAGATGGCGTGCAATCTCCTGGAAACCTGCGGCCGCTACCTGTATTGCAATCCAGACACACATCAGAGGACAATGATTTATTTGCAGCAGATGATGAGAAAAAAGGTACATAGAATATATTTTCAAATAAAACGACTTATCTGATAAAACTGGATTATTAGGCTGTTGACTCATTAAATATTTCCTATGTATTTGTTGATATTATAACGAAATGAGAGTTTGTCTTATATCTACAACAAAGCGACAAGTACCGCGTGAATCATCATTAATTCATTGTCCTATTATTATTGTTTTGTGACTTTCGGACGATATTTATTTGTTTATTTTACATAGACTGTTTCAGCGCTAGATTCCCGATACGTGACACAGATAGAAAACGCTTTCTACTATGTGTGCCCTCCAGAAGCGCCCGCGCAACCCAAAGAAGAGGAGCCTCCCATGCACCAGTTCATCCGAAAAGTCCTCCATGAAGACTTACAAAAGAGCAACGAAGAGAAAATATTAAGATTGATGCGCAAACTGAACTGGGACGATCCAGATATAGCGGCTATAGCTATACAACACTTGGCGGGCGGGTGGAGGGTTCGCGCCAGTGCGAGGCGAGCGTTAGCAAGGCTGACGGCAGAATTGGCCGCTTGGCAGGAAAACGTAGCGCCGGCCATTGTAGATACTATCCTAGAAGAAATAAGAGTCACAATGGAAGATCCGCACCCGCGGTACAACCAGAGAAGAATTGCCACAGTTAGATATCTGGGGGAGCTGTACAATTACAAGCTGCTCGATTCGCGCGACGTTTTCACCGTTCTGTACTCGTTTATTACGTTTGGAGTGACAAACGATCACAGTATCGGTTCACCTCTGGACCCCCCGGATAATGTGTTCCGAATTCGTCTGGTGTGCGCGCTGTTGGAAACTTGCGGCGCTTACTTCAACAGCGGTTCGAGCAAAAAGAGGCTGGATTATTTCCTGACGTTCTTCCAGCATTACTACTGGTTCAAATGCGAGGACCCTTATTGGACCGAGGAAAACAAGTTTCCGATTTACGTGAATTACATTTATCAGGAATGTTTGACGACGTTGCGACCGAAATTGCATATGTACACGAGTTGGCAGCAATGTAAAGATGCTTTGGAAGATTTGCGGCAGACTTTGTATCCGGATTTGGGTGATGAAGAATATGAATACGAAGATCCTAATGAGGTTGAAGATAACAGCGCTCATGATGGACTGGATACTATTATAGAGACGGATGACGAGACCGACAATCCGGATAATCCCCAACTGCCCGATGAGAGTTCTGATGAGGAGCCGACCACTGAGAATACTGGCAATGATGAAAATGATGTGACCGCAAACGATGATATCGCAAACGAACCGAGAAGACCTGCCGCAAAACATGTAAGTGCAAGTAGAAATAATGTAAGTATTTTTTCAAATTGGAGCTACTCCCAGTACAGCATATATATAAACCAGTAACTTTCACTTTGACTTTTCATTATTGATATTGACCGGGCGATATGTATCAATCATACATAGCCACCTGATTCGCAATCATCGGTCACCAGAACTGTAACGCTGTGTTCCCAGGCGGAGGATGTGGAGTTCGAATCTGCGTTTGAGAAGATGGTCATGGAGAACATAGCTGAGCGGCAGAGGGAGAACCGACCGCAGAACCGAGACATCGCTGTGCCGATGACGTGCCGGCAGACCACTAAGAAAACATACGAACAGCTGATGGTGAGTAGTGTTCATTTGTTATTTTTTTGCATATGTTTATCCTTTTTGTTTTATTTTAATTTATTATTATTTCTGCATTATTTTCGTTTATAACTGTGTCTAGTGCTGAATAAATGTTTTTTCTTTCTAAAGTCAAAGTCAAAGTCAAAAACTTTATTTCCTACACGTCTCACATTTACGCGTGCATACGATGCGACTTGGGTCTTGTCATACCTAGTATGAGAGGACCCAAGTCGCATCGGCTGTTATGGGCCGAGGTTACCACTTAACACCAGGTGGGCCGTCGGCTCGTTCCGTAAATGTATTACATTAAAAAAAAAACATAAAGAAATGGCTTGGAAATTCTAATAAATCTGTTAAATTTTACTCCAGCAAGGTAAACCGGGCGTGGAATTCGTACTGATGGTACGGAAAGGCACGAAGCCTCAATACAAGTCGTTCAACGCGCCACCGGAGCTCGCCAGCAACCTGCAGCAGCAAGCGCTGGCGGATAAGCAAGAGATGGAGAGAGTCAAACGGTATGTATTCCTTCACACCTTATATTCATCAAATCTCTACCAGTTTTTAAGAGACTCGTGCGAAGTCACTATTTGTCTATGTTGTAGAATTGCTTAGTAATCTTGCAGTTCATATTTATGCCTGCTATTATATTATGTGTAATGCTTTTTATATGTGTAAGTACTTATTTTATTATATACTAGCTGTTGCCCGCGACTTCGCCTGCGTGGCATTCGATTTTATCACGCACCCCTATTTTACCCCTCGGAAAAGTAGCCTAAGTTACTCCTTGTCACATCATACACATCTATCATCACATACACATATATCTGCCAGTGAAAGTCCCGTCAAAATCGGTCCAGCCACTTCAGAGATTAGCCGGAACAAACATACAGACAGACAAAAATTGTAAAAAAAATGTTTTGGTATATATACCCTGATACATCTATATGCATTTAGTAAAAAGCTATTATTTTGACATTATGAAAAGATCTTCAATTTTACATGTATTGATTTTTAATACATTTATTTACCCATAAGGAACAATGGAACACTTATCGAAAAGTAATCAGTATCTACAGTTCGAAAATTAGTTCTTTATTCTTTATTGTACACAGAAAATAAAATATACAAAAAAGTCATAAGTGATACATGTACAAAGGCGAGCTTAACCCTACAAGAGTATTATGTACCTGTTTGGATAAAATCTAAAGCTAAAAACGGACAAGACTCTTAGGAGCTGCTTATAATTTTGGGACTAACTTCTGCCTTTGCCCCAGCTGCTCAGCGGAGCCGTTGTACGTTACATTCACAAAGGTGTGAATGTAGATTTGGAGTTGCCAACGAAGCATCTTTCTATTATATTATCGTGTCGCATCATATCTCGGTGTGAGTTGACCCTAACCATGTTATTTCCCAGATTGACCCTCAATATATCGGAGCGACAGGAAGAGGAGGAGTACAGCGCGGAGAGCGGCGGCGGTTCGGGCGGGCTCGGGAACCCGAACCGCGGCGCTCACGTCCGCCAGAAGTACCAGCACCCCAAGGGCGCACCGGATGCGGACCTCATATTCGGACCCAAGAAATACAAATGACACGAGAGACCCCTGGGTGCGCTACCCGAACAGGATGAAAACTAAATGTGGCCCCTCCGGAGTGATTGTGGACAATGTGAACAAATGTCATTCAAAACTGATTACAAAAAAATATTCACTGTTATAGTTTAAATTGGACTGATCAAATGGTAGAAAATATACTACATTGTGTTAAGAGGAGGAGAGGAATATTCATTGTAATAGTTTAAATTGGACTGAAGACAAATATTTTTGGTAGAAAATATTAGTGTTGAGAAGGACAATACCAGGAAATTAAATATTTTACCCATGTTAGACTTAGGAGAAAAACATGTATGTAGATTTTTTGTTAATGTAATTGCAGTTTGTTGTTGTTTCGTATGGAATTAAATACGTAATGCGAATTAATCCTCGAGGACACTTGATTTCAGTTTATTATGTTCAGATTAATTTTAAACAATAACGTTTGTGAGTAGGTAGGCTTGTGTAGTTATAGGAGTTTGGTAATTTATTCTAGGTATTTGCTCATATCAGGACAGTCGTCGCCGCAGACTACGTAATGTATGAGATTGTAATAGGAGTTGACACATGTGTGGGCTTGGCTTTCTGATTCTGCATAAAAACGCATACGAAATAATCCAAATGATCTCATTCAACTCATACAATAACATAATCGTCTTTTGTATATCTGGATATTGCTGACCTATGTAAAATAGTGTTATCTCTTTCTACGTCTCATATGAAATAATAAAATACAAAGGCTGCCAAGATATATATCCGGCTACGTAAATATTTTAATTTAACCAGAATTTATCAAATTCTGCTCCTCATAATCACCTCCCAGAAGAGATATTGGATTCATTCAATTACTCACTGAAGTTGGTAGTTACTAGCTAACCGTGTGCGATGCGGGAGCTCCGAGTTTGATCCCCAATCTGATGTGTAGAGCGTAAAGTTGGTTCTTAGGTCTTGCCGCGTTAACACGATCATGCTTGGACAAAGGAGATTTGACGGCTACTACTTGGCTGCTTTTTTATCCTGGCAACACTGATCAAAGCGTACTGAGACGGCGCGCCGTCTCAGTACGCTTTGATCAGTGTTGATGAAAAATGAAATTGGAGGGTGTTATTCCCCGCTAGCCACACGAATTGGCAGAGAAATCAAGTATCATTAACATCCTACTGCACAGACCATAAATTCCAGTTGGGATTTCAGGAATCAATTAATAATATATACTCATTTTGAAGTGTTCAAAAATAATGTTGTTTTATCAAATAAATTATCCCTATAGGTTGTGACAAGTTTTTTTTTATTTCAACAAGTCCTAATTTTCCCGCTGCTGCGCAGGGCAAAGGCCTATCACTGCAAGAATGTTAACATTGTAAAATTACATAAATACATATTAGGTACAAATTACAGCGTTATACATTTACTATTAAAATACCGTTAAAACTACGATTTTCATTGGATGACGGCAAGGCGTCGCTAGAGGTGTGGGGGGGGGGGGGCAGGGATGAACAGCGATAATTACGTGTTTATCAGGTCAACAACATAGACTATAAATCGTACAATAACATCCTTCCTGCATAGAGAATCTAAACAATATCCATATGTAGCTGTACGGTACAATAAAATAAAATTCCTTATAGTGCGTTCGTTTAGCGTGGATGTTGTTCTTTGGGTTATTTAAAACAGCAGGTTATTCGATACCAAAACAATAGCACTTTCGTATTTTAGCAACTTCTGAAATTATATATTTTCAGCACCTACTAAATTATTTCGAGGAAGATACAGCTAGCTATTTTATACGAAGGTAGAACCTAGTTTCTATTCTGTGAATAAAGCGGTTACTATGTATCTTAATCATATGGTAGGTATTTTAGTTAAATCGAATGTTTTGTTTTCGATTGTTGTTTTTTTTACAAAGTGAAACAGTGCCTTATTTTAACCGAACCGAACGCACCGCAGCGCTGCTTAAAAAAAGCATAAAGGTTTACATTACGTTACTTACTATTACTATACGTACCGGTTCGGTTATACAGTTTGTTTTGTATTTGATTTGTTATTTACTGTAACGTTTTTCATTATTTGGTCACGAAATTCGAACCATTAATATCGAGGCTTGGCCCTACGAAATTTGCGATAAAACAGAACTGTAGTGCTTGTCTATATTAATTGTAGTTCAGGGTAAATACAAATATAACCTCAAACGTGCGATGGCTGATGATGATTTCAACAAGCTTTTGCAACAAGCTGAGCAGTTGACGACGGAAATCGAAGGCAATGAAGAGTTGCCGAGGGTCGAACGTTCACTGGGACAGGTGTTGGAAGCTTCACAGGAGCTACATTCAAGAGTTATTCAATCTGGCGCGAATGATATCCAAGCGTAAGTATTTCACTACTAAAGCCAGATTTCTTATTTAGTACATGTCCGAATTGTCTCCCAACACTTATATAATCAATTTGATTATCCCTGGAACCTTATACTGTTTGGGCATGACATCATTTACTACCCTAGGATGCTTGGTCTTAATTTTTTTTAATTCGTGTTTCTTTACTATTTCTTATTTTATTAGTTGTGACTAAAGAAGGAAGGATTGTTAATAAACTGAAATATTTCATTTCAATATGAGCACGTTATTTGCTAATCTAAAAGGGATTCTTGCACTTGTTGCATCTAGATCTGTCTTGTGGAGTTTAATAGTTATAAGGGATTTACACAATTAATTCCTGTGATGTCTGAACAGTTTTTGGAGGATCCCTGAAATCATTTCTGTAATAACCTTTCTCAAACATGGCAATCTTCCTAAATGTTCGTGGTTATATCAAAGACCATGAAGTGCAATATAATGTTATATGAAGTTTCATTCACAGTGATTATGGAACTTCATTCTTAAAATTAATACACATTGCACATGGTGTGGTTACATTATAATACAACAAAAAAAAAATATACAACATTATAATTGATTGTGAATATGTTGGTTACAAAATGTGAAATCAATATAACTAAAGATTACTAAATTCACTATTTCAAATTTAGTGGCTAAACTAATCAAAACCATATACAATAATATTGGACTAGTCATTTAGAATACTGAAAATCAAAGACACCTTGGGCTTGAAGTGTCAGGGAGGTGGTCCCTTGAGATTATCAATTTATTGTTCACAGGCATCTCTTATTCGGCTCAAAAGGAATAGATCTACAACAAATATCCCAAAAGCTGGAAACTCTTAGCTCAAAGCGCACGTTTGAGCCACTCCAACCTATCGCCGACTCAGACATTGAAAGTTTCCTGAGAAATGAAAGAGAAAATGCTATTTTATCACTCATTGATGAAGTCAACAAAAATGTGAGTAGGCACTAACATGCTACTGTGTTATTAAAATTCTCCTACCACTTTAAAAACATTGAGGTAATTCTCATTTACAATTATTTCAGTCTCTACAAATAACAGATGACCAAAAATGGGAACACATGGTCTCAGAATGGAACAAAGAGAAGATCAAACTAATGAATGCAATGATAGGACCATCACAGAACTGGCTGGACCTGAAACGGGTACCTGAACCGCCTAGTATAGCCAACACACCTAAGAAGTTTGGTCACTCAATGTTGGATAATATTGAGGCGGCATATGCTAGACAGGTTCATCAGTACAATAAGCTTGTGTTCCAAGGGTCTAAATCAAGAACTGCACTGCAACAGAAGTTCGCTCAGGTTGCTGAAGAGTTCAATGATCTTGTGAGTATAAAATAAATATAAATGGGCCTAGTTATGCAGAAAGCAGCCTGTGCTGTGGCATTTTTCCAAAAATGAGTTATAAACGCGGCCATACTAATTTCGACATGACGGATTTTTTGCAAAGACAGCCATGTCGATATCTCTATTTTTCATGGAGATATGAGCCAATACAATATATGAATCAATACATAACCGAAGTGCAACCATCGACAGAAAAATATTTAGCTTATTTGATTTCTTTTTAACCGACTTCCAAAAGAGGAGGATCTGAATTCGGGAGTTTATATATTTTTATGTATGTTTGGGCATAAATCGTCATATATAGAAGGATTTGCAAAATTCTTTTTTCCAATGAGGTTTATTCCGAAGTGGTCCTATTAAAATTTTATCAAAATCGATTCAGTAGTTTGGTTTTAAAATCAAAGTAACTAGAAAAATATATATATATATAGGATAACGAGGCATCATTCTTGTTCATTTGCGATGTAGTCGGTATTTTCGTTTTGCTGTGCAAAGTAATTATTAGCAAGCATTATAATTTACATAATTAAATATTTTCAGAAAGTGAAAGAAATGTGGGAGATTATTAAAACCATGTCAAACATTCCCGCTTTGGTGAGGGATGAGGACCCGCTGAAGGCCCGGGGCAATCCGGCCATCCAGCAATGTCTCATTGCACAGGGGAAGAAATATTTAGAAAAGAGGTATTGCATTGCACCTTTTTATTTTTAAGCCTTAGGTTTTGCCTCTTTTCACTGTAAAATTGCTTCTGCCAAACACACATGATTTTTCATGGTACATCTGAGAATGTGTCTATACTTATTGGCCAAGCTGATTGATAAATAAAAAAAATGTGTATTGTATTTTGTTTACTACTCTTTCAAAGCAAATATCTCCATAATATACTAAGTTATATTCATAACAGTCTTGAAGAATAACTTCAATAATGAACACCGCTGTTTGAATATAAATGATTAGCCAACAAAATTTACAAATAAATCTGTTATTGTACTTTTTCACTTGTGTTTCGAGATGCGAGCATCGATCGTTTGCCGGTTATCGGCGCTTATCAGCGTCTTAAGCCGCATTTAAGGTGCGAGAGTTTTTTTTTTTGTGATATAGTTACGGAACGAGTAGATGGTCCACTTGGTGTAAAGTGATAACCTCTGGCCATAATAAGCAATATTACTCAGGCGATAGAGGTCTTTTTCTACAAAATAGGGTAGGACCCTATTATGGTAGAACAAGACTTCTATCGCATCGTCTGCACCCGTAACTCTTGAGGAGGTGGAATATCTCTAGTGCCTGTAATTTCACCGGCATTCACACCATTCAAACGGGAACACAGTAACGCCAATGCATCACTGCTTGGCAGCAGTACTTCCCCCGCACAAGTTGAACTGGTACTAATGTGAATTGTATACAGATACAAGCAGTACATGAGCGACGTGGTGCGAGCGAACCCCGCGGCCGCGTTGCGCGGCGGTGAGCCCGGCACGTACCCGCTGGTGCGCGGGTACGTGGGGCTCCGCATGCAGCAGCAGGGCGCCGCCGCGCAGGGGCTCACCGACGGCCTCATCGACGAGCGCCCGCTCTGGACGATGGTGTACTACTGTCTGAGAAGCGGCGACGCTAGCGCAGCGATGCATTGCTTACGGAAAGCCGGGTCAGTTGGCGTTACACAGAAAGAAACAGTATTTATTTTGCCATAAACAACACAATACATTATATACTTAACACGTATTAAAAACGAAATACGATCGTTTGACACAACTAACAACATAAAAGGAAAGTGTTGAGTGGGCAAAAAGGGGCGTTGTATCAGCATTATACTGCATTACGAGCTTTTACCAGCTAATCTAGCTGTTGCCCGCGGCTTTTCCGCGTGGAATTCGGTTTTATCGCGCTAATCATTCTGTTCATAATACAATACATACTAATCGTGTCACATGCATTGATCCAGTTTGGCGAATTGATTAAAGTGCGCCTCAATAAGGCTCCTTTCGTGCACTTGACACATGTCTACGAAGTTTTGGTTCTCGGACATGTCGGTTTCCCCACGACGTTTTCCTTCATCGTTTTGAGATGCCGAACACAGTATTTTTTTCAAGTGTACCCTTTGGTGCACTTTAGGATTGGAACCAGCGACCTCCGGATTGAAACTCGTCTGTTCCACGCTCTACACATATTACAATGACACTTGCGTATTACAGTCGTGACCATGAAGAGTTCGTGGCAGCGTTGGAAGAACACATCAGAAGTCCCGAGAAGGCTCTCAGTGATAAGTTACAAACGGCTATCAACTTCCAGTACAGAATCCAAGTCCGCAACTCGACAGATCCTTACAAAAGAGCCGTGAGTATTACACTAGCTACTGCCGCGGCTTCGTCCGCGTTGTGAGAAATAAGCTAAGTCACTTTACGGCCTATAAACTATTTCTGTGAAAAAAACAAGTAATTTCGTTTTTGACTGGCCTCACAGCTCAGTTGGTAGTAACCCTGCCTTCTGTGCTGTCGTGGGTCAGAACCCAGAACAAACATTTTTGTGAAGAATATAGATGTTTTTCCTTTGTCTGGGTGTATTTACAAAAAAGTATATAAGTATAATATAGTTGTCTGGTTCCCTTAATACAAGATATGCTTAGCTTACTTTGGCGCTAGATGGCGCTTTGTGAAATGTCCACCAATATTATTATTATTTATTGCTGTGCTAAAAAAGGACAAACCAACACACTTGCGCTTTTATAACAGTACTAGCGACCCGCCTCGGCTTCGCACGGGTGCAATTAATTTACAAATTCTACACACAATCCTTCAAGGTTTATCGCTCTTTTTATTAGTGAAAACCGTATCAAAATCAGTCCCGTTGTTTGAATGTAAGCGTAATTAGACTTGTTTATTGGTTTGATGATAATCCAAAGTTTCACGTTTCAGGTGTACTGCGTTGTAGGCTGCTGCGATCAAGGCGACGAACATTACGAGGTGTGTATACTTTATCTATACAAATAAATAAAATTGGAGTGTCTGTTTGTCATATTAAAATAACCGCTTTTTACTAAGTGCATATGGATGTATACACGGTACATATACCAAAACATTTTTTTTTCCAATTTTTGTTTTGACGAACATTTGTGTGTGTGTTTGTTCTCCTGGTGGTAAGTGGTAACCTCGGCCCATAACAACCGATGCGACTTGGGTCCTCCCCTACTAGGTACGACAAAACCCAAGTCGCATCGTATGCGCCCGTAACTATGAGACGTGTAGGTGGAATGTCTCATGTGCCTGTAATTTCAACGGCAACCACACCTTTCAAACCGGAACACAGTAACGCGAACGCGTTACTGCTTGGCGGCAGAAATGGGTATTGATATGTTAGTAGCAGTAGAACTTGGTAGGCTGTCAGCTCGATCTATCACCTAAAAAATATTTAGTAAAAGTATTATACCTGATTTTTTCTGCTTATCAAATTTTCGTTTTCTCATTAAATGAAATCAATACTTAAGGAGTAAACTCCAGTAAATGATTATTATATTTTTAATTCAGGTGGCTCGGACTGCCGACGACTATTTGTGGCTCAAACTGTCGTACATCAGAACGCGACCGAACAACGAAACAGACTCCTTCTCATATTCCGACCTGCAGAAGCTCATCCTCGAGGAATATGGTAAATAAAATTCCTGTTCGTTTGTCTTACCTACTTTTTAAACTCACATCTAAAAAGGTTGGCTATTGTGAGGTGACTGATAGGGTGACATGTGTGCCCCATTACTTTCTTTACATGAATAAATATGTTCTTCCCACTATTCATTATTGATTTTACAATATTTTTCAACTTCTCCCAATGTCAATGTTTCATTGTTTATGTCTGGGGGCCCACGTTGCTTGCGTCCGTAGATGATAAACCTTTGAATCCCTACACGTGTCCCCCGAAAGGAGCAACCCAAAGTAGCAGTAGAACTTGTGCTAAGTTCGCCCGGAGAAGTGCTGCCACCACACCTGGTAATTTGCCGCCAAGCAGTGATGCTCTCGTGTTGCTGTGTTCCGGTGGAAGGGAGTGGGTGCCGGTGAAATTGCAGGCGCATGAGACGTAACATCCCCGTCTCGGGGTGATGGCCGCAACGCGATGCGACTTGAGTCATCTCGTACTTTGGTGGAGAGGACTTGAGACGTATTGCTGTTGTCCATGTGCGGCGGTTACCACTTAACATCAGGTGGGCCGTCAGCTCGTTTATCATCAGGTGGGCCGTCAGCTCGTTTATCATCAATATGACATAAAAAAAAAGGTTTTTGTATGCTGTGTTTATGTCTCTAAATAAATATTTTTGTATTGCAGGTGAAACACATTACCATGCATATGAGAAACCTGTCGTCTACTTCCAAATGTTGGCTCTGACCGGACAGTTCGAACCTGCACTTGAATTCTTATCCAGAATACCGAGGTGAGCAAATGCAGAAATATTAACCATCTATAGGTCAGAACAGCCTAGAAACTCCTGAGGGATTACGTTCTCTTTGCGAGCGTGATCATTTTACAGTAATAATTAATATCATGTCATATCTGTGCAGATATCAAGTGCACGGCGTGCACATGGCGTTAGCATTGCATGACGTCTACATGCTTGGAACTCCGCGAAATGTACAAGCACCATTATGTGAGTACTTTGCACTTGAAGACATACAAATCTATACAAATAAAAGAAGAAGTCACATATAACTTGTTATAGACAGCCAAACAATCACTAATATGCGAAGTGATTGTTTAGCTGTCTATAAGAATACACTAAGAAATGTGAGCTAAAGAAGAAGCAGAAGGGTCACGGTCTATTCTTATATTATGTCTTGACTGTGACAATGTATGTACATATAATTTGAATGGTGTTTACCGCTTGACGCACAGTATCCGTGGACACAGACGACCCGGCCCCGCTGCGCCGGCTCAACTTAGCTCGACTGCTTCTGCTGTACGTCCGGAAATTTGAGCTGACAGACCCGTCTGATGCACTGCACTATTACTTCTTCTTGAGGTAACTATTGTTTTAGTTTTGTAGGTAGTAGCTATCATCCAACGGGAACACTGAACTTTTCCGGGATCAAAGTAGCCTATGTGTTAATCCAGGATATAAGTTGTCTTGGTATCATATTTCATCCAAATCTGTTCAGCGGTTTGAGCGTGAAAGAGTAACAAACGTCCTCACAAACTTTCACGTTTATAATATTAGTAGGATGTACAAATGGACCGGTCAGTCTACTGCGACTGTATGAAGATTGAAATTTTGATATCGTATTTATCTTCTAACTTTTGGTATTATATTAAAATTCTTAATAGTACGATGACTTTACTCAGCTCACTGTGGCCTGATATCCCAAGGTTCTGACGACATATTACGTTCGTGTTTGTTGTTTAATTTGAAAAGGAGTTGTGATCATCTCAAAGCTCAATGTAAACCAGAACAGCTGCCTATTAAAACAGCAGTACTCTTATCACACTTCGGTGACCGCTGCCGAAATAGCTGTTTTGTAAAGCAGCTAACCGTTTTAAATGATACAACAATAATACATTTCAGCTGCGGCATATGATTAGGTCCATATTTGTATTATAATGTTCACAGACCATGTAGCCTACGGCGCACCGCAAAACTAGAATTAGGAACTCGCTCTCAATTAAAGCAACCGGAATACCAAGTTAGATGCTCGGCGCAGGCGGGTAGCTAGTCGGCCATTTGCAATACCACCTCTGTTTTCCTTCACCTACAAGCTTATTGTAGGATTCGAACTCATGACCTACATGTAAAGCAGAGATAACTCTTAACTGAGCCGTCATCGCTTCTTGGCTGACGCAACATTCTGTTTCAGGAACCTGAAAGACCCCAGCGGCAAGAACTTGTTCATGTGTTGCTGCACAGACTTGGCTCTCGAGAGCCGAGACTACGAGCTGCTGTTCGGGCGCGTGGACGCCGCAACCGGGCTGCGCACCACAGGTCTGCTCGACCAGTTCAACAACCCGCACATTGATACTATTGTGAGTACACGCAGACTGAAGTAGAGAGCGAGGTGGCCTAGTGGTACTGACTCCGAGTTACAATCCGGAGGTCGCCGGTTCAAATCCCGACTTGCACCTATGAGTTTATCTTGAAAGATTTATGTGCGCAGTACCACGTTCTCAAAAGGGTGAAGGAAATCATCGTAAGGAAACCGTCATGTCCTGGAACAAAAAATTTGAAGACATGCGCCAAGTGCAGGATAGGAGCCTCTTTGAGGCGCACTTAAAATCCTTTCACCACACTGGTTCGATAGAACCAGTGAATCGTATAGAATAGAAGAACAGACTGATCAAACTGCAACAAACTGACGCTGTGTGTCACGCAGCGGCTGTTATAATTTTCATTGTCACCCTTGCATGTTTTAAATTACATTAATTGCTGCACAAATGTGTTATGAACGTTATTCATAATTTTCAGTTTAAAAAAAGATTTGGATTAGGAGTAGAATAGGTTCAAATAACTCCCCTAATTAATCGGCTTCACGATGACAATATTTTTGCAATGTAACTTCTTAGGCCGCTATTCGATAATCGGTAAGTGAACGAGAATTGAGAGTAAAATTTTAATGTCGCGTCACGTTTGGTCGCATTTCGTTACATGAGAGAGAAGAAAGATATAATGTATATAGAAATAAAATGAGAGCTATTTTCTTAGATTCTGCTATATAATTTCTTTTTTATGTCATGTAGTTCGGAACGAGCCGACGGCCCACCTGGTGGTAAGTGGTAACCTCGGCCCATAACAACCGATGCGACTTGGGTTCTCCCCTACTAGGTACGACAATACCCAAGTCGCATCGTATGCGCCCGTAACTATGAGACGTGTAGGTGGAATGTCTTATGTGCCTGTAATTTCACCGACAACCACACCTTTCAAACGGAACACAGTAACGCGAACGCGTTACTGCTTGGCGGCAGAAATGGTGGCAATACTTCCCCGGACGAACTTAGCGAGTTCTACTGCTCTTGAAATACGTATATAGATAGTGTCACTACTTAAGAAGTCTCACTTCTATCACGTATATGATGCTGCACGAACAATTTTTTTATTAGATATATGTTTTTTGTGCGTGTTTCTGTATTTTATTTATTAGCATTTTAGACTGAGCTAGTTTTTTCTTTTGCAGGTTATAGCACTAAATGTGGCTGAGCAACTAGTGAACAAAGGCCTATTTGAAGATGCAATAACTGTGTATGATATTGCTGGGGTAAGTGATTTTAATATCAAATTTTATAAAGATTTCCTTGCTATTTGTTGCATTGTCATTACAAAATACTAATGTGTGAGGAGAAGTTATTATTTTCAAAATAATTTTCTGTGCTTAGAGTTATTTGAAACTAGTTTCTACCCTCGTGGTACTGGAATGTGAGAAGCCTATTCCAGGGCGTTAGTATATTGCTTTTTAATTCGTGAAACAAAAGGAAACCTGGTGATATCAGAGCAAAAAAACGTGGTTTAATCACTATTTTATCTTTTAAATATATGAAATAAATTTTTGTCTTAATATTTTCGTGACAACAGAGTAACTACGTTATAAAAAAAAATCTTACGTTTCGTTTTGTTGACAAGAAACATTTCGTGTATGTAGGTTTGCGGTCGATTTTCAACTTTTCGCGAATTTAAATACGTGGATACATACAATTGTTTTATTTAATACTAGCTGTTGCCCGCGACTTCGTCCAAGTCCAAGTCGCGGGCAACAACTAGTATGAACATAAAAATCCTCCAATAACGCAAAGTAAAGGGTAAGTAAAGGTCATAGCTCAGCTAAATACTATTCTCTCCCATAACAGAACCTAGAGAAAGTACTGGAGTTATTCTGCGTGCTGCTCGCACAAGTGGTGAATAGCGGCGGGGGGGCGGGCGGGCTGCGGGAGCGGCTGTCCGCGCTCGCGGAGCACGTGTCCCGCCGGCTCCGGTCCGGGGACGCCGTCGCCGTGCCCGCCGCATTGCTGGAGGCCTACACCAAACTGTGCAAGTTGATGACTTTCTTCGATCAGTTCCACAGCGAGAACTACGATGGAGCGCTTGAGGTGAGTCTTACACTACGGATGTTATACTTTACTGGCCTCACACCTCAGTTAGTAGTAAATCTGCCCTCTGTGAAATATATAAGTCAAGGGTTCGATTCCCACTGAGGAAATTTTAAAGAAATTGTATGACGACCTTTGATGTTTAGTCTGCGTGTTAATATGTGTCAAATTTATGTATTCACAAAAAGTATATTAATAATCTAGTAGTTTTCTGGTTCCCGTAGTTCAAGAAGTCTTTTCATACAGCCTTATTTCTGTTGCGATGCGACGCTTATTTTCAGATGGGTCATCAGCTCGTTACATCACTTAATCGGAAGGAAATATTCCTAAAACTTGCATGCCAATAAATGTGTTTGGTTACAGACGCTCCGCGAATGCGAGCTGGTGCCGCTGAACTCCCGCGAGTTGGAAGCCCGCGTGTCAGGCGCCCGCGCGGCGCGCGGCGAACTCCTGCGCAGCGTGCCGGCCGTGCTGCGCGCGCTCTGCACCATCCTGCTCGCGCAGCGGCAGCGTCTGCGCGCCGCGCGCCCGCACCGTCTGCCTGTCGACACGGACAAGGTACGCACACTTGGACAATGGAGCTGTTGCCCGCAGGTGGCCTTGACAGCGATTACGTGGGCTTTGGCGAGGGCGGACGGCTCTCAGCCGGTAATTTTTGTTTTATACAAACTACACCTAGGGTACTACGTAGTACTGACCTCTGCTTGGGGCATTGCGTGTCGGGAGGAGGGGTACATACTCTTTACTCCTTTTTATTATTTATATATTTATTATATATGGTATAGTTTTTTGAATGTTGCACAGATAATTATATTTTTAAGTGACAGCAGTTGTTTAGACAAAGCTTAATTATATATATTTTATTCTTTTCTAGCAAGTGGAGTGGTTACGAGAGCAAGCAGAGGTTTTGAACACGTTTGCTGGCAACATTGCATACAGAATGCCCGGTGATACCTACAGCCAGTTGGCACAGATGCAAATTCTGATGCATTGAGATCCAGATATTATGTTAGATTACTTTTTAATAATAAACTTTTTGTAATTCATCTAACTAGTTTTAATTTTCACTATAAATATTTAGTCTTATGTTTTAGATAAGGGACGTCAGTCTCAGTCATAACCTATAACTGTGATAAAAACTGCAAACACTTAGTGATTATTGCACGCACTGCCACCGCCCGCGCCCCCACAGTTTACGATGCAAGTCTTAATTATTATTTTATGGAAATTTTTGCAAATTAACTATAATATAATATGGTCTGCTTCGAAGTGCGTGTTGAATGGGTGTCATTTACCATAATTTTTTAGTTAACCATGTCAGTTATAAAAAAATAAAGATTTAAGCCACTGACAGGCTGCAAGTAGTGCAAAATGAAGATCAGGATTATATTCGGTTGTCCAAGGCCAGGGTTAAGGGAAATTTACATATTAACCAACTAGTCCGCCGCCCTGCCTGCTGTTGTTCTCAATTCTTTATTTCGTATTATTCCATATTAATACCGCTGGCTGATCAAGCTGTATGATGCAGATCGGTCGGTCAGCCAGCGGGCTTATTTCTGTACTGTCTAAAAGTATGTAATTGCTGCAGTAAGTCTGTTAACTGATGTAGGAATGGTAGAATGGTACTAAGGTGCGTAGTTTGTTTTTATTTCCTTCATTAAAAAAAACAGACGCTGAAGCCGGACAGAATTATTTAGCTCAAGATTAAAATACTTATTTTAGTATGTAACTTCGGAAAAAGATCTCTATTTGTAGATCTGTGGCAGCATATGTCAACCTAGTGTCAACTTAACTATCACTGTCAATCTAAGAAAAATAAACACATGCACCACGAGATGATGTTTGTTTGTGATGGTTGTGCGTTATAAGAAATGATAGGAAACTATACAGAATAAACCATGAGTGACCTAGAATCTACAGGTTTTAATCGGGATTTGGTTTGCGTCCTATTTCCTGGAGTTGTAAAAAATGATGAAAAGGCTATGCAATGTCTTGGAGGCCTGAAAGTTATTTCTGAGGTATGTAAATACTGTCACTTGTAGTAAAGTTGTTTTATTTATTTTTTAGTTGTTGTTTTATAAATAACTCTACGCAGTGCATGGTGGTGGTTTGCGATTAGCTCTGGTTTGAAACTGTGTTGCGCTGGTTCGTAGTCGGGTTAGAAAAATCGGTAGCCGCAGTCATAGCACCGCCACATACCGCATTCGGCCGTAATTTATAAATTATATTGACATCTATTTATTGAACGAATTATTGTTCCTATATAATGAAAATTGCTTCTTCTTCAGGTTTACAGCAAACCAAGTAAAAAGAGACTTGGTCTCAATTTCCAGCCTGAAAATCCATTTGTGAAGAAGGTTTTTGCTGATACAAAAACAACACCAGGTGTTCTTCTGAAAGTGAAAGTGAAAAAAGTCAAAGTAAATGGTGAAGTCAATAGGAGCGTTATTTCTACAGATGTTATCGGACGAGTCAGCAAAATTTATAAGTTTGATTGTAAGTAAGCATGTAATGAATAACCAATCTACTATAGTGCGCTTTTTTGGTATGTTTATCGTTGGATACAGCTAAAACAGGCATATATTTTCGAGAGTTAAAATTATACTAGTAGGAATATCAGCTAATTCTGCTAAATACATTTTGTTACACATAGATGCTGTTTTTTTTTTTTTTGTCAAAAATAAACTGATTATTTAGCAGTGCACAGTGCCTAATGTGCCATAATTACATGTGTCTATCCTCAGATCTTTTCAATATGTCACTAGCTAGGTATTTAAATTTGTGTGTATTTGTTCTAGCTTTGTGTGATTTTCAATTCTTACCAATACAAAGAGAAGAATCAACCGGCCAAATAGAATGTCTTTTGGAAAAGTTAATACCCAATGGGTTGGACAATGTGAGCTTTCTTGAGTAAGTATTTACTCCAGAATGACCTTAACCATCTGTTATAAACTAACCATTGCTGTGCTATTTCATGGTCACATTAAAAGTTTGGGTTTTTTCCCAGCTGCGACTACCTTAAAGACACCACTGTTCACAACTGGGACTTTCATTGTAAACAGTTCTCATTTGCTGCCAGTAATGGTGTCACCATTGAGACGTATGGGAATGATGGTTCATTCCAATCCCAGTTTTTTATTCCCTTTCTGTGTCACCCAGTACAAACATGTATAGCAAAGATAGATGTTTGTTCTGTGTCTTGGTGTTAAAATGTAATGATATATATGTATTTACAAAAAATAATATAAATTACTGTATCAGTTATCTAGTTTCCATAGTACAAGCTATGCTTAGTTAGGGGCTAGATGGCGCTGTGTAATGTCTCCAGTATTTATTTCTTAATATGTATACATATCGAAAATAAACAAATCTGAATCTGAAGATACTTTTGTCTCATGGCTTGAATACACGTTGTAAACAAGTCTCACATTTTTTCCAGAGGACCATGCCCTCTATTTGTAGTCCCATCAAATTTCACAAGAACCGACAGACCGATACAGTACTCATACACAGACAAACGTTACCCTGACCGGAGTGGGTCACCAGGCGGTGATGAGTTTCACACTAAATGCAGAAGCGATAGAGGAATGCCTCTCGGACACTGGTGGTGGTATAACACTACTGAAGAGTTCCCATCGAAGCCACTTGATTTGTATATTAAAAACAGAAGCATGAGATATGAATACAGTACTCTGTTGCAGAAAGAGAGTGAAATTATTGAGAAGGTAAGTACCCTGAAATGTGACTATTGGTATTGTGGAAATATTCACAGCAGCTACCATTTCTAATAGCAGTAATACATATTATATTGATCTCACTTTGAATGTTCATATCATAGATGCTGTTATTTGTTCTTTGGGCAATCAAAAAACCATTAAGTTATTTCAAATTAGATACTAATATATTTTCAGGTGTATTTTTGTATGTTTCTGACTTATGTATGGTGTACTATAAAGTATATTCTATTTGGTTCTAGCCACGAGCAAAGAGTTTCGTAATTTTTTAAAATATTTACATCTCTAAATGAAAGTTACAAATAAATTCATACAATTGAAGTCAAAAAAGAACTTTTTTCAAAAAGGAACTTTCTCAAAGTCTATGAGCGTTAAGTATGTGGTTAGACAACATTATAGAACATAAAAGAATCCCACTGTATTTTCAGCTATTTCAAGAGCGCCCTGTATGGTCACTTAACAGGATTAGATATCATACAAAAGTGAGGATAGCCTCGTTGAAGATACTCGCGCCATGTGTAGCCGTCCTGATGAAAGACGGACCCTGGAAGGCCATGTGGGTGCGATACGGATATGACCCCAGGAAGGAGACCTCGGCGAGAATGTATCAGACAGTTGACTTCAGACTGAGACACACAGGTGAACTAAAACAATTTTTTTTGAAGTGAAGTGAGACAGGACGTGATGGTGGAATGTCTCACGTGTCTGTAATTCCACCGGCAACCACCTACGCCTTTCAACAGAACACAGTAATCGACTGGCCTCACAGCTTAGTTGGTAGTAACTCTGCCTTCTGCGCTGTTGGTCGTAGGTTCGATTCCCACCCAAGACAAACATTTGTGTGACGAACATAGATGTTTGTTCTGTGGCTGGATGTTGTTATATATTATTATATGTATGTATTTACAAAAAAGTATATAAGTATGTATATCAGTTGTCTGGTTCCCATGATACAAGCTATGCTTAGCTTACTTTGGGGCTAGATGGCGCTGTGTCACAATGTCCAATATTACTTATAAAAAAAAGTGCATGCGTTACCGCTTTGCGGCAGGACTTCCCCGAACATGACACAAGTTCTACTGCCTGAAAAGTAGAAGACGCATCAGAAATAGTAAGAGTAGAAGAGTAAGGAGGACGTGTATAATTTCCAGCCGGCGTCCACTCGATGGTGATGACCCGGGACCAGATAGTCCACTACAAGAAGGCGGACCGCGTGCGGCAGCTGAAGCGCAAGAACCGCGAGGAGCCGCTGCCCAGCGAGGAGGTGTGCGAGGGCGCCGTCTTCTTCAGACCGGGGCTCGTGCCCTCGCAGAGGCAGATATTCTACCAGGTGAGCACTCGTGCCGTCCCAAGCACATGCTTCCACTATCATAATGTGGAAGGTAATGTGGAGGTCGAAGGTCAAAGGTTAAAATTTTTATATCAGTGAGTCCGTTTCACAACGGTAAAGAAAAACATCGTGAGGAAACCGACATGTCCTAGAACCAAAAATTCTGTGTCAAGTGCACGAAAGGAGCCTTTTTTTTTATGTTATGTAGTTACGGAACGAGCCGACGGCCCACCTGGTGGTAAGTGGTAACCTCGGCCCATAACAACCGATGCGACTTGGGTCCTCCCCTACTAGGTACGACAATACCCAAGTCACATCGTATGCGCCCATAACTATGAGACGTGTAGGTGGAATGTCTCATGTGCCTGTAATTTCACCGGCAACCACACCTTAAAAACCGGAACACAGTAACGTGAACGCGTTACTGCTTGGCGGCAGAAATGGGCATGGTGGCAGTACTGCCCCGGACGAACTTGGCGAGTTCTACTGCTCTTAAAGTGAGCCTCGTGGAGGCGCACTTTAATCCTTTCACCAACTCGAGAAAGCTAGTAAGAAGACTTTCATAGTTTAAAACATGATATAACACGTTATATAGGGTGATGTCAAAGTGAACTCATTTATGTTCTTCCCAGGTATCCGATATTCAGTTACCGGAAGTGCAGGAGATAATCGAGCCGGAGCCGCCAGTTGGCGCCACGTGCCACGAGAAGCACGGCTGGCTCCCGCACAAGGCTATCGAGACGTGCCGCGACCTGCTCTTCCGACACGTGAAGGAAACGCTGCTGGCAACACATAACACCAGCTTGAAGTTTGATGTGAGTCGAGAGCCCGCAACTTGGCTTAGCAGTAGAGCTTATACCAAATTCGTCCGGGGAAGTACTGCTACCATATATTTTTATTTTATTTTTATCATTATTTCTGCGTCTCTACCTCTCTAACTACCGTCTCTAACTTATGAGATATATTCATAAGTTAATTAATTGCATGCTATAGAATAGTCAAACATCAGCTCATAAATTATATTTAAGATCTTGTATACCATGTTTCCCGCAATAAATACATCATTTATCATTTATCATTTGTCTCATGCACCTGTAACTTCACCGGTAACCTGATCACACCTTTCAAACCGAAACACGGTAATACGTATATGTACCGCTTGGCGACAGAAATAGGTTGATGGCAGTACTTGCCACTAGTTGTACTGCCTGTAATTAACCTAATTGTTAGGTGCATTCGAACTTCTTAATACTTATTTTGTTTGTTTGTCTGTATGTTGAGGTTTGGTGTTAGATTATCAATACTTTTGTTTCAGGAGGGGCTGAGCAGCGACGACGATGAAGACTATGAGGAAGATGAGATAAATGAAATAGATGAAGTTCTGCAATAAATCATATTGAAAGCAGTCGGTGTGTTCATATTTATTTATATTACGCTTGTGATTAATGATGGGGTGGATAAAAATAACCGGCATCCCTTAAAACACTCGTGAGTTTAGGGATACTTTGTAATGAGAACATTCCCAAAGTCTCCCCAAACTCCTTCCAGTTTTAGGCGTGAAATGGGAATATTACACGTTGTTTTTAAAATATTACTGATTTCTTAGTTTTGGTTCCGAATTATGAACTCAATTTCTGCAGTTTTGGTTCCGAATTATTATTTTTTGGTTTTTATCGTTCACGGAATAATAACCTCGGCACGGAACAAATGTGGAATCTTATCTTACTACTATTATAAATGTGAAAGTTTGGATGTATGGATGTTTGTTTATCAATCACGCCAGAACGGCTGAATGGATCTGGATTAAATTTGATACAGAAATAGATAGAATGATGATGAATAAATAGATATAATAGATAGTCTGTAATAGTACATAGGCTACTTTTGTCCCGAAAAAATGTACTGTTCCCGTGGGATCACTTATTCACACCGCGGGGCACAGCTAGTAACATTGCAGGCGCATGAGACGTAACATCCCCGTCTCAGGGTGATGGACGCAACGTAATACGACTTGAGTCGTCTCGTACTGTTAAATATGGGCGGCGGTTACCACTTAACATCAGGTGGGCCATCAGCTCGTTCCGTAAAAACTGTCTAAAGTAAAAGCATTGGCCTGGCCTGGTGCCAGTGCCGTGCAAAAGAAACGTCACTCATTTCATATTCATTACGTACCTACATGTTACAAAACTGAAACAAAGCGTGTAGATAGAAATGCGTCATGGGTGTTGCATCTCGATGATATAGAGCACCAGGAGAGAGTAGTCGCGCAGTGGTACAAACCGGAGGTCGCTGGTTCAAAACCGAACACTAGTCAGTTTACGTTTGAAAAGTTTTTGTGAAGTTTTTGACTGGCCTCAGCTCAGTTGGTAGGTAGTAACCCTGCCTTCTGTAGGCCGTGGGTTCGATTTCCCACCCAGGACAAACATTTGTGTGACGAACATAGATGTTTGTTCTGTATCTGGGTGTTGATATGTATTGTATGTCTGTATTTACAAAAATAAGTATCTATTATATCAGTTGTCTGGCTCCCATGATACAAGCTACACTTGGCTTAGTTTGGGTCCAGTTGGCTGGGTGAAATGTCTACCTATATTTATTATTTATTTTATAATTCTTTTAAAACAAGAATTTCTCCAAGAATTTTCTTACAAAACTCAGTAATCAGATTGTTGATCGTATAAAAATTCCTTTATACACTTGCTTGAGAAATATGGTTTGCAAGAGCGTTGCTTTAATTACTCAACCAATTCCATTGTCCTGGTGAGTCCCACAATTGTAATGAGAGCGAAGGGTCAACGTTCATTAACTTAGTAAAGACGTATAGATAAATTGATAAGAGCATATTTTTTTATGGGCTGGATAATTTTAGGTCATACCCTATTTACCGTCTTACATTCAGTGCTAAAGCATCTTAGTTTAGGTCCCAAGTGATATTCCTAATAGTATGTGTGATAAAATAGTATCGTGTTTTTGAATGGATATAAATAAGTATATAAGATAACCAGCCTAGGTTTAGACTGGCCTCACATATTATTATATATTTTTTTTTTATTTTATATACTTTTTTTGTAAATACATATTAACATCACACAGAACAAACATTCGTCACACATATTATGTTTGTCCTAGGTGGGAATCGAACCCACAACCTACAGCTCAGAAGGCAGAGTTACTAACCAACTGAGCTGCGAGGTCAGTTGTAATACATATGAATATTCTGTCAGTTCTGGTTGGTCTGGCTAGATCACACTGTGTGTAATGTCCACCGATATTTATTTATTTATTTTACTACGACAGAGAGGTAGATCTCTCTGGGGTGAGGATTCTAGCGGGTTTTTTATACATACGTCATTAAGCTACTCCTACATAAAATGAAACGATTGCAGGTATCTGTAAGTATACCTAACTGGCTTTTAGTCGTCGTCCTCTGTCACAATGGCCACTGTTAACAAATAGTCGTAACCATCAAAGTTATTAAGTACCCGCAGTTTGTTATTATGGCGTATTTGCAAACGAAAACAACTAAAAGTGTTATTTCATATGGTACCTAAGTGTTATGTAGGTGCTTATTTACTGCAATTTGCAAATAACTTTTGTTTGGGTCTCGTTTTTCATAATAGAAATAAGGTATGTGTGAAATTTACTTTGAAAATGTAATTATTATTAGGTAATATAGTTTTATTATTATTATTAATTTGAGTACAGAATGCATCTAAGCCAAGTATTATCATATAATTGATTCCTACCCCATATTTTAAATCTGTAGGTCGCTGGGTAATTTAGGCCATATTTGGTTTTTGGTTATTTTTCTGTTGTATTGCTCTTGCCTATTTGTATATATTAATATCACGATAGAGCCTTTGAAATTTTTCTTTAAATTGTTTCTTCTCCGTATGAGCTCTCGTAGCTAGTAGTAGCTCAGGACACTGTTATATGTGTGTCTCAATTTTGAATTTATACGCCTTATATTGCATCATCATGTATCGCAGGGAAAAATCTGTTTCGCATTGCTGGTTATGTGGAAAGGAACGGTTTAAAGAATCTATATTTCTCTAAGAAATTAACATTTCACTTAAAAACCTAACAGAAGCGTGATTATTCAGATTATAATTTTAAACAGTCATCATACTGTCCAGGCACAATACGTAGTTTTAGTATCACATAATGCAACCTCTTTTATACATACCTTACAAAAACTACATACAATTATTGAGGGTTATTTAAAAATAGACTGGCTTAATTTCTTGGCATGTTTTGATATTACCAAAAGGTATCATTATGTCTATATACATCCTCAAATTAAAGATAACAAGCGTTAGTCGTTATTTGGGGGGTATTATTACAACAAGTGTTCCAAGGGTAATTTATGTCATCCAAATGAATATTCGAAACTGACGATAGGATGTTCTTTATTATGTTATCCAAGCCTTCCCCAGCTTACTTTTTTTATGTTCTACAGTACGGAACGAGCCGACGGCCCACCTGGTGTTAAGTGGTAACTTCGGCCCATAAAAACCAATGCGGCTTGGGTCCCTTCCAAGCACGACAAGACCCAAGTCGCATTGCATGCGCCCGTAACTCTGAGACGTGTGGATGGAATGTCACATGTGCCTGTAATTTCACCGGTAACCACACCTTTCAAACCAGAACACAGTAACACGAATGCGTCACTGCTTGGCGGCAGAAATGGGCATGGTGGCAGTACTTCCCCGGACAAACTTGGCTTGAGTACTACTGCTCTTAAAACTCACTGTTTCCATAGTTTTCGGACCAAAACATTTTGTGACGTGGTCTGATGTTAGAATAATATTTTGAATTGTATCTTCATCGATTGCAGCGCAAGCACTGGGTTCCTCAGAGTGAATCCAGTAGTCTATTTTTAACAACAATTTTTATGTTACGTCAAATTATTTCTATTTGTCACGTCAATAATTTATTGTATGACAGTATGAGACAATAATGAAATTACTGACTCCAAGTACAAAAATCAAGTGTGGTGTCGTTTTTAAGGACATAATATATAGAATTATGTGTCCTATATTAATAAAGCTTGACTGTACGAGACCACAAAATTTTGAAACAAAGTTGGGTTCCGTTTTTGAAGGTAATACAAATGTGAGTTCGGCAATTATCTCTGTCATGAAATATTTGAAGTTTCATGTCTGTTTCATGTCTGGGCCGGGAGAATAGGAGAGTAGAGACATTAAGCGAAACCAAAGGCGTGGATATATTAACTGGCCTCGCAGCTCAGTTGGTTAGTAATTCTGCCTTGTGCGCTGTAGGTCATGGGTTCGATTCCCACCCATGTCAAATATTTCAGTGACGAATGTAGATGTTTATGCTGTGTTTGTTAATATGTATTATATGTATGTATTTACAAAAAAGTATATAAGATTATATCAGTTGTATTTCCCATGACACAAGCTATGCTTAGCTTACTTTGGAGCTAGATGGCACTGTGTGAAATGTCCACCATTGTTGTTATTATTATACCTGAATTAGGCTTCATTTGGTGTATTAATTATTTTTTTAAACATAAGTAAAAAACTATATCATAATAAATTATTTTCTATTCAAGCCAAAAATTACACATCATATAGCTCTTATATTGGTATAGGTGTAGGGCGTTTATTGTGTACATAAACGCTAAAAGCAATTCAAATCTACCAAAGATCCTATTTCTTTATAATATGCTGCGTTCAGAATAGATACAAACATAACTATCAACCGCATAGTAGGTACATACAGTAAATATGCTTATCCTGTCTCACATCTTTGCATAGAAATGGACAAAGACAGCATAATTCAATAAAGCCCTTTGTTATACTGTCACTGGGCAGAAAAGTCGCCAATATCTCAACACAAAAATATTGTTTGCATAATTAAAGAACTTTGTCTCCGAACGTCCGCTACAAAGCATGCGCATGAGTGCAGTGATTAGTCACGTTGGACACCGAGGCGAATACTGATTTATCTTTTATTAGCGACCCGCCCCGGCTTCGCACAAGTGCAATGCTGATGCTGTATTGCTTAAAATTACTTCGTAAATAAGCCATTATTTGGCGTAAAAAGTAAAGGATAAAAAATTGTTATTGAGGGTTATCCATAAGAGATAGACATATACCATTGCGGACTTTTTTGTAGACCTTTTTAAGGTGTACAATACTGTAGTAAATTGTTTTGATCTATCTCGTAGGGTTCAGCCAGCGTTTGCAATGTAAGCTCAAAAAAAGTGTATATTTACGACATCACATTAGAAATCTCTAAAATTATCAGTGTTTCTCTACTATATTACGCATGTATTATACATATAAACCTTCCTTTTGAATCACTCTATCTTTAAAAAAAAACCGTATCAAAATCCGTTGCGTAGTTTTAAAGATCTAAGCATACATAGGGACAGACAGACAGCGGGAAGCGACTTTGTTTTATACTATGATGTAGCTTAGATAGGTAGCTTATTTTGAACTGTGGACTTTTTACTCCTATAGATATTTTTACACGTGTACATTACACACACAGTAACTTTGTTAACTTCTTTGTTTATTTGAAAATATACTATACTATATTACACAATACTATGCTTATCACACTAATGTTTGCCCCGGACGGGTAACGAACCCGCGACAGTGTTATTGCCGAGTACCAACCTATACAGAGCTGTCAGATAAATCGTTCTAATAAATGTTTACTGCCGATAAGGGGATTTCGTACAAACTTGTGAAAACATAGTAATGGGAGGGATTGGAGGGATGAGGGATACTAAAGATCTCCTCACATCGAACGCGGCGGGGCTGCTGAATTTTACGTGCAATTCACAATCCGATAACTTCCATCACTTACTTCAATGATACTTTCTGTAAAACGAGGAATTAACAATTATTAAACGAATGATATCAATTGCATATTTAAAGTTGATTCCAGCAGTTAAAGAGGCAATTTTACTTTGTATTAAATAACCCAGTTTTCGGGATTTATGACCAATTACTTCGTAGGCACTTCAATTACCGCATATAAAAATGCACGGATATGCAGAAACCAGCCGTACCTAGTGCTAGTAGTAAGTACTGACTAGTACACATAACTCTCCATATGTGTAAACATATTTAGTGGACAAAGAATTTGTTATAGTATGCACATGTTCTTCATTTTCAGTATGTTTCCTATTATTTCCTCCATTACGGTTTGTTTTACGTAGGTGAATGATCAATACTTGACCCTTGCATAACTTGACTACTAAAAATATTTCGTGGATGGATTAATTAAATATTTGATATATTAAAATGCTAAAATGCTGTGTAGATGATGAGAACATATAAATACTTTGTAGGTACTTTGAGGTTTGATGAGAACATATTATGTGATTATTATATGTATAGATGAGTGAAGCCGCATCATAAGTAAATATGGTTGTAACTGTAATTTATTGGTTTTAATTCTGTAAGTAAATTTAAATTCAATTAGCCGTAAATATTTCATAATCGTTTTGCCTCCATCTCCAAAGAAATTATTATTATCCATATCAGTTTTAGTTAAAACGCATTTATTCACTTGTTATATAGTAGTAACAAGCGAGAAAGAATGGACTTAACATTTTAATATATTCGGGTGCCCAATCCACCCTTCTTAGGCTTTGAAAGTTTTTGTTCTGGAACCGGTTGGTAATTTTCAAGATGTTTTTGTGTGGAACGCTTGTACCTGATTTGATCCCGCGACCCTTAGACTAAAATCTAGACACTACGCTCTGTATAAAGAAAGTGACTTCCTTACTCATTCCAGTTTTGTATTGATTTTTTTCAGTCATTTCAATCCAGAGGGCGCTGATTCAAATGCATACGTGCACAATTGAGTTAGTATTCACTTCATACAATTCTGAACAATGCTGAAAGCCAGTAGACGTTCATGATAAATAATTGAATGATTACGTTACCAAATCATCCCTTGTGTAGCTGAAAGCCCCGAGGGCACAAAGCGCACTATCGCGAGTATATAACGGGCGCTTCGTTGCGCGGGCGCACACTCGCTAGCGCCCGCCCGCGCCGCTCTCTCGCGCACGATCCATTTCCCCCGCCTTTGCCATTTTCCGGCGCTATTCCACGCGAGCAAGGTGCGTTACATTTTATTTTGTGAATTTATAAATTGTTTCAGTGATACCCTTCAATTGTTTTCGTTGTGCTGTGCCTTTGTGTAGTTTGTGCATTTTTGACGAATAAATCTAAAATATTTATTGATTATTTCGTGAAAATACTAATCGTCTTAGGTAAGGCGTAAGTTTAACGAGTAGTACTGACTAAAAATGGGAGGATCGTAAAAGTGGAATTTATTTTCATTTTATATATGAACATATATGTAAAAAATAGATGTTGAACATAATGTATGATGTAGAAAAACTTCAAGAACGGTTGACCGATCACAATGAAAATAGTAGTAAAGCTAAGTGGTTTTTCATGGTTCAAGGTTTTAAAACACTACTATACATTCGCCTAAACAAAAAAAATAAATTTAACTGCTAAACAGAGAAGTATCTAATTCCTTATTACATCTATTAGATTTTAATATTCAATCTGTCTGAAAATTTCATAAGGACTTTCCGAGGCTTACACCCGTATTCTAAGTCGTTACCTCGAAATTTCCTCAACTCGACTCAACCTCACCTCAGTGATTTGATATTCATAGTTGTTATTTTTCTCCTCACCTCAATCAATTTCCTCACTCGAGGTGAGGTGGAGTCGAGGAAGCAACTGTCAAATATAAGGTACGTCGGCATCTACCTTGAACATTCCTCAGGGTGTATTAGGCAAGAAAATAAGCTTATTCCGTGAGTTATAGGCAGCAATGTCTTTCGAAGAGTTTATTGAATATATGTACGACAATCCATATGATTACCCCCCCGTAATTTATGACGTTTTCCAGTCGCACTCATTCGAGTGTACTCCAACCGCACTCATTCGAGGAGCCTCATCATTTCCTCAGTCAAATGATTATGAATACCGTTTCTGAGGACGGTTCGAGGTGCACCTTGAGGTCTCCTCAAATGAGTTAGAGTCGAGGAGTTTTCGAGGTAACGATTTAGAATACGGGTGTTAGTCTTCACTACTCTAATCTGAATGAGGCATGCTGAGAAGTGAATAGTGTAATAACTATTTTATCTATTTTAGCTGCAGATGTTGATATTATACATGTTTTAGCAATGATAAATCAGCAATTTATTTGGAACATAGTGACAGAATACCGACGACTCGTGTCCGGTAACTGAACTGCAGATAAGTGCAGTGCAGATAAACAATGAGCCACAAATCGACACGATATACCTATAGCTACTTATGACCACTTCAAGTCGAGTATTTGTTGTAGATAAAATAATGGGTGTAGAGTCCAAAGTCATAATACAACACTTTAAGTAAGAAGAAGCTAGTGTCCAAGACAATGAGTCAAGTATCTTTCCCAAAAAAAATATTTCGGGCTCATATGTAAAGTCTCGGAATAAATTGTGTGCGGAGATTTACTGCCACAATTCCTATATCTGACGCAAAGTAGTAGTGCAGTTGCATTACTGTGTTGTAAGTTTAAAGGGCGTAGGGCCGGCACTTGAGAAGTTGCATCTTCATGTCTGACAGACTTGTTTTTTTTTTTTTTTTTTTTTTTTTTTTTTATGTAATACATTTACGGAACGAGCCGACGGCCCACCTGGTGTTAAGTGGTAACCTCGGCCCATAACAACCGATGCGACTTGGGTCCTCCCATACAAGGTATGACAAGACCCAAGTCGCATCGTATGCGCCCGTAAATGTGAGACGTGAAGGTGGAATGTCTCATGTGCCTGTAATTTCACCGGCAACCACACCTTTCAAACCGGAACACAGTAACGCGAATGCGTTACAGCTTGGCGGCAGAAAAGGGCATGGTGGCAGTACTTCCCCGGACGAACTTGGCGAGAGTTCTACTGCTCTTAATTGTGCAATGCTATGGGACTTTTGAACATATTCCATATGAATAAGGGAATATCTATTTATTTTATCCATATGTTCGTGTTGTTATGGGCATAAATTACCACATAACATCAGGTGGACCATCTGCTTATCCGTTGTTTCACTCAGAATACTAGGTAACAAAAATGTAATCATTTATGATTTATAATAAAACTTCATCTACCTCAACGATCTTATATAAGAAAAATAAATAAATTATATACCATAACAAGATAATAATATGTTTATATAAGTAATCTTATTAATCCGCATACTCGTGTACTTTGACCATAATATTTACTATTAAATAAGTAATCTGGAGTGTTCAAAACAGCTGGTTATATCTGAAGGAATGTAGATACACGTACCTCGTGATAAAACCTATAAATACTTGAACCATTAATGCACTTCATTCGCATAAAAATATACTTATCTAGGAGATATATGTGCTAGTTTTATATTTGTTCTAAACAATTTGTTTATCGATTCTCTCTTGCTCTTTCAGTTAACGGTTTCTGAAACGATTATTGTCGCTTTATATAATTCGATTTCGCATGCAGGTAGTTCAGATCAAATACTGGTCAAGTTTTGCGTACATATTACGAGTATGTACAAAAACACAAATAATGACAAATCTATTTCTTCATTGACAGTCACTTCAAACTTTGGAGTCCACTTGAGATAAATAATAATAATAATAATAATAATAAATTAAAGTGGTCATTTCGCCATTTAGTCCCAAACTAAGCGTAGCTTGTACTACGGGAACCAGATGACTGATAGAATACAATTATACTTTTTTGTAAATACATATTAACAACCACACAAAGAACCAACATCAATGCTCGTCACACAAATGTTTGTCCTGGGTGGTAATCGAAACCGCGACCTACAGCTTAGAAAGCAGAGTTGCTACCAACTCAGCTGTGAGGACAGTCAGATGTTAATTTGCCGGGATATAATGTAGTTGCGTATTGCTGAGATGATATACCTAGTTGGTATAGAGTGGCGAATACATCATGGGTCCCCACAACTGACGCGGAAAATCATTTGATGAACTGACTTACCATCACCGGTGTCACAATAATTGTTTTTTTGTGCAGTATTCTAAGTGATATATAATCATGATCGCCGCACGTGCGCCGGCGCACTCTCATCGTGCCCGGAATTCACAACAAGTCCTCGCTTTGCGGCCAGTGTCAGAGAATACCTGCCAGTAATATCTCACAGATAACCCATAAATACATTGTTTACTTTAGTGTTTAGAACCTGCTGTAGAACGTCGGTTTACACCCAAGAAGGTCACTGCATTTTTTCAAGCTTTAAATTGTTTATGGCAATAGCGATCAAGACATCTTTAGTGTTAATTTTGAGGCCATTGTCATCTTGATTCGGTAGATGATCTGCCGATATTCTCTGTTATAACTCGTTAGTCAATTCTTGACTAGTCCTGCTCTTTATTTAACTCGTAGCATAATAGACACACTACGATTATGTCTTCGTTACGTGGACCACTTTTTTTGTTCTTCCTTAATTTCGATAAATATCCGAAATCAAATATCTATTCCAGCTGTCATTAGTAATCCGTACCAGTATAATAAAAGAACATTTATTTTCAGTTAAGTCTATCTGTTACTATTTTCAATGTTTTAATTCTTATTTAAAACTTTTCATTTGTGTGGTAGAAATAAATGTTACATTCGATATCACTTACTGGATTTCAAGTCTTGTGTTGTTTTTTCTTATACAAACAAAGCAAATGTATCAATTTTATCAACCTTATCAGTTAATTTGGACCTTCGCTCAGTGTTCGCTTTCATCAGTATCATGTTCTCATGGTTATCGTTCAATGTAATATAAATAGGATGTTTACATTATTACAGTTCCTTGGAAGTGCTACAAGGGTCACTCTTCTTGGCAACAGTCACTTATCATACTCGTGTCTATAAAGTGTATTTTGTTTATCCTTATCAGTGGGAAGAATGTCAAATTCAAAGTCAAAAAACTTTATTTCGAATTCATAAAGAAATGGCTTGGAAACGTCAATAATATTCAAAACATAAGGTCACGCGTACTTATCGCTAAGTTTGACGCCTGTTCAAACCCTATCCGACCCTCCATAGTGATGGTGAATATCATTAAGCACCTATAATATAACTTGAATCTCGGGAAATCTCTTTACTTATAACCTCTCATAACGTCTTAGTACTGTTGATACTTAACTAGTATTTAAACCATCAAGTTTGTACCAAATAAGTAGCTTGACGATAGCTTATGCGAAGTAACTAACTTCCTTTGAGATAATTGATATTACACATATTAGGTTTACCAACAGACTATTTAGAAAAATATTACAAACAATTTTGAAGGCGGCACAATAACAGCACACGTGTTTCATACAGATTAACACAGCCAGTGTTCAATTATGAAACCGGCATAATCTAGAGTCCGTGCCGATTTCTAAACAGCAACTATATTGCAGGTGAACTATCACAATGAGTTTGGCCGAGTTCAGACTGGAGCGAAGCTTGGAGCTCTCGCCGGATACGAGAGAGATCGCAGAGAAGGAGCTGCGGGAGACCCCCGAGAGGACGAGGGAAGCCCTGGAGCGGCTCCGGGAACTCCTCAAGGAGAACAAGGACTTGTATTACGGAGAGGACGATGAGCTACTCACTATATTCCTGAGGCCTTGCAAGTGGTACCCCGAAAGCGCGCTTGCACTTGTAAGTATTATTTTTATTAACATTGTTTTTATACATACTCGAAAAATTTATCGCTTCGAATCCTAAAAAGAGCAGTAGAATTCACGCCATGTTTGTCCGGGGATGTACTGCCACCATGCCAAATTCTGCCGCCAAGCAGTAACACGTTCGCGGTATTGTGTTCCGGTTTGAAAGGTGTGGTCGCCGGTGAAATTACAGGCACATGAGACATTCCACCTAGACGTCTCAGAGTCACGGTCGCATACGATGCGACTTGGGTCTTGTACCTACTAGTAGTAGGGGAGGACCCAAGTTGGCCGAGGTTATCACTTGACACCAGGTGGGAAGTCGTTATTTAATTATATTAAAAACACTAGAGATTTAAAATATGCATAGTTTTAGACAGTCATTTTTAGATACCTGTGTAACTGAACCATATTTAATTACTAATGTAACCACAAGGAGTCGTATTCTATAAGTGATGATGACGTAAGTTAAGTGTAGCTTCAGTTGACACTCTAGGTAGACTAATCAGTACTTAATATGGATAGGTACAGTCAGCGACAGAAGACAATAAATAAAAATAAAATTCCATAAGTTTGTGTATTTTATGTAACTATAAAATCTTGTACATACCATACTTTATGCAAATAAATGATTCTGATTCTGAACCCGCTAACACCTAATGCAAAGTAGCTGATCAGACGATGAGCACCATAATAATACAAATTTAAGTGAAATTGTGACTGTACCACCAGGTAATTCATGACCTACTGAATTTAAATTAAAATTACATTGTTCATTGTTAATATTCAAATGCAAGTACATAATGTAATTTTAGGGCCTTAAGCATACAATTATTAACTTTCAATTACATAAAGAAATAAAGTAGTATTTACTATGAGATCTTTTTAAATGAACTACTAAGACTCATACACTGAAGTACTATTACTAGTATACCTAGTACTACTCATTTTTTTTTGTATATTGCATATTCAGCCCAAGAGTGACTTAGTTTCTATACATCTGCTCAACGCTATGTCTCGAGATATTGTATGGATTGATTACAGCTAGTAGAAACAATAAAATTTATACCAAGTTCGTACGGGGAATTACAGCCACCATATATGGGTATGGAAATGGGGTTCTGCCGCCAAGCAGTAATGCAGTCTAATTACTGTGTTCCAATTTGAAGGGCTGCCGTTGACATTATAGGCGCTTGAAATATTTCACCTTCATGTCTCAGAGTTACAGACGCCAATGATGCCACTCAGGTCTTATTGTAATATATAATGTGTAATAAATAAGTGGTTTAAAGCCAAGTAAGAGGACCCAAGTCGTATTGTTTGGTACAGGTTACCGCTTAACACTACTGGGTCATTTTCCGTTCTGTAACTATTTCACATTAAAAGCTTGTTGAATATATATACGCCAAGCCAAACGATTCCAAACGTAAAACATAAGTCTACTTGACTCTCTTGACTGGCCTCACAGCTCAGTTGGTAGTATCTCTGCCTTATGAGCTGTAGGTCATGGGTTCGATTCCCACCCAGAACAAACAGTTGTGTGACGAGTATTGCTGTTTGGTTCTGTGTCTGGGTGTTAATGTGTATGTATTTACAAAAAAGTATATATGTATTCTATCAGTTTTCTGGTTCCCATAGTACAAGCTACGCTTAGTTTGGGTGCTAGAAGGCCATGTGTGAAATGTATATTTATAAAAAAAAAGTCAACTACTAAAAATAGCATCACTGCCAATGAATTTTAAAATATGGATCGCAATTGTATTTTCAAACGTTGGACAACTAATGTAGGCCATACACGCTACGGTCTACCGGAGAGGTAATCTGTGCAGGTATGCCTGCGCAGGTAGACCGGAATGTGTGTGGGAATAGACCTGTGCAGGTTTTTGAACCTGCGCAGGCGACCGGCGCAAGATCGAAAATCGATTCTTTCGAGTGACACCGTACGGTGTACCTGTGCGTGTGTGCGTGTACTCCGGTAGCCTGCGCAGGTCGCGTCAGTTGTTTTCTAGTGTTTCTGTCGGACGGTTGTCTCATCGCTCGCATCGTATTGCCAGAAAATGGCGCCACCAGATTCAACTAAAAAAATCCTTGAAGATTTTATCGAAATGTATAGAAGTAATCCATGTCTTTGGCAAATTAAAAACAAAGATTACCATAATCGAGACAAAAAAGAAGCTGCTTATAAATTACTAACAGAAAAATTGAGAGAAATTGAGCCAGATGCGAACAAAGATGTAGTTGTGAAAAAGATCAATAACTTAAGAAGCAATGTTAGGAAAGAAAAGAAGAAATATGAGCAATCTTTAAAGTCTGGGGCATCTGCTGATGATGTGTACCGTATTAAACTGTGGTACTACGATTTGTTCAATTTCATTCATGATCAATGCACTCCAAGGGAATCTTCATCCAACTTAGATAGTGATGACGAAAATAGTTGTGAGGTAAGTAAAGTATTTCATACTTTGTAGTATAATTTTTATTAAGTTCAATACATGTAACACATAATTATTTTGTATTTACAGTCATTCTAAATTTCACTAAAGCTTATAATATAACTAATAGTGATGTTCCGGATATCCGTATCATCGAAAATAAAGATCCGTATCCGCGTATTTACATTTTTAACGATCCTGTACATCACTAATAACTATGTATTTAGAACTACCTACTCTGCCCGTTCAGCCTTATTTTTTAATTTACATGATCATTTTGCCATGGAACCCTTCCCTCCTGATTGAAATAATTCATAAAATTGTTTCGGACTAACTTCGCGTTGTTCAAAGTATTTCCTGGGTTTCTTCTTTCCAAGTTTTCCATGGTACTATTTTGTGTATTGTATCCTTCAGAAATTATAGTCCCGTTTTCAGAGTTTTCTCGATAAAAAGATTTTTGAGGTGCATATGACTTTTTTGAGTGTTCAATTAAAAAGTTATGTAATACACAAGATGCTTTCACTACTTTATCGATATTTTCGGGTTCTAAATTTATATGAGTATAAAATATGCGAAATCGTGATGCCATTATCCCGAAAGCGTTTTCAACAGTCCGCCTCGCGCGAGATAATCTGTAATTCAGGATTTTTCTTTCTTGCGATGTTAAATCTGCCTGCCGAAATGGTTTTATCATATCGGGGCGTAATGGGAACGCGTCATCTGCCACAAATACATATGGTAAATTTCGGTTACTTCCTGTTAACAATTCACTGCTTGGAATACGTAAATCACTATTTTCTAATTTTTCAAAAAATTTAGTGTTTTGTAAAACCCCTCCATCGGATATTCTGCCATTCATGCCAATGTCTATATACATAAATTGGTATTTTGCATTAACAATTGCCATAAGAACTACGCTATGTTGCCCTTTATAATTATAAAAATACGATCCACTATTAGCCGGTGGAACAATCGCTATGTGCTTTCCATCTATTGCACCAAGACAATGAGGAAAGTTCCATCGATCTTCATACATCTTTGCTATTGCCTTCCACTCTTCTTCAGATGTAGGAAACTGTAATATAAAAATAACAGATTTATCATTTATACAATAAGTAGTTATTTTTGATGTGAAATATCTATAGCGGCAGGACATAAAAATATATCATTATAATTGCCTGGAAGAGATCGCTTTTAGCGATAAGGCCGCCCATTGTGCCATATTCTAGTTTTTATTATTTTTTGTTTGTATGTGTGTTAGTGTTAAGTTCATATGGTACAATAAAGAATTTATCTAATCTAATCTATCATTATTATTTTATGTTATTAATATAATATGTAATTATTTATGTTTTTAGAAAGACAACACTGAAGACTCTTCAAATGCCGCTGAAGAATATTCATCCAACAGCGTATCTACCGACAACGAGGCTCAATCAACATCGTCAAATAATAATTCATCTCGCCCACCAAAACCTTGTAAAACAAAAAGAAAAGATGAAAGCTTAGCAAATGAAGTATTGGAATCGGTACGAGATCACTTTAAGCGTCCTCGCCCAATTGTAACAGAAGATAGGTGCGATATTATTGGCAAAAATGTGGCAATGAAACTGAGGGCTTTAGATGCGAAACAAATAATAGTCGCAGAAAAACTTATAAATGATTTACTTTTTGAAGCAGAAATAGGAAACCTCACTCCCGAGCATGCCTATATTAACATGAGAGATATTTTGAAACAAAATCAACGAAGCTATGTTCCTGCTCAGCAATATCGACAACATGCATATCAGTCCTCTCCTAATTCCAATAGGGCATATACCCCTGTAAGTTTTGTTTCTTCCGGAAGTCCTAGCCCACCCTGCCTTCCATTTCCCACTAGTCAAAATTCAGAGTATATTTCTCAATCATTTCATACTAGCCATCTACTCAACAGTTCCCAAGGCAATCCCTACTCGCCACAAATACGAACACCTACAATTTCAGGAAATCAGCCCAATGAAACAGAGGTAGTTTTATCGATTCCAGATTCGGCAGTGACATTCCTTAATAATTTCAATGTTGATAATGAATAATTTGTACGCGAAAGTTTTGTACTTTAATGATTAAAATTAAAATCGTATTTTTTTAAATAAATATTATCTGTTGTTTTAATGACTTACCTTCAAATAATCTCTTCTAAGTACTTTATACAAAGCCTCACATGTTTCAGGAATAATTTTTCCAAGTGCCTGAGGCGAAATAATTGTTGAAAATTTTAGGTCCTCATAACTTCTGCCAGTTGCGAGAAATCTCAATGTAACTGATAATCTTTCGTGCGCAGAAATACTATTTCTCATAACTGTGTCTTCTTTTTTTATCATAGGAGTAACCATTTCAAGTAATTTAAGGTATGTTTTCTCGTCCATTCGAAGATAGTTTTTAAAATCTTCTGGTTCAAATTTCAATTCATTTAATAAATTAACATGACTATATGTTTTCCTTTTCAATAACCAGTGCTTACACCACATTCTTCGCTTGTTTTTCGTATCATTTTCCTTCAAAATTAAAGCAAGACCTAGCAACGCCAGCGCGTCATCGTCCATATTCGATGCCATCGCAAAGAGAACTGAAGACCGCTCCGATACACCGGAACGTCCCCACACACGCTACCATTGTTCGGTTGACCTGCGCAGGCATATCTGCACAGATTACCTCTCCGGTAGACCGTAGCGTGTATGGCCTACATAAGTCATACTTGTTACAGCCTACTTACTTTACGCAACGCACGGTCGTCGTTTAGGCAACAATTCTATTAGGAACACTTGACGACTTTAACAGCTACTTAACCGTCCTAGACCTCGACTATTATAACAGGTTAGATGGTAAAACAATGATATTTGTTCTGATGGTATCAACTTAATTATTCACTCATTTCTTTTTCCAATGTAAAAATGAACCTATACTGACCACGTGCTAAATTCTAGAACTGTCAAACAAAAACAAAATTGAGTTATGCTTTCGTCGTATTTTTATCGTGTACCATAATATTTACTATAAAATATGTAATCTTGGAGTGTTCAAAACACCTAATTATATCTGCAGGATAGTATTACACTTTGTGATAAGCTATAAATAAAAGAACCAAATAACCAATTAATGTGCGACATGAAATAATAAAAATAACTAAATTTATAAAAAAAATAATTAATTTAAATTTTTTAATCTGCAATTATATAAGTTGCGACAAAATCCAATATATCAACATCTATCGTTTAGTCTTAATTGGAACTGCATTAAATCTAGTCTTATGGCTAGTTGAATCTCATAAAATACTTTTAACGCCCATCAGACATAACTTTGTCATGAGAAATCGCTTGCAAAGCTTGTAGAGATGCGATTACTGAGAATGTAGTGTCATATCACATGAATGGACAGACACCGAAGTATCATCATACGAAACTGATAATTGTATCCCGACTTCAGTTACAAACATAACAATTCACCCTGTCACCGAGTGAGATAACTCGACCGGCGATGTCAAAGGTCATCTCTTATCTCGCCGGGTGATAACAGCCGCTCGCACGTATCCAAAGCTCCAGCTATCGGTGTTGTGCCCGAAGGAAATAATTAGAATGGAGTTGAGGTCGGAAGATAAACTGGGATGGTTCCAAATGATAAGAGGAGGAAAGTTTTGCTGAATAGTATTTAACTTAAATAAATAAATATTGGTGGACATTTGACACAGTTCCACTTAGCCCCATATTAAGCATAGCTTCTACTTTGGATACCAGACAATTGATAAAATACTTATATACTTTTTTCTGTAAATACAATACAATACAATAAATAACTATTTATTGTGAACCACAATACAAAAGAATACTTATTACAAAAACATTTTTGAGTACACTAAATGTGGTATGACAATGGGCGGTCTTATTTCAATGACCAATCTCTTCCAGACAACCTTTGGATGGACCGGAATTATGGGTACGATATAGACGGTGGTGTAAATACATACATATAACACATATTACACCCAGAAAGAAAAAAATATCTGTAATCGTCTCACAAATGTTTGTCTCGGGTTGGAATCGAACCCACGGTCTGCGGCGCGGAGTTATTATTTTAAAAATATATATTTCGGAAAGAAGTTAGTTATATGCTTATGCATTCTCATAAGCCACATTAGCAAGTAAACAGTTCTTGTTTGTAGGTTAAGAGTTTGTTTACGAATGCAAATGCTGCCTATGCCTATGGATATTATACCATAACTTCAATCAACAACCACAGATCAATGCCAACTACTGATTAAATCAGTTTTAATCGCACTTAGTATTACAATACGTACTAAGTTTATAAATGTTTAATTGACTCGGAAAACTGTAAACATGGCTGTCTCTGAATCATTTTATACATTTCGTGAATAATAATTGAACAGAATGAAAAAAATTTAATGTTTTGTCGTTGTAAATCTCATTAGCAGTTGTAAATTCATATATTTTGAATGAGATGACATTGGCATAATATGAAATTTTGAGTTATTTTTTTTAGTAATTTCTAACATATAAGATAACGGGAGTTTACTAGTGTATTTATTTGTAATTTTAGGTAATAAATCATGTTTATCTATGTAATGTAGATCAGAATAATGCACATGATGTAACAAGATTAGTTTCGTTTCTGTCCTATGTAGTATTGCATGACATGCATGGAATGCTCTGCGATCTGTTGAACACATTCCGTTTCATTTATATTTGCACTTAAGCACCACGTGGAATACTTGTAGACGAAACCGGTACCCGTTTTAATGCCGGTGAAAACAGTCTTTCAAGGTAATGTATCGCATTTACAATATAATTCGCTATTACTCATCATTTGATTACTTAAATGTTTTTCGCTATTTGGTACTGATACAATATTGGTAGGGAAGGGTTTTAACTGGGTAGTTTCGAAAACTCGATATAAAATGTTCAGTATAAATTTGACTATTTGGTAATTGAGTGTTGCTACTCCTTTGTAGTGTTTAAAGGCTTTAATAGAACTTTTTGCATTCTTGACGGATGTGATTAAGGTCTATGGTTAGTTTTTAAACCTATTAACTGATTATGATTAGGAAAAATCTTTTTTTTCAAAGGGTCAGACTCTGGATTTTCATTGCCCATGTCGTTGAAGTAGAACCAGGTCTGGACTAATAAATTTAATAATAGTAATAATATTTAAATTCAAGAAAGACTGTTACTTTAAACGCCTCCAACAAGTGCGTCAATAATAATACTTACCGAGTGTCAATAAACCTATTAACTCTTTAATTTTTAAAGTGGAAGGGTTTTCATGTAGCATCATTTGTCGAAGGCTGTCAATCTCTGTTTATAATTGTCAATGTCGTTGAAGTAAAACCCTTATGTACGATAAGTAATATTTTCATCGTTTTATTCTTCTTACTTAAAACGCCTTCAACAGATGCAACAAATTTTTTTATTTAAAGCGTTTTACAGTAATTACTGATTAATTAATTATCAGATAGTTTTTCGAAGTAGGTATATCTGCGCAAGTAGTATATCTGCACTCGCACAGAATTATTTAGGTATCTCCATAGATAATATTAATACAATGTAAATAAATAATATGTTAATAATAAACAATACGTTGATCGATGCTGTCCACATTTGACACATGTTTCATTGGATTGTGAAATATTTCGATAGTTAATTAGTACATCATACACTGCATCTGGAGGACGATTGGTACATCTGTGTTGGCACTACCAACTTTAGCCGTGAACTTCTTGAACTTACGCATTTACCACACACAGGGTAATAAGGTTTAGCCGTCTTTTTTAACTTGTCTATGGTTCGGAATATCAAGAAACGGTGCAATTTTCCCACAAGTCAAACTTTGTCAGTACCTTTAAATATGATATAATAACGGATGGTATGTAATTAGTAGGTAATAGGTAAGTATAAGGCTACAAATAAGGCATTAGTAATATTTTACTATAAACAAAGTTGTCTTGAATAGTCACATTTAGGAACAAAGACTAATTAATTTGTAAATGATGTCACCTTGTATATGGATTACGATACCTGCGTGTTGTACACTACGTGTTGTCCAAAGGGCGCGTTCATGATTTGGTTCGACTCGATAATTTCACAATGTGAATCATTAGTCGTAAACACTGATGTTTTATTAAGGCTAGCAGATAATCTAATTCATGAAAAACAATATGGTTGCCTGATTGTTATTGTGGATCAATCAATTACGTCGTATTTTTTTATTTGCATACCCATTTACGTGTTTGGGCTTGGAATTCACAATGAGACATTGAATCATTTCTATGATTTTTTTTAATTTTTTTTTAATTACATATTTCTTCTGTTTAATAATACGTACAAATAACAGTATAATCATTCTTAATGATAGAAAAATTACAAGAAAAGCAATTATGCAAAAAGAAAAATAATAAGACGGGAGCTATCTCTCAGTTATATAAACTCTGATATTGAACACTAGCGTTTGTACATATACCTAGTATACTAGTTCAAAAATAACTTAGCAACCATTACTAGTAAACTACCTATACCTAAAGTGTATAAACTTATATAGTCTAGGAGACCGTGGTGGCCCAGTGGTACTAACCCTGAGTTTCAATCCGGAGGTCGCTTTTTCAAATGCCGACTTACACCACATTGCTTCAAAAATGTATGTGCGTTATACCAAGTTCTCAAAACGGTGAAGGAAAACATCGTGAGGAATCCAGCAAGTCCTAAATATTTATTACTATTATATTAAATATCATGCATGTTTCATTATAACTTTATTCGTTTTGAAGTAAAGAGTTATGTTGTCAACATAATATACTGATCTTAGTATTTTAAAATAAAAAACCGAAATATATATATTCAATCACGGCCATTGATAAAGATATGACATTAATTTTGACTTGGTTCATTGTCGATTTCAATGTTTATAAATCCGTATCAACTCACACACTATCGCTGTTTCCATATTCGGTCGCTTACCCAATTCTGGAGTTCAAAAGTCCTGTCAATATGCGATGTCTCCACGAGAGTTTCGCAATGTATTCTCTTGTCTGTATCACAAGCATTTATTTATTTATCTTAGCTGTTTATGCTTTTACTAATGTTAGCCCTGTACTGTGTTATGATCATCTGTAATGCCAGCTAGGTTCACTTCACCTCTGGGGTCAGTGCGTGAATAAGGACGGTTTATTTCATCTCCTTATCGCTGCTGCGACCCGGATCTCCATGGTTTATATGCATTCCGTCCGTGATAAGCTGTTGTTAATTGTTTTCAGTTTGCTGTGTGTGGAAAACTTCGATGTTTCGTAATTGTTTGGCAAACAGTAATTAGCTTTAGCATAATGATATTATAATGATTGTTTTGGTTTCACGAGTTATAATCGCACCCCAGAAAGACTTTTACGATGGTGCTGTTACTGGCTTTGAACTGAAACCCTGGGTTGGTAAATGTCACTTGACTATCTTATATTTGGGAAAGGCCTTTAGACGTTTTTTTCCTCCAGATTATTACTTATTTTGTATTGCGCATGCGCACATGTTTGTTTCAGTTTGTTACTTTAGATACCATTTCATTGGCATCCGATTAATATCCGAATCATAAAAATATTTCATAATATTCCTATGCCAATCTTATTTTCGTTATCTGCATGGATTTGGTGACGTTATTGTCAGTAATGAAGTAAATATATGTATGCAATAAATAACTTATTATCTGCAAGTGATTACAGTTGACCATGGTTCCGCTGATAACTAAGTTAAGGATAAACTTTTAGAGATAATAATATTGTCTCTAGTCACCTATCAGCTGTAAAGAAAGTTGAATAGATCACTCATGTATAAAACAGTGAAACTTCTAGCTAATTAATAAAACAAATGGCTGAAACCAATGCTCTATTAATTTTTTTACACGTTCAAGTACCCTTTTATATGGTGGTAAATGATTAGAAAACGGTTAGAAAACCACGCCGCGCTGTGTCGCTTTTAGTCTCAACTCTCTACAGAGCAGTTTTAGAAGCAGTAGAACTTATGCCAAGTACGTCCGGGAAGTACTGCCACCGTACCCATTTCTACGCCAAGCAGTAATGGATTCACGTTACTGTGTTCCGGTTTAAAAGCAATGGCTGCCGGTGAAATTACAGACACTTGAAAAATTCCATATTCGTGTCTCAGAGTTACGGGCGCATACTATGCGACTTGGGTCTTGTTCTACCTAAGTAGGGGGGAACCAAGTTGTATTGCTCGTAACCTCTGCCCACAACACTTAACACCAGGAATAAGTTAGAATCTTTCAAAGAACTTAGAAGCGGAGTTGAGGCTTCAAGACGTGTTGAAGGTAAACCAGTGGCTCATACAAAAATGGTTGCTCTTCTTAACAGCATACCTATTAAGTGATAGCTTGAAACGATCACTTGTCCAAGTGCGGTGACCGTTATATTATAATTATCATGGCGTTACAGTAGGTACGTGCCCGCCGCGGTATTCGCAATCGTAGCCCTGCATTAGTCCGCTTGAGCAACAATTTGCTACTTGCTTACAACATTATAATTAAATCTTGCAGCTAAGATACATCAATCAGCGACCGTAACCGTAATCTTTTAGTTATTATGTTTGTCGATTTGCGAAATACGGGGGTCATTTGCCTCATTTATTTCAGTGCTGTATTATTTTAATGACGGTCAATATTTTTGTAGCTGGACTAGACTGTGATCGATAAATAGATACTGTTTTGCAATCGACCATCGTCCTCTCGTAGCAAAGAGGTCATTCCAGTCTACCTCAGCCAAAATCTAGGGTAATCATATTCCGCCGGCCTACGGAAACAATGCATAGCGTATAGCGTATACTAAGATGACCATTAGTTCAAATAATACGATTTTTTATAAAACCTTTTCACTCTTTTGTACAAGCTTTGAGGTAGAATTTCCAAAATTCATTTTATATCCCTACACCATCGCATGAATATTTCATGCTTCGAAGACTGTCCATTTAGGCATTAGTGCATTGAATTATAGTTAAAGTCAAAGTTATAAGAGGTTTATTTATTTAATCAAAAAATAAAATAAAATAAAAAGAATATCAGATCACAATAGATTGATCTTGATTGAACTGATGCCAGATTAAAGTCAAATTGAATGGTCATTTATTTGTAAGAGAGAGGAAACTACCGCGTGGAAGAACAAAACATTTGACGCAATAGTTTGGTGTAGATATTACAAAACTTTTTATTCCAACAGTTGGTCGAACTGCCATATCTTCATAGAGCATTTTATAACCCCGAACATTTTCTGTTTACTGACAAAATCATTTATTTAACAAATTCTCTGTGTCTACTGAAATTACCGTGAAAAGCAGCATGTAGTGTTGAAGTTTCGTTAATGACAGAAACGAGCAAACTACATCATTTTAAATTAAATCAGCTGAATGACGGTGATATTCGTAACCTTTTTTTTTGCCTATGCTATTATATTATTATAATAGCGTGATTATCTAACCTCGCCACATTGAGAAACGATTTTGTGCAACACGTTGTCTTGTGATGTAAAAGATCTGACACCCACTCCTACAGTAATACGTGGTTTGTTTTACCTATTTAAAGCCCAGACTAATGAGTTTTGCTTCCGAATCTGCTCAGGCAGTTGTCCCTTAAGTGTTTAATTAGTTAAGAATTTACAGATATCCGTTTAGCCCCCTACAGCGCTAAAAATCCCTTTATTACGGGTTACAGGGGAATGGCACAAAAAAAATGCTTTTCACATAATCACATTTTTTAAATGCGTTGAGAGACTAGGCCTTGTTTTTTTAGATTTAATAATAATAATAATATATTATTGGGAACAAAGAAAAAAACACATTACAAATAGTAACACGATGGTAACTGCAATAGTTATTACATTTATTCCCAGTGTAGTTTTGAACTTTTTCAAAAGTAAATATTTCCAAACGATGCAGCTCGTGTCGAATTGTACATTTTACACGGTGCATATAACGTTGATGGAGGTGTGTGCCCGCTTGTGCAAATTAAGCAATCACTACACACAGAATAGACAGAAGTGTCTTTAACCCATCCATCAGTGTGTTACGTTGTTTGAATAGTTATCGGATTGATAGTACAGACTAACGAGAAATAGCAAGTTAACTCTATTTTATTAGCAATTGCTGGATGGGTACAAATCTTTCTTTTATCTTTAACCGTAAAAATCAGATTAAAAAAAGTTTCATTGCTCATTTCCCCACCTTATTTAAATATTATTTGCGCTTTGAGTTAGGAATCAGGAATAGCGTAATTTTGTGAGTTGTGAGTAGGCTTCGTTGCATCGCAGTTTCGGTTTCATGAACTTATACTACATATTTTTGCGTCGTCTGTGTCTCCCATTTTTGTTGCTGTGGACACAAGCTTAACGTTACCATCACCAACTAATGCCAGCAAATTATACAATTACTAACTTAAAAAAATATTGCTTGGCCTCAACCTACTCGTACACTTGATAAATAATGAGATTATTACTTATATGACCCATAATAAGTAGATTATTTGTAAGAATGATCCGTATCTCATTATCGCCAACAACAGAGTCGATTTTCTTTACCACATCCTTACATTTGTCATATCACATTTGTCACCGTACCCACGTGAATAAGGACAGACAAGATAAGAAATATACTACTCTATAGTTACAGAATGTAGAGCCACAATCGGCTACATAGTCGCTTAAAATCTTATGATATGTAGTCAAGGGCAACCATGTCAGTAGTAAAAAAAATTGACAGTTCCGATGCGTGACTAGAGTACAATTTTGTTTTTAAAAACAACGATTTTTGTTAACGTTCGATTTTACTACCCGTTAAATATTTGTACTTGGGGCGTAGTCCCTAAATGAAACCGTTTCTTAAGAAACTCCAATAAACTCCAAAAATATGTACCCGTCACAGAAATGCTACTTGAATTGTATGGATTGTGTCAGGTGTCCTAGTTAAACTGTGGCTATAACACTTTATCCACAACTTGACCTTCTGTAGTAGCCTGCTCAATAAATTGTACACCGGTAGTTTTCATCATTGCATCGTAATTTGCCCATTATCGAAAGTAGCGAGGAAATGGATACATTGTTTGCTCGAATAATGTAAACTTGGGTATTATCATAACAAGATGGTTATATGTTATACTAACCGAGAGAGTTTTCAAATGGCAATACAAAGATACGTTTATATTTCTTCAATATTTTCATCAGTCGGACTTTTTTATACTGGACACGAGATTAACACACCTATTCAATTTTTTTTTGTTGACTTGACTTTTCTTATTGAGTATGACAACCATCTTAGTTTCGTCTGCTTTATTTCTACCTCGCCTATAGTTGAATAGGTCAAGTCAGTGAACTGACCCCTCTGATTATATATTCTTGTCATTGACTTGGCTTGTGTCCGGCTGCCTACTGATAATAACGTTAACTTTGTCATCATTATAATAATAATAATAATAAGCCTGTTATGTCCCATAATACTAAAATATACATAATCATTGCTAAATAATACTAAGTTAAATTGACATGTCCTAGATAAAATGTATTCTAAATTATTTTTAATTGATATTTTGGGTTGTCCATTTTTGTACAAAGGCCTCATCATTAGTAGCCTGGAATCGAGTGTTAAACTTTGAAAAGAGTCAATGTTAACGTACATTATTATCGGAGCTGGTGACAGTTATCATTTTCGCATGATTAAAATGTAAATCGCATTATATCTGCTCGATAAGCAACTGTCAAGTGTAATTACATCATTACTATCTTCGCACGCGCAAAAATAGCTTGATTAACCAAACTAGTGATTGATATATTTTTTCCTGCAACACAGTGTTAAACTAACGCAGGAGACGGTGCTCACAAACAAATGTACACAATTTTTTTAAATAAATGATTTGTATTTGTATATTATTATCTACCTTGACTCAACTTATCCACAAACGAAAAAAGCAACCACCTCTTTTAGAGGTTTCATCCCCATGAAGTAACACAATGGTTGAACAAGTGTCAAACAGCGATTTTGAATGTCACGTTTCCAAGAAAATGACTTTGATTGCACCAAGTGTGCTGTCATTGTATAAATGGCGTTTTTCTCTGAATGTTTTCCATCAAACTTGTTTAATTATTGACTGGGGAAAATGATTGGTTATGATTACTGTGGAAAGCCAACCGTCTCAGACTGATAAGAGATTATGCGTAAACAGCAAGGAACTTGTTCGGGCTCCTTTCTCCGTAATGATATAGGGAAATTAACTTAATAGGCCTCTCTAGTGTTTGAAAGTTAACTGCTCATTATAATAAATATATTACTAAAATATATTTACAACTTAAAACTGTTACTAAATATAAATTAATGGTTAAAAACAAAGTCCGTCTTCAAAGCGCTATTTTAGCGATTGATATAGTTTCTTCTATCCAATACTTTTAAAATGTCCATAAATTCAGAAATATTAAAAGACAATCGTTGTCAGAAATCATCGGCATAGCCTTTTATTTTGTATGAAGATTCCTTTTCAAATCATCACTTCCTGTTAGGAGGAATGTAGAAATCTGTATGGTATTAAAAAATATTGAAGAATATGACTAAAAATAACGCATGTTTTAACAGATGCGCCGCGCGGCGGAGTTCAAACGCGAGAATGCTTCTCTCCTCGACGGACTGTTGCCGGAACACGAACAGGAAGCCTTCTTACAACACAAAGTCGCCAACGTCATGAAGGGTCGCGACCACAAGGGAAGAAGAGTCCTCATTGTTAATGTTGGTGGTAAGTTTGAAGAGCTATTGCATACACAGCTTACGATCCTGAAAAATGCACTTTCGGATGTCCGAACAAAGTTACAATGTGCCAACGCTTTTCGACTGGTTTTATAGCTCAGTTGGTAGTAACGCTGCCTTCTGCACTGTAGGTCGTTGGTTCGATTCCCACTCAGGACAAACATCTGTGACACGAATATAGATCCTTGTTCTGTGTCTGGGTGTTAATATGTATAATATGTATTTATTTACAAAAAAAGTATTTAAGTATTATATCAGTTGTCTGGTTCCCATGATACAAGATATGATTAGCTTCGGGGCTACTACTATAACTATAACTGATTATTCAGTTTTTAGCCTAGATCATACGATACTTATCTGCAATCAAGCAACGTTCGTAATAATATATATTTTATTTTTAAGTCATGCAGAATACGTAGACATGACCTAATGTCAATAATTTTGTCAATATTGAAACCACGTCACTATTTCATAATTTTTCAGATGTATGTGCATAATTTGGTTGTCTGTGAGCTATTCTCGAAACTGTGCTGATTAAGAGGTTGCCCTAGAAAACGTATCTAAACACAGACTATTAAGATATTCAAATACAAATGAAATTAATATGTCGGATATTTTTCTCTCTCTTTTTTCGGACATTGCAATTATACTTTTTGACTACCTTTACTTAAAAGTATAATACGGTAACGAAGGTTGAAATTGACGTTGGGTTGGTTGACAACTGCCCTAGAATTTGATGTGTCGCAGGTGGCATAAGTACAAGGCAGATGCACAACGTAAGTCACGAGGACAAATATTCACCGGTTGAGAGCCGTCTGCTCTCACCAAAAGCCTGTGTAAACGCTGTCAAGGCCATCTGCGGCCAACAGCTACACAGTCCATTCATGAAAAATAGGATGAACTTTGCGCTCATCACACGAATTGTTCTGTCTTAAACTTTAATAACTTGACTATGGAAACGTCAGGTCAAAATCGTCAGGTCAAAACGTCAAAATCAGGATTCATAGTATTGATGGATAATTGTTGAATTGTCTTTCCAAGGAACATGGGACCCGAGCAAGGTGACCGCTGACCAGCTGTTCAGGCTGTTCTACCTGATCCACATCGCTGCGACCCTGGAGCCCGAGTCCCAGGTCAAAGGCACCGTAGTCTTGATGGACTTCCACAACATGGGATGGAAACAGGTAGGTTTATATGGGTGCTAAGTTTTTTAACTAGGATTTTCAAAGGATCCACATCTGAACGAGTGGGGACGACCTACTTGACCATACACTGTGTGCTACTGTGAAAAATGGGTGTGTGATATGAAAGCATGCCTAAGATTTTTACGATATTATCATAACATTTATAAAAAAAAAAGACGTGTGGCACTCGGAGACTGCCGCGGTAAAGCTATTGCGCGTGATATTTCAAAAAGTCATTAAAAGTTCTGGTATTTATCGATAGATGGAAAAACTAAAAAGTATCACCGCTGTGCCGGTCGGAGTAGGGGTGTTAGGTTTTTTCGTTACGGAATTTCTGGATTCGGTCTCCACGCTCAAGGCCCGCGATAGAAGCTATGCAATAGCTTAAAAAAATACGGTGGGCATTTCACAGGCTATTGAGCCCCAAACTACTTGATGTTATACTATGGGAACAAGACAACTGATATAATTACTTGTATATATATATTTTTTTAAATACATATATATGATACATATTAACACCCGGACACAGACCAGATAGATGAACATCTATGTTCATCAAAAGTTTGTCCTGGGTGGGAATCGAACCCACTACCTTACAGGTCAGAAGGCAGGGTTGCTACCAAAGCCGTGAGGCCTGTCACAGTTGAAGAGCAACAGAGAGAAGCGTCAAACCTAACCTTACGCAAATTAATAAATATTTTTTTATAAAATGCATTGCATCATATATATTTATTTTTTCATTCTGCCTGAAAATAGACTATTAGGTAAATCAGTTGATAAGCAATCTCTTAAGGAATTTAGCTGGCTGAAACTCTGATACTGTCTGTATTAACTTATTTGACATCTGTAGTTAATGTGTAAATTGAAATTCGCAATCGTCAATACTACGCACTGACAGCGTTTATTTTTGCTGATTTGTGATCGTTCTTGATTAGGAATAAGTAGGTTATTTGACTATTCACGTTGCAATTACAAAATCAACTATGAAATTTATGAAGGTTGGATTTTGTATCCGACATGATTTAATAATGACTTTGGCCGTCTTCGGAATAAATATTAACAAAAATGAAAAAAAAGATGTATCAGAAAATGTTGTCTTATAAATATAATTAATGAGAATGAAAACAGGAAATTATTAAGGATCACATATGCATTTTATAACTTGATTATACCAGGTAAGATGCAGAAAATTCTTTGTGATATTTATTATTGTAAATTATATTACATTATATATAAATTATATTATACATAAACAAATGTAAATCATTGTCTCAATTTAATTATTTTGGTACGTTACTTTGCTGCATATTAATGAATTTACTTGAATTTAAATTCGCTTTGTTTTGGTAGTAAGTATACGTACACAACTAAGGTATCTACTAAAAAGTGTAGAAACGAATTCAATCACAAGCTATACACTTATCTTTTTTGTACAAAAACCAACATATTGATTTGATCTCTGTGAGATAATAATACTGATAACGTTTATGAATCTGTTATCACTTATGTTGCGTTCATTCAGCATCAGAAATAGGGGAACTAGGAACAAAACCTTTTAAAAGTGAGCAAGGAGAAGTAATATGATAATATCTTATTGTTTCAGTTGTGGACAGGGCCCATAACTTAATTATTAACTCAATTGTCAGGTGTGCAATCTGCTCATTCCGTTACTTATACAAGTTCTACTGCCTGAAATGAGTGACACATAGTTTGGCCTCCGAGCTTCCCTCCGAGTTTCCCCTCCACTTACCCAAGTGGACATTATAATTCACTCAAGTGTACAGAGGTTATAATTATAAGGTACAACAATCCCTAGTGTAATAAAACTAAACTGTACAACAAAAACAAATTACACAACAAAGAGTACAACATATGTATATTATAAATATGTTTTAGCGTGTCCACTCTTGCATTGTTAGGTACTTTATCTTTGTTTAACTACATTGTTTCGAAACGTATAATAAATATGATTATCTGAGAATACTTTATTCAGGGACTTTTGGATAAATGTTAGCTACACTGTGTTGCAATGCGATTAGAGTACATAACTAACTATGAGATTAACCTTTACCAATAAGGGACACTCTAACTAAAAGATGTAAAGCCGTTTTGATGCAACCGAAAAGTTTTTAAGGCTTTGCATAAATCTACAAAATATATATTTTCTACTATTGCTCAGTATCTATACATCTTATTGATACAAGGCATTTGAGTACTTTTTAGTAAATGTTATTCTTTAAATAGTTCGTTCGAATTATTTACTATTAATGAAACAGATAGGTATGTCATTTGGTATCTAAATGAAGATATCTTATCAATAATATTCCTTTATTGTAGTATTAGCTCGTTATACTTTGTACTTAACTAAGTATATAATAGATATGTGAAGATTAGTGCCTTTTGTGTAACGTATAATTAGGAAAATAGTTCGTTATTGAAGTATTTTTCCGTCCGGCAATTGGAAAGTTAGATAGGACTCGAATCCGTGTCATTTTGAAACTGTCCTCCCTACCAGCCTAGTTACACAATCGAGTGACTCACGATGCATTGTATGAAGAGATTTTTTGATGTCGGTTCAAGTTCATGGCGACAGTATAATTTTAATGTTAAATAATAAACTGTTCTCCGTGAGAGATCTAAGTTTGTCGTTTTCTTAAATCTTAAGCCTTGGCTAATTGTCACTGCTATGCTACGCAAAAAGCTATGTAGATGTACATTGTGACTATAAACATGAAATGAGACTTAGAAGTTGTAAGTATCTGTTATTTCATGATATTAAAACGGGACTGATCCTATAACGTAGTGCCCTGCCAGGCATAAATATAGATAGATTCATTCACTTCTGCCTGGAACGCCCTTTTTCTGAAAAGTTAATTATTCTATGTTTATCTAGTAAGTGTTTGAAATCGCTCACAGGAAACTGTAATCTACATCTAATTCAGGGTTTTGGAGAGCAAATTATGCGACGCTCTATAGGTAAGTCACGTTCGAGATGACCGCTTCATAATTGTGGATTCTGAAGACGTATCAATCTCTTCCGAACTACTTGTTGACTCATTAGCCTTATATTGTCACAGAATAATCTTTGTCCTATTCTTTATTAAAACCCATAGTTTATAATGATGTAAAATAATTTTGATTGATATATTCTGGCGATCCAGAGTCTTCGGCTTAGTTGGAACAATCATCGCATATTGAACCAAGATGGTTGAATGTCTTTAATAACAAATTGATTTGATGGCCGGGTGTTATACACAGGCTATTTATTATCTCCCGGAATAGCTAAGGCACTGGCGTAGAAGCAAGTTGGATATAAAGTATGTTTAGTGAAAAATAAGATAGGTGCCAAAGTAAATGCGACTTTGAATACTTGATGTGATGATATGCTTGTAATCGCTATCCTTCAAAGTGCCCTTTGCTTCTTGTTTATACAGTAAACTCTTCCTTGATCGACATTTGCCAAGTCAAAGTAGGAAGCGTCTAATTTGATTCGTGTTATGCCTGTTGATATCTACTTGAAAACAAGACAACTTTTTATTAGGATTAGAAAAAAAAGAAGCCCTCTTTTAGGGGTTTCTTCTCTTCTCCCCATAGGGTTTGAACAGGCGTCAAACTTAGCGCATGACTATGTTTTGAATATTATTGACGTTTTCAAGACATTTCTTTCTGAATTCTATGGAAATAACCTTTTTAATTTTTTTTATTTACTTTATGCTGCTTTTCAAAAATTATTTGACCCATGGTTTCGCTCCACATCTGTCTCATAGGAATAGTGCTTTTTTCTAGGACCAAACTTAAATATGAATTTTTTGCGTATAACTTCGTTATGTACAATAGCTTACAAAATTAGTATTTGGTATATTATATGTCGGAAAATATAGGTACATATTTCAAAAAGGATTGTGTGCAGAACTGATACCAATTTTCCATTAGTTAAACGCCTTATTAGGCGCCCTTTTGTACGTTTAGGTTTATCTAAAGATAAATATTATACTTACACGAACCTCCGCTCTGGGTATAGGAGGAAGTGGGTTTTCCTCGATGATAAGGAATATGTATCAGGAAGGTACTTAGAAGGAAAAATAAATACAATCAATTGATGTGGCGTCTCGTACATTGTATTGAGTTATTTTTACTTTAAAATTCCTCTAAATATGCACTTGAGTTGGATATTATAATAATAATATTGGTGTAGGTACATTTCACACAGCGCCATCTGGCCCCAAAGTAAGCTAAGCATATCTTGTATCTTGGGAACCAGACAACTGATAATTATGATACTTATGTACTTTTATTGTAAATACATAGATATAATACATATCAACACACAGACACAGAACAAACATCTATGTTCGTCACACAAATGTTCGTCCTGGGCGCGAATCGAGCCCTCGACCTACAGTGCAGAAGGCATAGTTACTACCAACTGAGCTGTGAGGCCAGTCAGATTTATAAATATACCTATATATTTTATTTTGGATACATATACATAAATTTATCCGTACCGTACCCTAGATTGGATCATCTTAGCTACATATAACTTAATGTATCGTCTCTGATAACTTGATCTTTACCTCGACCTCCGTGGTCGGCTGTAACTGGGTCGGAGCTGCACAATGCGCTCGCGTGTAAAACATGTACCCACATTTAGTGCAATACGAAATCGGTCATGCTATAGTTACCACATACGAACCACACGAAATGTATAACCTTTGAATAACAATGCGCCTATACTGTGTTAAGGATTTAGTTATAAATTATAATGTTACGTTCCTTCCTTCATATTTTATGTACAAACAATACAAAATACAAAGATATATATTTTTTTTCCTTTTTGTTTTAGGTACAGTTACGGCCCATAACAACCGATGTGACTTGGGTCCTCACCTACTAGGTACAACATGACTCAAATCACATGGTATGCGCCCGTAACTCTGAGACATGTAGGTGGAATGTCTGAAGTGCCTATAATTTCACCGGCAACCACACCTTTCAAACTAAAACGCAGTAACGTAAAAGCGTTATTGCTTGGCGGCAGAAATTGGCATGGTGGCAGTTACGGCCTTCCAAGTTACCAATTCTATACACAGTAACAGTAGAACTTATGCTAAGTACATCGTTTTTTGTACTTCCCCGGACGAACTTGGCGAGAGTTCTACTGCTCTTAAATAGTATTACCTACTTGTTCCAATTCCAAGTGTTCCAAGTTACCAATTCTATACACAGTAACAGTAGAACTTATGCTAAATACATCGTTTTTTGCCGCCAAGCAGTAAAGCATTCGCGTTATTCGTTCTGATTTGAAAGGTGTGGTTGCCGGTGAAATTACAGCTACATGACACCTTCATGTACTTGGGTCTTGTACCTAAGTAGGGGAGGACCCAAGTCGTATTGCTCGTTATGGGCAGAGGTTACCACTTAACACCAGGTGGGCTATCTTAGGTTTATCTCAAAACTAATATTATTACTTGTTCCAATTCTATCCACCTCGAGTATAAGTTGAAAAGAAAATAAGTATTTAAACATATTTTTTTTAGATCGTATTTTGTAACAACCATGTTTCCATACGGCATATCACGACTTTCGTGAGCTGTATTTTTCTATTTTTATAAAAGTAATCATAGATTCTTTATTTACTCTGTCGTCATTCTCGAAGCGGAACTATGAAACTTGATAATATTTTAGGTGTTATCAAATCTAAGTTTATAATCGATAACAAATTCGCACTTTCGTATTTCGGACTTTGTTATTTCCTAGTAGATCGAATGATAAATATATAATCTATGCTTGTTGAATCTTTGCCCTACGCACGTGCGTACTACATGGAAATCAATACTTTTTCTATTTTTTCTACGTTCTTAATGCAACCGCTTAGCTAATCTATTACAGTTATATCACATTACCTTCGGATTTATAATTAGTTTTAAGAGCGTCAAATTTGGATATGTAAAACTGTAATAAGATTTTCTATGCTAATTAAACATAAAAACTAAATTTGAAAAAAATCAACACCGTCTTTGTTCTACGACTATGACGATATAATATATTTCGTTCATAAGATTATTATTTTTTCCAACCGTATTGTTTTAATATTTTTTTTTGTATCTCTGAAACGGCTGGACTGATTTTGACGGGACTTTCACTGGCAAATAGCTGATGTAACAAGGAGTAACTTAAGCTACTTTTCCGAGGGGTAAAATAGGGGTGCGTGATAAAACCTAATTCCGCGCGGACGAAGTCACGGGCGACAGCTAGTAATAAATAAGTGTGGAACTACTGCTTACTGGTTAAGGAGGTGGGCGCTGACTCTGCTACACAGTTAAATCTAGCTTCTGCAGTAGTCATCGTTCTTTATTATTAAATGTATTAATTGTTTTCGTTCCAAATAAACAAATTGTATTTGTATAGTTATAAACTATTGAAGGCGGACATATAATAATAATATATTAAATGGGAAATTCTGTAATTGGCAGACAATGGGCTTGACTCCGAGCTTCTCGAAACGTCTGCTGACGTTCATACAGGACGCGATGCCGCTGCGGCTGAAGGAGGTACACTTTGTGAAGCAGCCCATGGTGTTTAACGTAGTGTGGAACATGTTCAAGCCCTTCATCAGGGAGAAGCTCAAGACCAGGGTGAGTTCATCATAAACGAGAAATATACTTACTGACACTAGTAACGCTCTCTCCGTAGACCAAGAAAAAAAAAAAAAAAAAATATGACACGTACTTGGTGACACCCCTGACAAGATAACGGCCCCCTATCCGTAGTTATTCGTATCATCATCTCCCAACAGAGAAAACATTCAACCTTCGCAATGACCCCGCCGGCGGGGTCGAAGTATCCCGTAAACGTCCGCGCGGGGCGCATTTTCTCCCATTCCTCCCGTCTCGCAACGCCCCAAGCCGAGGTCCGTACCTAAGCAGTGCCCTTGGTGTTGGTGTCAAGAGCATATGGCCCACTCTCCCAACAGAGAAAACATTCAACCTTCGCAATGACCCCGCCGACGAGGTCGAAGTATCCCCGTAAACGCCCGTGAGGGGCGCATTTTCTCCCATTCCTCCCGTCTCGCAACGCCCCAAGCCGAGGTCCGTACCTAAGCAGTGCCCTTGGTGTTGGTGTCAAGAGCATATGGCCCACTCTCCCAACAGAGAAAACATTCAACCTTCGCAATGACCCCGCCGACGGGGTCGAAGTATCCCGTAAACGTCCGCGCGGGGCGCATTTTCTCCCATTCCTCCCGTCTCGCAACGCCCCAAGCCGAGATCCGTACCTAAGCAGTGCCCTTGGTGTTGGTGTCAAGAGCGTATGGCCTACCTTATAATTAATGGTATAGTCTTTCCCATAAAATGTTTCTAGGAGAAGAACTAAATGATTTCAACTGATATAAAGTTTTCGTTCATTGGCTACTACATCATACCATACTTACTACTTCATCATAATTATAATAATCGTGGACCTACTAAAAAAGTGTTATAAAAATATTAAATATTTTTCACAATTTAAGCTGTCTCTTTAGATATTCAAGGAAAATAATGTGATATAAAATAATAATGGTAAAACATATCTGTTGATAATTTATTCTGCTCGTGACATAAACATAACGGGCCATGTAGTGCCATCTAGCGGCAAATAATATCAGGTCAGGTATGCAACTGTCTCGGAATACTTTGCAGTAAACTCAGCGCCTTGTGGTAATAAGCGACAACAGAGTGTATTGCGGATAGCGTTGCCAGGCGTCCGGATAAAGCCGGATCAGCCGGTCAGGCTTTTTGGTTGCGCGTCCGGCTAAATTAGATGGCGACCGGCCTGTCCGGCTTTTGTTAGGCTTTTTAATTTTGGCCAATATTGTATTGAATATTGAATGATTAATAATAAAGACTGATTCCTTCAATTTTATTCTTGTTTCATTAGAATTTAAAATATTACTGTAAAAATTTAATAAATAATATAAAAAAATCCTTATTTAACTCAATTTTTTTTTATTATTAAACTACTTACTGTTATACTAAATCAAAAAATTTTGTGTCCGGCTTTTTTACTCAAATGTCGGGATCAACTAGCTGGTCTGTCCGTCTTTTCGGTTTTAAGACCTGGCAACCCTAATTGCGGATGCCAACAGTGCGTTATCAGAGTTGAACAACCCTTTGGAACTGGCTTTGTGTCGAGCTGTCTGTGTGGGAGAATGCTTTGTTGAGTCATCGGTTCATCATCATCATGTCTCCCGACGAAATACCTACGTCGTCGAAATGTTTGCACATTATTTAGTTTGTTAGGGTTTTTATTTATAATTCTGGTCACACAGCGCCATCTAGCCCGAAACTAAGCATAGCTTTTATGGAAACAAGACAACTGATACAACTGAGAGAATTACATAGGTCATATAATACATATTAACACGTAGACACAGAACAAACCTCTATGTTCGGTGGGAATCGAACCCACGACTACAGAACACAAGGCAGGCAGAAGGCAGCTTTACTACCAACTGAGCTGTGAGACCAGTCAATTTGAAAGTACATACATACACACATAGATTCCCGCGATAACAACAGCCAGGACAAATCTTATATCACCGAAATTGCTAAACGGTGTCTCTGAATAGGAATACTCTAACTACCCAATTATGTAGAACATTCTTTCTGCTTTCTGAATGGTGCGGTGCCGGTGAAATCAAAGGCGTAGACATAGATATAAATATAATACATTTTACATTTTATAACACAAAAACCTTTAATATATTTATATATTTATTATCAACTAGCTGCTATTCCAAACTAAAATCTATCTTTGTGCCAAATTTCATCGAGATACGTTCAGCCGTTCTGGCGTGATTGATTAACAAACATCCATCCATCCAAACTTTGGCATTTATAATAGTAGTAAGATAAATGATTACACCATAACAGCATGTCCAAGCCGATGTAATAAGTATAAAAACTACATAAATCACATAAAATCCATCTTCTATAAAATCATGAAAATCATCCTGATCATCTCTTCTTTATGTCGACTAAATGTGCGTGTGTGATTGAAGAAACAAATAAATGTCTTATCTATCTCTCCATGATTTTTTTATATTAATCTTATATTCGATGTTCGTTTCCAGATTTTCTTCCACGGCTCGAAGATGCCCTCCCTGCACAAGCACATGGCGCCGAGCCACCTCCCGGCGGACTACGGCGGCGAGCTGCCCCCCATCGACTACTCGGGCGCCAACTGGTACCCCGTCATCAACGAGGTGCTGCCCCACATCAACAACTGGAACACGTACGGTTACGCCAAGAACACGTAGGAATTACTCAGTTTAAGTAGAACTAGAAATTGTACAAATATCACCGTATGATGGTTTTCAAATATGCCGTGTCTGTTTCTGCTTCCGTCTATGGAAATTTGCGATGAAATTCGAGGGTACTTTATTCCAAAAATGTGTATTTCAGAAAGTTTCAGTCTATTTTTGAGCAGCTGTATATTATTTACTGTTTATCAGCAAGCATTATTGTATTGTCATAATTGCCTAGTAGGTATATGATTTGTAGCGTTTTGAGTACTTAGAATAAGGCAAAAACAGCTTGGACCAAACTGGGCAGCAACGAATTACGAATTTTTGCACGAAATAATGGAAGTTTTTAAGGCTGAATTTCTAAGGCTATTGAATACTCAGCTTTATAAAATTTCTTAAAAGCTAAACAATTAATCAAAAGACAGTGTTTGTAGCGCTAATTGAGCCGAACGTGATTTTTTTACGATTAGTAGTAAGTAATGTAATGATTTATAAAATTATGTCTATATGTCTATGAATGATAGTGAAATTTATTCCAATTAATTATACTTTTTGGTACAATTTCTTTAAGCATTTTTATGGTCGAATTTTTATGATTGTAGAGTAAATGGTTTAGTTTTCCTAAATGGCTTAGTTCTGCGCGATTGTAGCAGTATAGTTTATCCGCATTTCTGTAGATAAATACGTAACGCGTGGTTCTTCATTATTTTAAGATAGTATGTGGGATTAGTGTATTGACTATAATCCTTAAATTTATGGCGTATATACTTAGTTTTCGTGTACCAAGAGAATAGAGCGAATTTCATGACATGTTAAAGTGTTTAATGAAAATTGGACTGTAGTTGGGTGTATTTATATAGGGAATAAGTTAGGAATGTACGCATGATTATAAGGGAAAAAGCTTGCATATCGGTACTGAGGCTGTGAAAGAAAGTACTGTGCCAGTTTGTACCATATTTACCAAAGTAGATAAGAATTTTATAACTGTAGCATTATTTTATAAGCCATGTGTGTGGGCCAAATTGTAAATAAGTGGAGGCGCTGATTTGGGACCACAGGCGAGGGATAAATGACACTGTTTTTCTTAATGGAGGGTCATTATTCATCTCTCGAAAACCTATCGTTAAACGGCGGTAAAGGTTTGTACCATATTTTCATTGTAGGTTTGTGACCATGAGCTTAATAGTCGCTGAATATAAACAACACTTAATATAGGACTGCTAATGCCATGCGTGAAATAGTTGCGTGCTGGAAATTATACCAAAACTTATTGTTTTTATTTGTAATGTTTCGCCAGTTTTTCTTGTATCTTTAAGTTAGTGATATTTTGTAGTTTTGTGATGTTCATGTGCCTTGGTCGTGGGAATGACATTCCAAAATGGACATTGTTCTGCCAAAACGTTCGAACTGATGTGCTTTCAAATAGTTTGATATTGAAACCAAATATTATAAAGTCCTGAATGAATGATTCATTCCTGGTTATAATCAAAGGTGCTATTTCTAATTTTCTAATTACATTAGTAGACTGTTTACACCAATTAAAAATTATATGTAAGTCGGTACATTTTGGCATAATACAGTCCGAATTAGATTATAGAATATTGACAATTGTATAACTAGGTATATAGGTAGTGTATAATGAACAAACCTGATTTGCTCAAGTTTAGAAATTAGAATATTTCCTATTTAGAATGTTGTATTAAAATATAAATAAAGGATATAAAGATTTTTATGTGTTTCTTTATATCTTTCATAAATGGATGATTTTATTGAAGTTGGTTTAGTCTGGGTGCTCAACAAAGTTAGTTTTTATTTAAAATACTTATTTTTCTGATATATAGCTCTCACGAACCAATGTTCTTACGTGCACTTGACACACTTCTTCAAATTTTTGTTTCTAGGACATGCCGGTTTCCTCACAATGTTTTCCTTTACCGTTTTTGAGAACTTGATATTGTGTACGTGAATTTTTCGAGTAGGGAATCTAATGGGTGCACGCTAGGAACAGGCGTCTCTGTCCAACTCCCATCTGTAGCACGCCCTCGTCAACCTCGGGGCTTATAAGCAGAGCGAGAAATCATCATTCGTAAAACCTTGTCCATTTAAAAATTCGGTTACATTATACATTTTTGCAAGACTTGTAAGAAGTGAAGGTCTGAAGACTAATTTTAACTTAATAAAGGGAGAACCCCAGAAGGGGAGTACTGTACCCATATTATACTAGTAGAAGGGGCTTGTCAGCGGAAATCGTCGATAATAATTAATTAAGTTAAACTAACTATTCTGCCGCCAAGCAGTGATGCACTCGTGTTGCTGTGTTCCGGTGGAAGGGAGTGGGTGCCGGTGAAATTGCAGGCGCATGAGACGTAACATCCCCGTCTCGGGGTGATGGACGCAACGCGATGCGACTTAAGTCAGGAGGAAAGGACTTGAGTTGCATTGCTGTTGTCAATGGGCGGCGGTTACCACTTAACATCAGGTGGGGCGTAAGCTCGTTCTGCCACCCGAATCACATAAAAACTTATGTTTTAAACATACAGGATATGCATCAAATAAAAATAACTATTGGAGGACATTTTACACAGCGCTATATTGCCCCAAAGTAAGCTAAGCATAGCTTGTATCATGGGAACCAGACAAATGATATAATACTTATATACTTTTTTGATAATACATACATATTAATAACCAGACACAGAACAAACATCTATGTTCATCACAAGAAATGTTTAATCGTTGGTGGGAATTGAACCCACGACCTACAGCGCATAAGGCAGAGTTACCACCAACTGAGCTGTGGGGCTCTCCTTCATATATTATGATAGTGAAGAATTTCGTTTTCGCAATAGGCTCAATTATTTCTGATTGCCGAATTCGATATCAAAATTAGGGTGATAAGATGTTTGTTTTGAAATCAGCAATTATGTTCTCGCTTGCGGTCTGTAGGTACTACGTATTTAACAGAGTATATTATCTCGTTGCATAATCCAGCCGCAGCTTATACAGATATCAGTTACACCACAGCAAGCAAACGTGTCACATAACAGCCGTCAAACTTATCGATAGTGTGACCTTATGTCTTGAATATTATTGACATTTCCAAGCCATTTCTTTATGAATCCAAAGAAAAATTAGTACCTATCATGAAAAAATGCTACCTATTGGTTTTTATTGGTTAGTTTTATAGCAACTGTATTTTTTTAAATAAAAGTAGACACCAAATATCTTATTTTATTAGATAATGTCTGTAGACGTAGTTGGATATGATATAAAGACTTTGGAGGGGCCTTTGAGATCACAAGAAATTCCCATACGACAGCAGAATTCGGACAAGCATCTTGTTAAACAACTCATTATTCATTGACTCCAATAAAGAGGCGATCGCCCCTATTGCTCCAGACTGCTCGTGTATGATCCTTTATCATACATCAACTCCTATCTTATCACATCTTAATAAGGCAACACGCTGTATTAAATCCATCTACTAAGGTTGGTCTTAGTTACAAGCATTGTATACCTGTACACTTATTACTAGTTTTACTACGGAGTTAAAAAATAACTCCATGATTATAATTTGAGAACTAAGGATATGAACATTTCCTACTCGCACTAAGAAATTATAGCATTTATCGTAAAGTTTGCTAGCTATAATCCCAGCCAGCTGTGGTCGAGGCTTTGCTGCCTTTCGAACAGTTCTTTGGAACAGTGGTATACCGTAAGATGTTCGTGCGTCCGCAGTGTACTAAGCTCTCTAGTGGCGGCTACTTGTCGCGCTGATTTACGTTATATTTATAATAAGTCATATTTTCCTAATCGCGTAGTGATAATGTGATAACAGCTTCGAATAGATAGGTAGGTAACTAATTAAAAATATATCTTTTAAACCGATTTCTACACCCGAAATATAAGACTGTGAATTTTGTATACAATAATTTGTGTACAATTTAGAAAGTTGGAGTCAAATCGACTCGAACATCATAAAGCTGTGATATTTAGGACTATAAAACACTAAATTCTGTGATAACTTGCTGAAAATGGAAATGAAAATAGACAGTGATGGGTCACCCTACGTTATGTGGGGTGATTACAAAATCCAGTTGGAAACAAAACCAATTACTGACAAAACATTATTGGAAAAGTCTTCGAAGGAGCTCCGAGAAACTCCGGAGGTGGTCAAGCATGCGCTCGCGGAGTTGCGACAGCTTTTGAAAGGTAACTTGCAGATTTCATAACGGAAAGCATAAATATTATTATTAATATAAATCAACAGATTCTGAAGAAAGAGGAAAGTTTATAAAAAAAAAATTGGAACTGCGTTGGCAATTGCTATATTGTAGAAGTGCTTATATTGAAAAATGACTCCTAGACTAATGTAGGTTACCCCAACGCGTTACTAGTGGTGTCAGTTTTTAATATATTGCTGAATGAATGCGTGGGCATTTATTTATATTTTTCGATAATTATTTGAAAAAGTTATGGCAGATAATTTTACGTTTTGTTTTCCATTTATATTTCATAAGTTCTGCAAATTTGGGCGACGACTCCATTATTTAGCATCAATACTACGATACTAAGCAGACATCGTACAAGGTTTACGATCTTTTTATAAAAAACCCTGCAGTGAAGTTAAACTCCTACTTCCATGGAAGGAAGAGCAGTAGAACTCTCGCCAAGTTCGTCCAGGGAAGTACTGCCACCATGCCCTTTTCTGCCGCCAAACAGTAACGCATTCGCATTACTGTGTTCCGGTTTGAAAGGTGTGGTTGCCGGTGAAATTACAGGCACAAGAGACATTCCACCTACACGTCTTACAGTTACGGGCGCATATGATGCGACTTGGGTCTTGTCGTACCTAGTAGGGGAGGACCCAAGTCGCATCGGTTGTTATGGGCCGAGGATACCACTTAACACCAGGTGGGCCGTCGCGTCGGCTCGCTCCGTAACTGCATCACATAAAAAAAATAAAAAAAAATAAGAGAAAACTATGCCATGATGGCAGTGCAAATGCTCACATAAAAGTGAGGAAGTCCCTGTCAATTTTTCTTCTTCTTCTTCTTCATATTTGATGGCTACAGAGGCTATGTGAGCCCACAATTCTGCCAATGTCCGCTAGTTATAGTGTCATATACAACATAGGTTGAAATTTTGACAGTAAAATATTCCGAAACAATATAATAATTAATTAAAAAAGACCAAGGCACAATAAACTAGTCTGTTTATTTGACAGCCTTACCTGACGGCTAATTCCCAATCTAGTCACGCAGTAAGTCCATTGTATCGACTGGTGACATAGAAAAGCTTTGTGTACAAGAAAATACGTAGGTACTAATGCCCTTATTACAAACATCGTGTGTAGTTATATAATTTCACTTTTACTTTTTTCGCATAACCGTTCCAAATAAAGCATGAATATAAAATTTTCGATTAAAATTAAGATTATTATATATACTTAGCTTAAGTAATCACAGATTAAGTAATCTGTGGCTCTATTTAAACAAGCTTGACTCTATTTAAACAATGACGATGAGATTTATTTGTCTATTAAAACTGGTTAATACCCCTTTGTTCAATCAAAGCAATTATCAGAAAAGATCCTTAAAACACGAAAAATTTACTTTGCAATAACGGAACAAGTTCTTGATTTTCCTACGTGAACTTACATACTTTGGAGAAATTATGTTTTATTTTGGTTTAAATCAAAATCACCTCAGGTTGAACGTAGAGCATACAAGTAAACTGAACATGATCTCGTATTTATTTACCAATAGGTACGAGTACGTACACTGTTGCTGGCTTCATAGCTCAGTTGGTAGTAGGTAATAGTAACGCTGCCTTCTGCGCTGTAGGTTCGATTCCCACCCAGGACAAATATAGATGTTTGTTCTTTGTCTGTGTATATGGTATGTATTTACAAAAAACTTTTTATTTTTATTATATCGGCTGTCTGGTTCCCATGATACAAGCTATGCTTAGCTCTTACTTTGGGGATAGATGTCGCTGTGTGAATAGTCATAAAATATTTAAAAAAAAGTTGCTATATTTGTCCAAGATCGTGTTTACCTACTAAACCTGCACACTAAATATTTTGCAATATTAATAATTTTCATTGCCTTATTGGCAAAAAAATATATAATTAAAATAAAAAATATGTGTACTTACGCATTTCGCTCTACATTTTATATTCAACAAAGATGCTTGACCTACAGCAATTGGTATATAGGGTAAAAACTTGTTATGTAGGAAGTGATTGTAGCGTATCATTCAAGAGTTATCCCAGACGACTACTTTAAGTTCTTATGTACCTACGCAAGTTAATTTCACGCTGCAGAGAAGCCGAGTTAAGCATGGCACTTACCTTTTATTCTCTAATGATCAATCATTGACGTACTTAGGGTTGCACGTCAAAAACCGAAAAGCCAGACAGACCGGCTAGTTTAGCCGGACATTTTGGTAAAAATGTCGGACACCTCTAATTTTTTAGTCTTAGTAACACGACAGTTTTTTTTTGACATGATTTTTCATAATATATCAAACGATAATAATTTTACTTTTCATCTTCTTAAATAAATGAAATAGCAATCAAATTGAATGAATAAGTCTTTTTATACCAACATATGATAAATGTAAAGAAACTGGCCAACTTTAAAAAGCCTAACAAAAGCCAAAAACCAACTAATTTGGCCGGACACGCGAGCAAAAAGCCTGACTGTGTCCGGCTTTATCCGGACGCCTGGCAACACTAGACGTACTTAATAGATGGCTATTGACATGTTCTATGTGCAGTTCTTCCACAGTACATAGAACATGTGGTTGAAATATACCATTACTCGCACATTCAGAAAACTCAAAGGGGTTTTCAAAGTATCGCGTGTGAGGCGAATGAGAATTCAGTCGTCACGAAATGAGGATTACCTACTTCCCGTTACTTACTTCCAATAAGTACTAGAAGCAAATCTAGAAGCGATATGATTGTTGCAATGTGCAGTTTTCTTTCAGTAGAGTCATGGATAGTGGGGCAGATAGTGAAACTATCTACTTGCTAACTACTAGAACTCACTTTGCTTTTCGTTTTAAACCAAACTCACCTATTAGGCATCCCGAGTATTATAAATGTTAACGTAGCTTTAATATTTCATTTAATAATTGACTTACCACCATTTCATGTGCTTCTCATAAGACATCGGATATAAAAACTTACGATCCCTCTATAAAAGCGCGGCCAATGCAACGACATCGTGACCTGAGAGAAATCTTGGGAGATAAAGACCGCAGCGAACCGGTTGCGCTGGGTTGCAGCTAACGTTCGTTATTGCCCTACTCTTGACTTGCGTGAGTGAAAGGAAGTAGATATTGCTCGGCAGTCTAATCTCCAATAGTTAATTGAATAGCAATATTGCTTGAAAATTCCCACAGCGCCATCTAATCCCTAACTAAGCATACCTTGTACTATGGGAACTAGACATGAAATAGATACATATATTACATACTAAAACTCAGACACACCAAACATGAATGTTTGCTCTGGATGGGGATCGAACCTACGACCTACAGCGCAGAAGGGAGGCACTGCTACTACCAGCTGCTACAGGCTGAACTGTGGGGCCAGTCAAAATTCATTTACATATCACTTATCTCGCTTGAAAAGGAAATCTCATGTTATTATTTCAAGCAAAAAAAACCTTAGCTGACTCTAGATCTGAACCAGCAACCGGATGTGCAGTCCAGTGGGAAGTGGGTTCCATTCTACTACGACACTCAATGCGCTGTTGCAATGTATAAATGCATAATTGGAAATGTGACACCGGCCGAAAGTATTATTAGCCATTGCAACGCATATTGAATCCTGTTTGATTCACCTACTTATTCGTAAGAGCATTAACCGGTCCTGCTACTACTGCTCATCCTGTCACTCGAATCCGTGTGGTACACTCCTTTCTTACACTTTTTTATTGATGGAGTGACAGCTCGAGCTGACGGCCCACCTGATGTTAAGTGGTATCCGCCGCCCCATAGACAACAGCGATACGACTCAAGCCCTCTCCACCATATGGCTTCA